>VXAZ01008421.1:424076-484822 GCA_013399875.1 Gymnorhina tibicen | reverse complement strand
AACTCCACCATTTCATGGTCACTCAGACCAAGACTCTCCCTGGGCTTTACATTCCCCACCAGCCTCTCCTTCTTGGGGGGAACAAGGTCCTGCACAGCACCTCTCCTTCTTCTCTATCACTTGGACAAGGAAATTACTGTGTTCCAGAAACTTCCTGGATTGCTTTTGTCCTGCTGTGTTGTCCCTTGAGCAGCTGTCAGTGTGGTTCAAGTCCCCTGTGGAAANTCCCTTGAGCAGCTGTCAGTGTGGTTCAAGTCCCCTGTGGAAATCCGGGCTTGTGAATGTGAGGCTGCTCCTATCTGTCTGTCCAGGGACTCATCCACTCGGTGTTCCTGGTCAGGCAGCCTGTAGCAGGCCCCTGCTATAATGTCACCTGTCCCTGCCCTCCCTTTAATCCAGACCCATAAGCTCCCAGTTGGGTCCTCATCCATCCCAGGGCAGAACTCCATCCACTTCAGCATGTCCTTGGCACAGAGAGCAGCACTCTTTCTTTGTCTCTCCTGCCTGTTTTCAAAAAAGCCTGTAACCTCCCATTCCAGTGCTTGAGTTGTAGGAGCCATCCCACCACATCTCTGTGATGCCTGTTAGCCCATCTCTAACTTCTCCTGTCCATCCCCATGCTGTGTGTTTGCACAAAGGCATTTAAGTGCAGTCCTTGATGAAGCTGCCTTACTGGCTGGAGTGTCAGGAACTCCTTCGTGACTTTTCATGTATTGTCCTCCTGACCCACTCCAAGCCCTGGGCATCTCTTGCTGACTTGCCATCAGACTGGAAGGACTGAGGTGGACTGAGGTTCCCTGCCCATGGCGTGTGGTGATGGTGAGTTGCCACAGCCTTCCGGAAGGGTCCCCAGCCAGGGGGAAGCCGCTTCAGTACGAGAGGCCAGATGAAGGTGCAGCCACACACAGACCCGATGGTGTGGGGTACACACACACACACACACAGAGGAGGCGATGGCCGATGACAAAGGAGGCAGGAAGGGTCATCTGTGTGGGGTTCAGCAACCAGGTTTATTGGAGGGTCCAGGTGCAGAGGGGTCCAGGGACAGAAGACAAAATGGAGGGTAGGGTACGGGGTTTATATATGGGGAGGAAGGGACGGGCAGAGCATCACAACCAATAGGACAAGGGCCGGGGGCAGAGTAGGGGTAAGGGATCCAATGGAGAGGCAGAGAAGGTGGGACGAGGGGACAGTAGCCAATGGGGGGTACAATCAAAAAGAAACTTCCAGATGGGGTACATACATGGAACAAAGGGGTGGAGAACAGTGAACCAATCTCAAACCTGGGAAATCCGCAGATTATAATATTTAAGGCAAGGCCTCCTGGAAGCTCACCCTATCTTAGGGGGATGTTCTTGGCTGGGGGCCATCCCACCAGCGAACCCTCTTTGTTGTGGGTTTTGCTGGCCTATTCATAGCATCCTCACAAGATGCAACAGTTCCCATCTCCTGACACCATGAATTTAAAGCCCTTCTCACCAGCCTGGCAAGCCTATGGTCGAAGATGCTCTTCCCCTTCTCTGACAGATGGACCCCATCAGCCCTCAGTACACCCAGTTTCTCAAGGTGAGTCATGTGGCCCAAGAAACCAAAACCCTGACTGTGGTACCAGCCTGTAACCATTTGTTGGTTTGCCAGGTCTGACGGGTCCTTTCAAACACCTTCCCTCTGAGGGGAGGATTGATGAAACAGCAGTGTGTAATAGTCAGTGGACTGTACAAGACTCAGTAGTCTCTCTGTGACATCCCTGCTACGACTCCCCAGTAAGCAGCGCCTCTCTAGAGAGAGGATGTCAGGTCATCAAATGGGTACCTCTGAGCCTCTCAGAAGTCACCTAGTGCTATCACGCGTTGCCTTTTCTTAGCTGTGCTGGCTGTGATGTGGGAGCAGATGGGGCTGCTTTACTGGTTGTTACACAGGGAGCAGATGGGGCTGCCTTACTCAGCTGTCACACTCGTGATGTGACAGGTCTTTTCAGTCTGCAGAGCAATGAAGTGGTTATGCAAGGGCGCTTCAGGGGAGTCTCTTCCTCCTGCGGTCCTTGCTGTTGCAAGCCTCCATTCTTCTGCACTGTTAGACCCCTCCCTTAAGTGTGTTTTGGCTGTTTGATTGTTAGCTTATGGGGCCACTGCAGGCTGTGCTTGGAACCAGCTAACGCCTTCTCAGTCTCCCTGATATTATGCAGTCTTCTCAGTGCATTCTGCAGCTCAGCCACCTGCTGCAGGAGGTGCACCACCTGAGCATACATTTTGCAGGCAGGTCTGCTGCCTGTCCCTTCCCCGGGAAGAATGGGTCTCTTCCTGCAATCTGAGATCTGCCCTGTCTACCCTGGTGGTGCCTGCTGTCCCCACCCAGACAGAACACTTGCAGAGAGAGGCTGCTTTGCAGACCTCAGATTGCAGTCAGTGTGGAGGCCAGTGGGCCTATGGATAAAAGCACTGAGGTGCTCCCCTGGAGGGACAGCCCTTAAGAGATCCTCCTGGTTAAGGAGAGTGAAAAGGCTTCTCCCAAGGTGCATTGTTCAGTTATGCAAATGTACCCCAGTTCTGTTTCCCCAATTGGCCCATTGGCTTCTCTACCCCTTTTCACCCTATATGTCCCCTATATATTCCAGAATGTTTTCCTTTCCTCGTTCTCCCATTGGCCCTTGTCCTTTTGCCACTCCCTTAGTCTTTCTCTATTGGTTCCCTTACCCTGGCCCCACCTATGTTCCGCCCCTCAGATCATTGTCCCTCTGATGCTCTCTCCACCCCTACAGACTCCATACTTAAACTTTGGACCCTCCATCAGCTGTGTCTTTGTCTCTGGACCCTTTTGCGTGGCTGAAATAAATCTCACCCGTACAACACCAAAAGAAGACCTTTCCTGCACTCCTTACTGTCAGCTTTCCTGTTGAGCTATCCGCATGTGTGTGTGAGTGTGTGCTGTGTGCAGTGGCCTTACCGAGCGACTTCCACCTATTCCTGGAGACGCTTTGGGGAAGGTCGCGGCACTTTACCACAGACACCTGTCGCGACACCACAGCAAGATTGTGTATCGCTGCCTGTTTCAGAGGGCTTCTCTTTGATCCGCTGCTGTGATGGCATGAGTGACACAATTGTCCCATCTCCTCTCCTTTGACTTCAGCTATGGTGGTAATTACAGACTAGCATGGACACTTGAGCCTCTTTTGTTCTAAACACAAAATGAAGTTACCTGAGCTAGCAGGAGCAGCTGATGGTGCAAAGTAGGTACCTACACGAGCTGCCTGGCCTCACTATTGGCAGGACCATCATGCCTTTATGGCACTCTGTCAGGCTATGACAAACCATATAGTGAGGGAGAAACTACTCATTAGGAATCCAGGAAGAGCCTCACATGCCTATATGTCTCATGCATTAGTAGAGAGAAAAATCTCCCCTTTTTAGAATCTCTTTTATTTGCTTGGATAAAGATAATAATGTCTCAGCTGGTACAAGGCAGACTCTCTGACCAGGGCAACAGCAGATTTTGGAGACTATTGCTAGCAGTATTTCCTTACTCCTTTAACCTGTTCTTCAAAATAGAGCTAACCGTAGTCTAACCTACAGCTAATTTCACATGGTCATTTTTGGGATCTGAGATTACACTTCACACACTGTCAGTCTAAGCACAAGTTAATGACATCTGAAAAATACAGGGCCCTTTGCTTTGTGCTGCATAGCAGATCCAACGCACACCTGCATCTATAAAATACTTTCGTAAAGACTGATAGAGTGAGAAGAGATTAATCTTTTCTTAAACCACCCTTTATTAAAAAACATAAACATTTGTAAATATATAAAATTATAAAGTATCAAGTGCTTCTTGCTTCCCAGTACAGTGGAATTCAGAAGTGGCAGGTAAATTTGGTGTTAATCTGTTTGGTGTGTTAGTTCCAGGGCTGCAGAACTGACCAGTTAGTTTTGCAAAAGGCAGCTAATCTCATTCTTCTGACAGGTTTAAACCATCTTGTTTCACTTTGGTTTCAGACTTCTTTCTTGCTCCTTTTGACAAACATCAGTGCTTACAAGTGAGAGCAAGGCTGGAGCTGTAGGAATGAGTAGGCTCTCTAGAAGGATGCAGACGGGTGTTTCACAAAGGGAGAGCTTTCCAGTTGCTAATGGGCAAGAGAATTCAGGCACTGAAAGAGCTCCTTTGTACAATGTTCCTCAGCATTGGGATCATCTTCTAGCTGGACTGAATAAAGCTAGTCACAGGTTCAATTTGCATCAAGGTCCCCTAATCAGCAAATACTCAGATTCCCTTGAAATACATATGATATGAAGCATCACAAAATCCCAACTACCTAAATTTTTTTTATTTTTTTACCACTTAAGTGTTATAAAGTAAGAATTTCTCAGGTATTACACCTAGACCCGAACACCAAAGCAGGACACTACACTGCTGTGGAAGTGCTGTAAAATGAAAAATCCAGTTGCATCCACTGTAATTGTCAGTGTACCTGAACTCCAAATGGGATCTTTTGTGTCACTTCCCATCTCTTCTAACACTAAAGAACAGACGTCAGTTGCAGAGAGAACTGGAAGGTGTTAATGTTATTTCTTACTTGGTCTCCCTCACAAAGCCCCTGTCACTTGCAGAAACTTATGACAAGTCCCTGCACTAAAGTGTCACTTTTGCCAGTTCTTCTGCCAGCTTCCACCATGCCGGGCACTATGGTGTCATTGCCCAAAGAGTGATGCTCTATAGGAGAGCATCACACTAGTCTAATACTGAACCAGCAGGTTCACCTTCTTGTGGAAAACTTAAACCACTGAAATTGCAATAGACTTGGAGAAACAGAATCCGAAGTGAAACAAGTTAATCCTGAATGTCTCAGCATTTAGCAGGGAACCAGAGGGGTGAGAAATGCTGCTATATTTACCTTCTGCTGCTTACTGATATTTTCTTTTATAGGCAAGGCTTTTCTCCTCTTGTAGGAGAAGACAAAGTGACTCATTGTAACAGACTTGTATTACAGATCACATGCTTACACATCCCTGCTGGAATGGAAGAATGCTCTAGTGTCTTCCGCCCTTTAGCTAAGAGGCACAATTAGCTCCAACCGGAGTGGAAGAGTTGTTATGCTGTACAAGAACCACAGTCGTTAAATAGAAGTTTTCCACTGGGTTCCATCTTTCTGAAAACCTTCACCCTTGATCCGTGTACATGAAAATTAAAAAATGGCTGAAATATTATGCTACCCTGCACTGTAACATTTCTTTAGCTTGAATCAAGTTAGCTAAAAATTTCAGTTGTGTGCATAGTTGTCCATTCCTGCTTTGACCTTTCTGACAGGACAGCCTTTCTTTAACAGCCCAGATCCCCAAATAAACACAAGACTGAGGGATGCACAGCAAAGGTGCCGTTTGCTCTAGTTCTTGCTTGTGCAACAGGACATGGATATCCCAGTGTACTAGCTCAGGATTGGTCCATGTCCACAAGTCTGAGTCCTTGGCCCTTGGCATCCCCTTTTTGGCCTGTTTAGGATTCAGGAACATCTGCTGTTGCTGTATCCTCCGCCTTGGCCAAATCAGCACTGATTGTCTCAGCACGAAGCCGCTTGTAGTCAGTATGGAAGAAGATGACGTAGAAACAAGCCATACCACTGCAGAGGCCAGCCAGCACCAGTACCGGAGCTGTGAAAGAAATACACTTTTAGGCAGTGAATCCAAAACTCCCCATTGGCACAGAAATATACAGGTCATCTCCCCAAAACAGCACAATCTGTCTGACCTCCTCCTAAGGGATACCCCTGAGAACAGGGTGCAGACCACAGTGGGGCATTGCCAGTTTGGTAACAGACAAATCTTGCTTTACCCAACACTGGCATAGGAACAGTATTTAGGTGGAATTTGGAAGGTTTCCAGAACACTGTATCCTGCATGACCCCCCAGGCTGGAGGTCTTACACCAGTGCACATATTGTGCTTGTAGGTGTGTGTGTCTCTTTGTAAGTGTACACATGTGTGTTTTGGGGGGTGGTGAAAAACATTACAAAAAAGATTGAATCAAATCACTTGATAAGAGAACAGGTCCTCACAGGTAGTGCTTCTTTTTACATCATCTGAGAGCAAAGTGTAGAAAATTTCACTAAACATGGACTTTTATTAAGAACAAATTTGTGTTTAAAGAATCTTTTCTGAAGGGAAAGAGAAAGTGTATCTAAAAAACTACGCAACAAAGCCTGGAAGCAGTTATCATTTCACCAGTGTCCCAAATAAACATCTCCATCCCTTTCTTCACAGGTTTACCTGTATGTATCAGACCACAAAAGGAATAGGAATGGGTATCTAATCCCAAGACTCAGCTCTGATGTGATTAAATGGCAAATTGCAGGCTTTCAGAGATGAAGCAGTCAAATTGCTTTTTGGGGACAGTTATTATGAAGTCTCTATCCCTTACAGCTAGCAGACCTTGTTCTGGGGAGTTTCTGCTCAGCCAAGCAGGATATATTTAATAATGATGGTCAGCCTTTGCTTTCGGTGCCCCAGGTGTCAGTATTACATAAACATGAACCAGCTGAGAGATCAAGACTAGGGTTTAGCCTGCATTTAAAACACTTATGTGCTCCTGTTCATCTCAGTTGCTGTCTCTTCTCCTGACCAGCTAGGAAAGGAAGGGAAATCTGGAGTAAGTCAGAACAAAGCTGTACAAGTATGTTACGAACACAGGCAGCTGTGCAGAAGCAAGGGATGCTTTCAGTCAAAGCATCTGTAGCCTTGGCCTCCAGTATGAAAACCAGCCCAGGGACAGTGTTTTCCCCTCAGAACAGCTGCTTTCTAGCTTGATGAAACTCAGGTCTCTGCAGGGTGACCACAAGAGAAATTTTAACCCAGAGCCAGCTGTGGCATTCCTGGCACTTCAGAGTTCTTCCCATTTCAATCTTGCAGGATTGGTTTAGCAGGAGCAGCAAGGAGTGCACCATCAGGTTGGGAAAGGGGGTTAGAAGATACACTACAATAGGAATCAGACTTGCAGGGTTCCTCACGCTGACACCTGGAGGAGAGTGGGGAGTACATGGGGTGCAACTGAGTGTCCACATCATTTCCCAAGGACGTACTTACTTGTCCAGTCCAGGGCTCCATCCTGGTCAAGGGCACAGGTGGAGAATGGATCCTCAGAAACACGGACGGTGAGGGCTTGTAGAAGAATCATTAAAATCACACCCTCAATCTGGCTGTGGGGAGAAGCCAACATGCACTTGTTACTTGCCTGAGTTGTAACAACTCAGTTACCAGTGAGTTGACCAGTGCTGCAGACAAGGCCACCTTCCCCAGCTGGAAGAGAATGATGCCTCTTTCTGGAGCATGGTCCTTCTAGCAGAGAAAGCTACTACTGGATTCCTCTGGCCCAGGCATTTGATTAACTGGTCCTGGCCCACAGGGTGTCCAGGTCAACTCCAGACACAGGGCCAGTGTGGCAGGATCACTATATACTCACTCTGAAGGTGAGCAGGTGTTGAACTACGTCTGTCAAAAAGCTGAGGCATATTCACTGGTCAGAGACTTGGAAACACCTCTCACTGCAGGACTGAGGATGCAAGAAAGGCCAGGCTACAGCTTCAGCCTTCTCCTCATTCACAGCTGGCTGGCAGGAGTCACTAAGTCCACAACCAGTGAGAGACAACAGCCTTCAAAGGCAGTGTCTAATACCTCTCACTGACTGATGTTTCTTGCTGCTGCATCTCCACCTGACACAAACACATGGCACCAGATCACTTGTGTCACAGCTTAGAGCTCCAGCAAGTCATTCCTGCTGAAGTCCAGAGCCAGCCCTAGGCAGGTAAATTTGCAGCAGGAAGAGCAGTTACTGTCCCATCTGTTGTGACTGATGAGCCCCATCTCCCTCAGCAAAGCACTGAGAACTGACTCGTCCGTTTACTGTTGTGGGTGAATGGGTGCCTCTCTCAGGCATGCAGCCCCCATCTGCTTCAAAGGCAGGTGGTGCTGGGCAGGTTAAATTATGCTTTGTGCCAAGCACGGGAGACCTTCATCTTCCTTCTTGCTTTTCTTCCACCTCTTCCACACAGTCCTCCTTGTTTTAAAATACTTAGGTCTTCAGCTCTATGGCTCAGCCAACCAGCTTCCCCCTTGCCACAGGCATGTGCACAGACACAAGAAAGACATTAAGCAGGATGGCAAGCACTGATGTCCATGCTCTTCTCAATCTGCACCCACACCCCTGTGTGTGTGTGTGAGTGTGAGTGTGAGTGTGAGTGTGAGTGTGTGTGTGTGTGTGTGTGTGTGTGTTGGAATCCAAGCTCATCTGTCAGTTGGCTTTAATCTGCCTGCTTACCTTGCAACAAAAATCAGGCCTGTAGACGTGCCCTCTCCCACAGGGTAGGAGCACTCCACAGCCAGCTCCATGGCGATGGGGTAGATGGCAAAACCAAAGAAACCGAAGAGTGAACTGGTGATGGCCAACGTGATGGCTTGATGTCTGAACCGAGAAGCCTGCAGGCAAAAAAAGCAACACCAAAGTGTCAATCTCAGCATTGCTGTGCAGAAAGTCTCTGAACCCTTAACGTGCAGGAAGTCTCAGGGGGTGACTCACCAGTATATTCCCTACCTGTTCCTGAAATCAATTTTTTACTTTCAACCCTCTAGAGTCAACAAAAGGCTACAAAATGGAGAGCTATCTGTTGAATTGAAGTAAGGAGAGGATCAGCAGAATTATCTGCAAAGCACTGGTGTGGCTGTACTACTGTAACTTGACTCAGTAACTTACCAGGAGTGTGTTCAACATCTCTCTAGGGCCAAATGAAACACACACCTTCCTCCCAAAGCAAAGTAACATTTTGGAAATTATGTTTGCATTGTGTTATGTGTGAGAATTCTGGGTTGCTGCAGCTCAGTGATAAGGAAAATCAGTCAGACATGCATTTGTAACACTGGGATTTTAACATCAAAAGACCCAAACCAAAAAGCAAACAAAAAACCACCTGAAATATTTACAAAACCTGGAGATTAGTTTAGTGCCTAGAACAGCCTTGTCCCTAACTCTGGAGAAAAGAGCATGACCTTGTCCAGCCAATGCTAGTAAAGACAAAGCACTTTGCAGCCACGCTGTGGGTACCTCTTTCCTTAACCATGTAATAAATTCCCACAGTGGAACATGAGGTGTCTGTCCTGGCATGGCAGCAGACCTGGCCCAGCTTGACTGGTTAAGTCAAGGAAAACTCTCCATGTCTGGAATCTGAGTTCAAAGTGCAGAGGGATCAAACAGATTTGAATGGGTGATTTTTGTTCTACTACTTTGAACAAATAATTCATCTGTATGGGATGAAGGTGAGGGAGGGAAGGGGAAGAGGAATAGGTTTGCTTGTTGCTCCTAACACAGCTTCCTGCCTACTCAGTGCTTTACCTGAGTCCAGGCAAGCTGACTTGTATTCAGATCATCCTCAAAACAAATGCCACAACATGAAAGGGGAAAATGCAAGGTTTGCTTTAGGCACTTTGTCCTACATTGACTAAGGCATTGCATTTGTCTGTCTCTTCCAAATGGAGAAGTCTTGGCCACAGGGAAGGTGTGATCACCCTCTAGTGAAAGTCTGGATTTTTCATCACACTAGAGAAATACACAGCATAAAACTGCTAGGAAAGCAGAAACCTGCACCATTCTGGGTTCTCTGCGGTGCTGGGAGTCCTGTGTGTCACGGTCAGATTCCTGCTGTGTGATGGCTCCCATTGGCAATGGCCGTGCTTGAGTGCAGTACTTGTACTCTGGCCCCATGGGTGTAAAGTCTCCAGGTTGTGCATTCCTCTCCTGGCTGAATTCAAGCGTTCTCCTCTTCTGCCTCTCTTGTCCCTCTCAAGGAACTACTTCAGAACTAGAATGTAACTAGGTCCTTTCTGCTAATGTTACAACCCTGACACCCACCACTGTTGAAGGTGGTTGTTGGGAAAACATGACATTCTTGTTCATTTTTGTAAGATAAATACTTAGCAATTCCCTTTCTTTTTTTTTGGAAGAATGGTCTCAGGAGTCAGAAAGCAAACATGGTGAACCAGTATAGGGAAGTGAAATAATGCCAATTTATCTATATCCCAAATCAGTCTGTCTCAGGCCCCACAGTGACTGTCAAATCCTCAGTAAAGGGTTTTTCTTTAAAACATTCCTAGCCCAGAGAGATAATCCCAAAGCATAACACACTGCTTAATAAACACTATGACATCAAACAACCTTGGTTTAAGTTGATGATTTATCAGATGGCAACAGAAATAAGCCCATGGGAATGGCACAATGCAAGGGAGAACTCACCACTGCAAACATGATGCTGGCAAGTGCACTCAGACAGAAACTAATCTTGGTGGACTCTATGAACTTCCTCGTCCGGTCGACATACATGCCTAGCAGGAAAGCACCCAACAAACCACACACTGTGAACAGTGCGCCATTCAGGCCAGCAAAATCCTGGAGGGCAGAAAATAAGTAATGAGAAACTAGAGCAGCTAGGAAAAAAGGTTTTAATGTCACTGACCCATCTGCCAGCTACCAGTGGTTCACTTACTGAGGTAGGAAAAGCTTCCTTGCCCATTGCAGTAGCTGAGGCCTTCACAAGGCTCTGAGTAGCAAATACCAGAGTCCAGGTGCTTCTACAAGTGTGTGGGGACAGCAGGGTGACAGCACTCCCAAAGGATGACAAGTCTCTGTACACCCATCAAGGGAGGCTGGATGCAGAGCAATAGCAGTTCCCTGACATTAAATATTCCAGCCTGGAGCCACTGGGTTCTTCCAGGGGCAATCAGGTGCTTTGTCCACACTGGTGGCAACAGGCCCAACTGCCTTGGGACCTGCTGCTGTTTGTAATCACCCTCCTGGCCCTTTTCTTACCAGGGACCTGCACTGGCACACCCAAAGCATGTTAGAGGAGACACCGGCTGTGTCAAAGTCTAATTAGAGAGGCAGTGAGCAGTGGCTAGAATAGGGTACATGCTCTGTTGCCTGCAGTGACTGCCCTTTGCTTGTAGCACTTCTTCAGCTCCATAAGAATTCAAACGCAGACAGCAATCCTGAAAGCAAAGAAGCTTTTAACAAATTTGGGTAAACATTTTCAGGACCCTCAGGGGCACTGGAAGGAAAGGGTATATGGAATAGCTTCTCTGGGCTAAAGGGACAGGACAAGACAGTCACCCAGAGACAAAATCATGATGCACAGAAAGCAAAGCTGCAAGGTTGAAGAGGTTTTCAGTTAAAAGCCAATGGAGTGTGCAAAATGTGACCTTGCTATGGAGCCCTGAGCCAGATATCAGATCTGGGAGCTTGAAGAGGGGGTAGACAGAGACCAGACATTAACATGTGCATACAGAACAGCTGGAGAGGTGTTTTAAGAGGACGCTCATGGCGACACAAGCGGCAGGACTGAAGTGCAGCCTGCTGAGGGGAAACATCTGAACTGGGGGGGCCTCCTAATAAGCAGGAGGGAGAGAGCAGGAGGAACCAGCTGTGCACATACTGTGCTGAACTGTAAAAGCAGCACCTGGCTGGTGTCACGAGAAGGATGGAGAAACAGCTGTCACAGTACCACTGACTTCTTCTGCTGCCCTGGCTTCATGTAAGTCTGTGCAAAGATGAAAAGGTGCTTGCATCAGCCTGCCTTCAGCTTCACCCTAGGGCCTGTGCGGGCCCCATTCTACTCTGGAGTAGGTGACAGAAGGCTGCATAGACATCAGTGCTCTGAAGTGGCTTAGAAAAATCACAATATTCTTTTTTTCTAAAAAATTTTTCATTTGCAAGTGGGAGCCTGGCCACGGGCAGTAATGAAAATGCAGGTCATCTATTATACTAAGAGATTGACTGTGTTCTGGATTAATGTACTGCTTAATCTATATTAGATAATGTGAGCAAGTAAGATATGAGACTGCAGCATATTCAATTGTCTTCATTTTGCTCTGAGTCCTTTATGAGGGATAATCAGTTTGATTGTATCATAGATGATGTGGACAATGGAGAGAGAAGGAAGAAGACTCACATTTGAATACCCCTTTTCACAAAGGATCTGTTCTAGCAGAGCTGAAAAGCAGGTGAACATCCCAATTCCTCCTCCAAAACACACTGCCAGGATGATGTATGGCTTGTTTCTCAGGAGCTAAAAAAAGAAGTTAATGTAAATAAGTGGAGGAGGAAAAAGGCCTGGCTGTGACAGCAGACTTGAGGATCAGTGGCTCTGACTGAAAATGCTGACGAGGTAACCCCATGATCATTGACAAAGTAGGGCTTTGTCCTGTCAGTTCAGCCAGAGGACAAGTTACAGTGGGGACCACGTAGGCAGGAAGGAACTCTTCAGTGGGAAAATTCTTCCTTCGCTTTGCCATGTGCTATCCTACCTGTTACCACATCTGTTCTGAAGACTCAAGCTGTGTGCTCCTCTTGGATAAGCCCAAGTGTGCCTGTTTGAGCTATCTGAAGCCAGCCCACAGATATATGGTCAGATAGCATCTCTTGCAGCTTTGCTGTGAGCGGGTTCTGCTCGCTGAGGAAGGAAGGAAGGAAGGGATCCTGATCTCCTTCAAGGGGCTTTTCATGGCAGGTTTGGGGGAGTGGCATTCAGAGTCTGCTTTGTAAGCAGATCCTTCAGCATCTCCCTGTCTGGCAGGGCTGCATCCCTCACTCCAGCATGGCAGTCCCTTTGCTGTAACACTTACCATTTTGAGCCCCGTGAAGAATGGCTGTGAGTTGGAGTTAGTGGCACTGGCTGACGGAGGCGTTGGCGGGACCTTCTCGCGAATCCCCAGAGTTGCTAGAGCACAGGCTGTTACTGCTGGGACAGCATAAATACCCAGCTACACAACAAAAGGACAAGACAAGTTACCAGTGTTTCCAGCTCCACTACCTCCAAACAAATAAATCAGCTGGACCCAAATCAGCCCAGCTGACTAATTAAATCAGTTTTCATTTACCATCAGTGGAATGTGCTTTCCTTCAGGAACTAGTGCAGGTGACAACAAGTTTGCTATAAGAATGCCCAAGGGATTGGCTGGAAGGAAAAAAAAGAGAAACATTTTTTTTTCATGCAAGCAGTCAGAATCATGTATCCACCCCTACTGCCTGCCAGCACCACAGCTGCAGTGTGCAGCAGTGTAATGAATAAGGACAAAACAAGGCATATATATGGAGAACCAGGAGGGGAACATTTGGAGAAGCTGACTGCATGGTCTTACTGTTGCCACATCTGTTGTCTCACCCCCATGAAGTCTGTTCTATAAAACCATTTCCCTTCAACTCCTAACTCCTGTAAGCTGTTTTTCAGCTATGGACTATGACGTCCTCACCCTCACAAGGCTGCCTCAGTAAATGTCAAGCTGAAAGGACAAAATTAAGATGGGCGACTCCATGTAATCTGTCCTGGTGTTACATAGCAGGACTTACACAGGTGTTTTTCCTTCTATATTCCCCTATGCCATTAGGCCTGTATACATTGTGTACAGGATTCCCCTGTTAAAGGGTGAACAGCCACAGCTCTCCTACCCTCTGCTGCCATGACAGATGCTCCTTTCCCTTAATTGTCTTAGTGGCTCTTAATTGCACTTACACTAACATGTCCACGTCCTTCTTATATATAGGAATCTACAACCAGACACAGCTCTTCAGATGTGGACAGGGGACCTCCCTCAAGCTGCTGCTAATGCTCTTTATGAGGGTCACGAAGATGCCATTAGTTTGTCAAAAGGCCATGAACAGCATGACAACTCTCTAAAGTGACACTAGGTCATTCCCAAGACCTTTCAAGCCTTTGCAAAGGCCAGGCAGGTATACAAGTCGATCTTTGCTACCAACTACAAAAATCACATGGCAGCTGAGAATCTTGCAGATTTTGTACTGGAGAAGGCAGTTGCATTATTATGGGGCTGGAGCTGAGAAGTGTGTGAAGCAGCACTCCTGAGACTCAGCTTCAGAACATCCAAAATTGCAGGAGACAATTTGTTAATATTAAGGCAATGTTCTGCAAATAGTCAAACAAATAAAGCTGCTTTTCTACTAGTGTAAAAATGGGTTTGAGAAAGCCAAAGCCAACCTGGTGAGTCTGATGAAGAGCAGTGAGAAAGGCACCCTTATGTACTGTAGCAGCAAAAGGAAAGTTAGGGAAAATGTGGGCCTGTTCTAGATGGGGCAGGAGACTCAGTGACAAACTACACAGAAAACACCAAGGTATTCAATGCCTTCTTAACATCTTTTATGATTGGTAAGACTGACCTTCAGCCCTGAGACCAGAAGTAAAGTTTGAATCAATGAAGATTTACCCTCAGTGGAGAAAGATTAGGTTGGAGAACATTAATAGCCCAGTCACACACAAATCCATGGGACTGATGGGACACATCAGTGCTGAAGCAACAGATTGTTTTCATTGCAAGGCCATTCTTGGTTACCTTTAAAAGGCTACAGCAATTCCAAGAGGCTCCTGAGGACTGGAAGATAGTAAATGTCACTCCCATCTTTAAGAAGAACAAGAAGGAGAATCCAGGGAACTCCAGGCCTTTCAGTCTCACTTTGTTCCCTGGGAAGGTCAGGAAAAACCAATTCTTGCCACCATTTCCAGGCACATTAAGGGTGACAAGGTGAAAAGGAAAAATGTTTAACTAACCTGGTAGCTTTTATGCAGTGAAATGACTGCTAAATGGATGAGGGAAGAGCAGTGGACACTGTTCCCGTAACAACCTTGCAGACAAGCTGATGAAGTACTGGCTAGACAAGTGGACAGTGAGATGAACTGAAATCCAGCTCAATGGCTGGGCCCAGAGGATTGTCATCACTGACATGAAGACCAGCTGGAGGCCAGTCATCAATGATGCAGCCCAGGGGCTGATCCTGGGGCCATACAGTTTACCTGGATGATAGGACAAAGTGCACCTACATCTAGTTTGCAGATGATGTGACACTGGGAGGAGTGCCTTGCAGAAGAGATGGCCGTGCTGCCATTCAGAGGCACTGCAACAGACTGGAGAAACAGGCGGATGGGAACCTTGTGAAGTTCAGCTATAGGAAATATAATATGTTGCACCTGGCGAAGAATAATAACTCATCCACCAGTACCCCTTGAGGCTCACCAACTGGAAAGCAGCTCTGCAGAGAAAGACCAGAGGAGGCATGGGTAGGGGGTCCTGGTGGACACCAGCTTGACCATGAGCCAGCAACACAGCCTTCTGATAAAGAAAACCACCAGAATCCCAGGCTCGGCATTAGGCAGTGTTGTCAGTGGGAGCTGCTCTTTAACCTCTACTCAGCACTAGGAAGTCCGCATCTGGAGTACTGCGTGCAGTTCTCAGGTTCCTACTGTGAGTGAGACATGAATTTACTGGTCCAGAAAAGAGAAAAGATGATTTGAGGACTGGAGCTTCTGTCATGTGAGGAGACACTGAGAGAGCTGGGACTGATCAGCCTGGAGAAGCTGCTGGAAAGCAGTTTGGCAGAGAAGGACATGGGGTCCTGGTGGATTGCAAGTTGACCATAAGCGAGCAATGCATCCTTGCAGAAAGGTGTCCAACAGCACGTTGGGCTGCATTAGGAGGAGCAGGTGGAAGATCGTGATCCTACTCTGCTAAGCCCCAGTGAGAAACTTACAGAGTGCAAATCCAATGCTGGGTTCCTTGATATAAGGTACCGAGTAAGTGGAGCAAGTCCAGTCAAGGGCCAAAGACATGATTAAAGGTCTGGAACATCTCTCATACCTAAGGAGGCTGGGACAGCTGGGACTGGTTAGTCTGGAGAAAAGAACCTTGATCTGCAATTAAAAAGATGGAACCAGACTTTTCTCAGTGATGTACGAAGCGTAACAAAGGAAACTCTACCTGAATATCAACTTCTTTACTCTAATAGCTGTTCAGCACTGAAACAAGATGGTCAGATAAGCTGCCACACCTCCATCCCGGGAGATAATCAAAACCTGACTCAACATAAACCTCATCAACCTTGTCTAGACAACCCTAGTTGAGCAGGGGGTTGGATGAGATGATCCCAAGAGGTGCCTTCCAATCTTGTCTGTTCTATAATCATGCTGAGGCGTCGTTAATAGTCCTATAGCACACAACTGTTGCATTTCTACTCTGTGCTTAGGAAAGTGCTAGCTTATGATGCTGGTGAAATATTACCTGCTTCTAAGTATACGGAAACAATTAAACAGTTTCCAAAGAGATCGATTACATCTTCTCTGTTGGGGTAATATGCAACTGGGCATTGTAGGGGACTGCCTGTAAACTAGTCAGCTGTTTCCATGAACTATCAACATGCTGAAGCAGTTTCAGAAGGTATAGATGAGGGTTGGAAATGTGAGCATTGGGTCAGATTTGAAAGGACTGAGACCACCTGAGTAATTACAGGGTTTCAGTTGCCTTGTTTTCCTGGGAAAAGCAACTACATGAGCCTAGATTATGAGTGGAAAGGAGGTCACTTGGAGTTACTCAACTAGATATTATGATCCAGGGGTCCTGGTGGACTAGCTTGCAGTATTCTGCAGCAGGGAGTACTGTAGTACTACAGTACTACTGTAGTAGGAGTAGTGTTTTTTGGTCAGTGATGCTGATGCACTGAAACTCTTCAGGGTGCAGAAAATAACATATCAACGGACCTCAGTAAATAAAGACTCCTGCGGATGAAGCAGAGGTCACTTCAGTGGACTCACACAACTCTTTCTACTTTTGACACAGGAGAATTTCTTGTGATCTTCACAGGGGATGAGTTCTTGGCCCTACACTGCTACTCTCTGAGTAAGTCTCTACAAGTGATGGGCAGAGCAAACACTCAAGAGCTGAATCATTAATGGTTATGACAGCTGAGTCATAGTAATTTCAGCTGCTCAGCAGGATCCTGGGTACAAGGTTCATATTTGTCAAAAAAGCCCAGGGAAGCCTATCCATAAGCATTAACAGCAGGAGGCTGTAGGGCCAGTTTCTGTATGCAGCACTGATACTGACAGTACCGGAATGCTGAGTGCTGCTCTGTTAATTACACAGGAAGTGGGCACTGATAAATTGGAGCATGATGACACAAAAAGCTCAAATGGCAACAGGAAGAATGGAGACAAGTGGGAAGAAGCAAAGGGAAATTTGGCTGTAAAGTTGCTGGGTGGGAGCTATTCAGTCTTTCAAGACAAAGAAGAGAAGAGCTGATTCTGTCCATAACTACCTGATAGACAGGTGAAACAAGACTGAATAGACAGGGCATAAAGAGCATCGAGATGAGAAAGTAACATGTTGACATTTGCCATGAGGTAATTAACCACTGGATTAAATGACTGGGGCTGTGGTAGATGCTCCTTCCAGACAATATTTAAATTTTCTTGAAATGAAATCCTGATGTCGTACAGCAGACATTATGGGTGTAACCAGGCATTGTTAATGGAAGCCCTCCATAGAGCAATATGCAAGTGTTGCAGCAGACAACAACCACAGCCCATTCAGTCTGCACTCTGACATCCCAACATGGCAAACAGCTTCAGGTCTTGGGATTCCACTGTTCCTTGCTCTTCAGGTTTGTTCTTTGTCATAGTTAGATCCATTTGGTTCTGTAAAGACTGAGGATGTTGTGTGAACAAAATGCTCTTCGGCTTCTCTGGCTGCTCTCTCACGTTGTTTGCAGGCTGGGGTCCTTCAGGGCAGCACTGAGTGCCCAGTGGTCCTTGGTAGTGCTTGTATTGTGCCACACTGACAACAGAGCTCCTTGTCCATCAGGGAAGGTGAAGGTCTGTTTCAGTGCTGGAAAACCAGGTAAGTCATCATGTCCACCCTATTCTAGGAAAAGCAGTGCAAAAATAATTTATTCGTTCTGACACCGTAAATCCATTCTTGCTAAACAAGGGTGCCCATGCTGTAGTCTAGCAGCAGCTTTGGGAAAGCTGCACAGGGGGGCTCTTCTTTGCCCATGCTTAACCCTTCCTTACAGCTTCAAGGCAATGGCGAGGGAAGGCAGCTGCTGGCTGTTTTGAGGGAAGGACAGATGGGGCTGCCACACACATGCAGGTACTGTAAGACTTCACAGCTGGAGCCAGTGAACCAGCCCAGTTTCTGGAGCACTTCTCAAGTCCTGGGAGAAAAGAGGAAGAGATTTCTTTGGCTGCTGGATAAAATGCCACATAAAAAGAGGAAACAGGTCTATCAAGTGCAGTATCCTGTCTCTGCCCAAAGATATCTGTGCCCAAAGGAGCCAAGAGAGGAATATGATTAGAACAAGCTTATCTGGTGCCTCTCCTCCAGTTTCCCATCTTCCAGGCACTTAGCAATGCAGGTATACTTTCTGCATGGATAGTCCTGCCATTTAGCATCTCCAACATGTTTGTGTGGACAGACAAGTATATTTTATCTGTGTGTGCGTACATACCAATTAGGAATACGTGCTCAGCCTTCCTACTGGATGAACTGGTGGCCAAAATTGCCACAGCAGCCTCACCTCGCCTCTATCCAGTTACAGACTGTGGCAACTGTGACCATTGGCACTACAATGCAATTTAAAACACTTTCCTAAGAAACTGCAAAATTAAGGCCACTAAAGACTTGTTAACATTAAGGGCTGTCTTCAACCTATGTGATACTTAGGCAAAGATGACAACCTGGTCCTCGAACGGAGGAAGAAGGTTAGGAGTCTGGGTGGCTTATTCTGAGCACTGCACCTGGATGTGGCTTAGATCCACTTCTTGTTCCCCTGTTTTGCTGCACGTGGCTACAAGACCCCTGGGTGGAGCTGTATTTGCAAGGACAAATGGCTGTAGTACAAAGGACTTCCTCTGCCTGCTGCCTCTGAAAGGCAAACAAATTGCTAGCAAGTTCTGTGAGGCAGCAATGTTACTTTGCAGCTATCACTTACACATTGATGCAATCATATTTGCTGTTGCTCTCTGGTGGTCTGGGAACCATAGTGCTGCCAGCTTTGTTGGTGAAAAGATGATAAGAGGCTGTGCTAATGCGCAGAAGCATTGCCCAATAAACAGGTACCAGTAACTTTGGGAACCCAAGCTCAGGAACTTCAGAACACTGAACATCCGGGTGATGCTACCAACCATGTTCAGCCATGCACTCAGGACCACCTGCAGTGAGCAGAAACAGCCAGGGTTTGTGTGCGGAAGCCTGAAGGGCAGAACTTAAAACAACAGATTAACATGAGCAGGATCTCAAATGCACCACAGGAGACACTGGGTGTTAGTAATCACTGCCTGCAGACCATCCCCACCCCTCTTAGCTACTGCAAGATGCTCCTGATCCTACCTGCCTTCTTAGGGAGCAAGGTGGCTGTCTTGGCCACATATAAGTACCACATTGATGAGAAATCCAAAGTTCACTAATTACACTTTGTTGGCAAGTTTGCACCATCACCCATATTTTGCTGTGACAATCCAAAGATCATGGCAATGAATCATCCAGCTTATGGATCCTGCAAATGCTCTTCTATACCACTAGCATGCTAGTGTTTCAGTGCCACATTCCACAACACAATTCTAGGATTGTGTAGAGATCCCAAGCTGGCTCAGCAGAGACCAAGCTCTGACCTGACAGGGGTCTCTTGCTTGCACTCTGCCCTGCTATTCCTTAAACTGGCCCTGCCAGCAAAATTGTGTTGCCAACACTTTTCCACAGCAAATCCAACCCAGTTACAGAAAGCTCTTCACAGAGTCAGCTCACAGGATTTGTCCCTGTCAGTTGGCTAAGACAATGAAAACTAAAGCAGGAAAAGGCAAGCAGGGATGCAACTTTATTCTGACTTTTCCCACTGCTCTTTCCACCATCACCACAGAGATGATGTGACAGCTGTTACTGAACTAGGATAGAGCTTTCAACGTGCTAATTCTCTGCAGCACTTGGCAAGATCCCTATTCAAAGCATGTATATTAGTGCTTTGTGCATCTATTGGTACCTCTAGGTGAAAATTCCTCAGGGAAACAGAACACTTCAACTCACAGCACATCGGAGCCCCACACTGTCCAGGACCCATGTTGCCACCAGACCAAATGGGATCGAGATGAGGAGGTACACCATTGAGAGCCAGTTGACCGTCTCCAGGGAAATGTGGAAGTAAGCAGCTGTCTTATCAGCCACAGGAGCAAACGTCAGCCACAGCTGCAGAATAGAGACCAAACATGAGTAAGCATGAACACCTCCAATGGAACAGAAACTCAGCATCCTCTCAAACGGAGTTGTGAAGAGGCTTGCTGTCTTAGTCTCTCCTTGAAATTCAGATCTTAAGGCTGGTAATAAAAGTTCAAACCCTCAGTGTCTGCAGTTATGTGGCGCAGAGCACCCCATCCATTTCACTGCCTCATCCCCGATCCCCTAGTCCTGATGGCTGGAGGCCGTCAAAAGCAGAAGTCAGTAACTTTTTCTGTCCCCAGGTTGAACATGTTTGCCCTGATGCACTTACTTACCTGATGTAAACCACATGGAATCCTTCTGTCTTAGCATAAACAAAATAGAAGCTGCCACCTCCTCTCTGCAGCTAAAATCCTCTTAAACTCGGACTGGTATTTTCAGTTCCATTTGTAACGCCTGGATGTCGCCTTATAAGAACAACTTTACTATGTGTCAGCCAAGAGATACATTATTCACTGCTTTCCTATACACACTCAACAGTTAGAAAAGGACCTGGAAATTGCATTATTTAATGTATCAGAACACATAACAGGGAGATGTACACACAGAAGAGGTACTTCAACAACTATCCACATTTTTCTTCCAGTACCATATATGAACGCAGCTCCCTAAACCTTGTTTTACACACTGATTTCATGGTTCATGTCTGCTTCTGGTTTCTTACAGGAATGATAATACCTGATTAATCCTAAAATCAGGTTCTGAGACCACATCCACAAGAAAGAAAATGAGGTACTACAAATTAGAGGTGTAGATTCTTTGCCAAGATGCATCCTGGTGCTTTTCAAAAAGACTGGTCTAACCTGTCAAATGGCCTAATGATTCAATAATGTTGATGTGAGCTACTCCACTGTTAGAAGATGATCTTCCTGCTGCTGAATACTCAAGGTCATAAAGTTTGCAGAAATGTGAACAAAAAGTTCAGTTATAGCTTTCTACAAAAGAACTCTGGCTGGTGTCGCTTTCCAGGTACTCCCCTCTGCCATCACAAGCTTCCTCTTCACAGCCTGCATCCTGCAGCCAGCATCAGATGTGGTGTTTACGTGTAACTGAAAAAGGCTTGGCTAATCTCAGAGGAAGGTGTGTTCCAACAATCTGCTTCTTGTTATTTCCAGTGTTCCTGGGATTTTTTTTTTTTTCTTCCATGCTAGGGACCATTAAAACTACCACAATAGACAGAAGCAAAAGGGGAGATGGACTTTTCTTCTCCCTAGAGTCACTGTGTCAGAATAGCCACATGCATTCTTTAGCTAGGCTTTTCACCTAGCAGGGATGCAATGAGTAAATGGTAGTAACAGAGAAATTCTGAACATATTATCAGCAGCCTTGCAAGGACTCCTAGCATCAGCCCTTTCTTCTTCTCCAGAAGGAGCTGCCACATATCTCCTGCATTCAGCTCAAAGCTCACATCACCATGCTGGGCTCAGACACAGCTGTGTGACATCAGCCAGGGTCTACTAGGGGATAGACTTGGTGTTTACTCAGCTTCTACAGTCAGGTGAATGAAGATGCTAGGTGCTGAAGGAAACTGTACTCTTAGACAACAAGGAGGTTACTCCAGGTCACTTCCCAGACTTCCATCAGACTGGGATGGGAGTTTAAAGGTTTAATGCTAATACAACTGTTTAGATGTTACAAGCATTACTAAGGCATGAGCACTGGTTTGCTTATGGGATGCTAAACTCCTGCTAAACAAACCCCAGTTGTGTATTTTCAGCAGTAGTAATTCTGGGTTCCTTAAGGCCTTCCACATGGGGGTGGTGGTGATGAAACACTGTACCAGGAAACAGTAATTACAGAGATGATACATTTTGTAAGCCAGCTTCAGGTACATTTTCACCCCTCTGCTCCTCTACACAAGATGCTTAACCATGCATTACATCATTAGGAAAGTGATGCCACAAGCCAGAACACAGCATTTTTTGTTCAGTGACTGTATGCATCTAGGTGATCTGGGATCAAGCACTCTGGCACAATCCCATTAGACCTAGTAAAACCATTTCTCGCAGAAAACCAAGCATATGAGCTGCCCCATATTCCTAACCTGAGCAAGAGCTCCAGTTCTAGCATATCCGTGTGAGAGCATGGAGGGTGAAAAGTTGCAGCCTTTCCAAGATGGAGCTTGTCCCTCAAAATAGGAAGTGAGTTTATTTATGGGTCTGGAGAGAAAAAGTACATTTCATTGTTTACCATGTCTTGCTCTAACAGAGAAATTCAGAACTGGGCAAAGGAGCTCAAGCTGCAGCTGTAGTCAAAAAGGATACCAAATGCCCCTGCCACAAAGAGGCGGCACTGTGGAGTTTTGCCTACACAGGGAAATAGTGAGTATGCCACCGTCTGCTTTTGGTTTTCCCAGTTATGGTAACTTCATCCACAGTAGTTAGTAAGCTCTTCTCCTGGGAGTTAGAGCCCTTATCATACATGTTTTTCTGAAACTTTTCACTGCCAAGGCTGGTACTTACACAGTGGCTGCCCTAATCTAAGTCCCTTCAGGTGGAACAGGTAAAGAAGATGCAGCTCTTTCTTAGTGAGGTCGAAGTCCTGTAAGCTCTAAAGATGGAACAGCCAGTGTAATAATATATACTGTTTCTTCTCCAAAGGCAGGAATTTTAGTTCCTACACTCCTTTCCTGAGCTCAAGCCTTAGAAACATGTTCATCTCACTGTGGTTTCTGGGTTTAAAGATAGCAAAAGCTCTGGTGCATGCTAGTCTGGTCTGGAAGACATACCTCAGCGCACACACTTCACTATAAAAACTTGTGCTCAGCAGCTGAGGAAGAGGACAGAAGGGTCCCTGAAGATCCATAAGCCTATTCTGGCTTGCACTGGAATACACCTGCAACTCCCACTGCACACAGCTGGCTGACTGGGGAGCCATGCCTCCACACTAAAAGAAAGGAACAGAAAGGTTTTCCACCCAGGGTCTACCTATATCCTCAATTACAGGAGGGCTCCCTCCACACCTTCTTCAACAATGAAGCTTGTAGGGCCACCAGGACCAAGGCACTGACACTCAAACTATCTCAGTAGTACTGATGTTGGGAATGGTACTGGCTCCACTTTCAGCTCTCTTGCCCTCTGCTTTAACCTTCTTATAGCTGACATTTTAATTCTCCTGCACCTCCCAGAGACTGCTTGGTCCCTTCTCCATTAAGTGAGACTTAATCTCTGTTAAAGGTGGCTGACAAGAAAGTTGGAGAGAGACTTTTCACAAGGCGTATAGTGGTAGAACAACAGGAAGTGGCCTTAAAATAAGGGAGGGAGGGTAGATTTAGATCAGATATTAGGAAATTTACTGTAAGGTTGGTGAGGCACTGGAATAGGCTGCACAGAGAGGTTATGGACTCTCCATCTCTGGAGGTGTTCAAGGTCAGGCTGGGTGAACAACTTGGTCTAGTGGAAGGTGTCCCTGCTCATGGCAGAGGGGTTTGGAACTACGTAATGTCCCTTCTATCCCACACCATTCTATGATTCTATGATCATGATCCTATGATAATTTCAGGCCTGCATGGGCATTCCTGTAATCAAAACAGATCACAGCTGTTCTCATCCTGATTCCATTTCTAAGTTTTTCTGTTGCCCTTTCTGATATCCTTGTAAACCCTTAGCTGATTCTCAAACATGTATCCTGCCCTCTTCCTCCCAGAATCAGCCCAAATCCTTTTGTTTTCCTCCTGTGCTCATTCCCCTTCTAACTCCATCTTCTCCTGGTTCAGTTCTTCCACCCTATTGCCTTTACTGTTTCCACTCCACACAGACTCTCCACCACCTATTTCACCTGCAGGATCTTGTCCTTCCTCCCCTTTCTGAAGGAGGTTGCTGGTGGGCTGTGAGACACCAACTCTCTGTCTGCAATGGTAGCAAGGTGATGACTGAAGGCAGGACTCCATACACACTCTACACTTTGGTAAGCAACAGGTGTGAGCTGTAGAAGGCAGCATACATGACAGACACAAGATTTTTGGAGCTCAAAGTGCAGTAATGATATATTGATGCATCACACATATAACTAGGTGCAGCCCTGCCAGAAGCAGTATCAAACATGTTCTTCACAAAAGGCAAAGTGGTAATCAATGCCTACTTTCCTCATGAACGAATCAAGATTCTTATAGTGGAAAGCAAAATATTTGCAGAAAGGCAAACATACGCAATCAGGCAGGGTGGAAATCAGGCCCCTTTGCCATATCAGTGGTGGTATCAGCTAGCAAAGGTTGCTATATGGAGAGCTTTTCATTGTCTGGCATGCTGTATAGCTGACCAGACTGTAGCAATGCCCCTGTAGTACCTTTTATGTACAGTCTTAAAAGGAGGAGCCAAGGGAAATATCTTGCATTAAATGGGAACTTCTGCTTCATAATAGGCACTAGCTCAGCTTGCCAGTCCTTAGACAGGCTTTGCCTACAGCAGTTCTGCCAAGCCCAGCATACTTTCTTTCATGCATCTGAATACTGCTTACAAGGTGATGCAGGATGTCTTTCTGTGACACGGATGCTGCCTCCTTCTCCCCTGAGACAGGATGATGAAGCCCTTACACCAGAGTCCTCATCTTCAAGGTTAAAAGGGCCACACAGTTTGGCAGCAAATAGCCCCTGGGCTCAGCTGAAGGCACCCATGCTGACACAGGAGTCTAGGACGTTAGGACAGAGGCGTGATCTTCAGAAAAGACCAGATCCTTGCCAAGATGTCTCTCTTAGCCTCTACAGTTCTCAGAAGTAGCAGGAAAAAAGAGCAGCAGCTGTGTGCGCATGCGTATCTACAGGGACACTGCTGGAGCAGACAGGTGTGGGTGAGGAGCGTGTGCACCCTGCCCTGGAGCATGCCAGGCTCCACTTGTGCAGCTCTCCTTCCTCTCCCAAGTACGCTAAGTGGTGGTGTAAGTCCTCCAATTGGTGAGTCAGGAGCCACTTGGCCGGGTGTGAGCCAGCTCCAACCCCCTGCTCCCCTGCTCCTCCCCAGCATGCTCATGCTGGTGAACACAGAACTGGGCAGTAAACACTCTTGGTTTCATTCTTCTGTCTTCTTTCTGTGTCCCCAGTGCTGAAGCAAGACAAAGTTTCTCCTGTGAAACACAAAGTTCCCACCTGCTCAGCTTCACAGGAAGGAGGAAAGAAGGAAAGAGCTATTTACTTCAACAGTTTAATGCTAGAGCAGCTGTGAGCACACCATGAACACTCTTAAACATTAAGCCTTCAGATGAAAAAAACCACACTCAAAACCACAGCATAAGTTTGGCAAAAATCTGGGGAGAAACCACAGGCAGAGTTATGTCACCCCCCATCAGCAGTGCTGCAAGAGACAGCTGGGGATAAATCATCTAAGCTTAGCTTAGATGGTCAGAACACACTCTCTGCCCAGGACTTCAGGCAGCAAGTGTATTACGCTGATGCCTGCTTACAGCCTTCTTAACATAAGGCAGGAGTTTCTTACACCGTATTGTCAGCTAAGAATTCCCAGAATAGCCCTATTTAGGAAATGAGAACAAATTTCTGCTAAGGTAGTACCCACTTTGTACAGCAGGGAGAGACAGAGGCTTTTAAACTCAAGTCAGTAATAAAGGCACAAGTAAGGGGCTATTTTTTGTTGGTGTAAAAGGCTCTATATCTTATTAAGCCCACTCTGCTCTGGTTAATGAAGGGATTTCACACAATGAAGTGGAGTGGGAGGATATAGGGAAGAGTGCCCCTTTCATCACCACATGTTCTGGTCTGGCTTTGCTCAGTCACACTCTAAACCAGACTGAACTAAGGAACACTCCTTTCTCAGCCTGCCCTTGCTGCATGACCAAATGTGCTGTCCCTGCAGTTAAGTTGCTTCTACTTTGTCTTCCTGACACTGACAGTCTCCCCCACTCAGTACTGTCTTCTGATTGCCACTTTTAGTGACACCAAAGGCCACTAATAGGAAACTACACGTATATGGACAAGAGTGGGCAATATAAGGCATCATTCTGGAAGCTTGGTCCAGCAAATGAGGCCCAAGTCAGACAATTCAAAAGTCATGTGTCCTTACTGTAGGCATTTGCAGATAGCCTGACATAGGTGTACGTAGAACAAAGTGCTGCATGCAACACCTTCACAGGAATTGAGGACACAACTTGCAGGGCAATTTTTCACACCACAGAACCAGTAAATTAATCTTTTCATCTGGAACTTTTAAACAGCAACCAACCACTTTGATTTCATGGACTTTCAACCACTCCCTCCATTTTAATGTGATTTTTATCACATTAAAATGTGATAAAAACATTTAGGAGAAACTTTAGCATCAGGAAATGTTTGCTTTGGACTTTATATGTCAGTATAGTTGCCATTCCAGATCTTTGCAATGGCTTAACAACAGTAATTCCACTCTAGGATGTTTATTAACACAATTTTGAAGTGGTGAAGTTCTGGCCTAATTTCATACCACAGAAAAATAATACTGTGGGCAGTCAGGAAGTTGTCAAAAGACAAAGGAGACAGAACAGGTCAGTCTTCAAGGGCTACAAAGTTTTCAGCAACACACTGAGGATGCAGTAATACTTGCAGATGTACTGAAAGGACCTGTTTAAGAAACCCTCCAGTTTCACTGTTAAGGTTTCAGCAAAGTCAAAATCTGACAAGACACCCTGGAAAAGGCTTGGTACAGCTTTCTTCCCCCATGCTGTCACTGTCCACTTCTAGCAGGGCTGGTTTATTTCTTGCCACATAATGTTCTTCTGCTGTGCCAATTTAACTGCAAGAAAGCTGTGGGGCTTTTTTGCAGTGCACTTTTTTACACTCTTAAAGGATATAAGGATTTTCCATTGAGAAGGTGTATTCATTTTTTTTTTTTTCCCATACACAGTCAAATTCTCACTATGTTTTTCTATTTCTCTGCTCCAGTACTCTTGCATCATGGAATACCTAATCTTCCTTCAAAGCGTTTAAGTGTTTGCAGGTTGCAGTGCCTGATCTTGTCTGTCAGACAGCCTGCATTTACAGAATGGTAATCCTCAAGAACATGAATAATTTTACATCAGTCTGGTAATTATCAACAGTGTCCTCAATGACTTGATGAGCAAAGATCTGGGCTTCTTTTTCATATACTAAGCCTTGATAAGAGGAAACTTTATGGGTTTATCTCTGTAACTAATGAACTTAATTTAAATCTGCTCAACAGGTAGGGTATGATCTGGCATCCCATTTTTTCAAGTCTCTCAGAATAAGGCAGTAAGAGTAGGCAAAAGGAAGTTCATACAACCATCTGTTTAGTGCTGAATTAATCCTATAGTATTCTGTATATGCAACAGACCATGAAAGGAAACTTGCTTCTTTTCCTGACCAGATAACTCTGCTGTCACAGGCCAGCAATGCAGCAGAGTTAACTCCTGTTCCTCTCCCACGGCGTTTCAACACTGCTCTGCTATTCTTAGGCTAGAAACATGTGGCCCTGACAGACGATGAATACTTTCTCTGTCTCACCATGGCCTACGAAGTGGACTCGGCAGCAACTTTTGCTGTGCTCCAGGACACATTTTGCTTCATCCCAGTCTGACTTGACGCTGCAGTACTTCCTGCTGTGCTCTTGGAACACACACCCTCCCGCCCCATCCTGCCTTCCCCCGTCACCACCCCTCGGTACCCCGGATCCCACCGGTCAGAAAGGAAAGCGTGCAGGCCAAGGTCGTAACCAGAACAACACAGTTCAAAAGTAAAAGCCGCTTATTCTGTCCGTAAAGCAGGCTGAGGCTTCTCTGAACTGTGCGCCTACAACCGAGTCCCGGTGCTCAAAGGATGAGGGGGTGGATTTGAGACAAGGCATTGAGGCAGAGCCCCGAGGATTGCCTGGCTGCTTCTAGAAAGAAACAGGCGATGGTTTTGGCTCTGGCGAGCCATGTCAGCCCGTCTTCCCTCCGCAGCAGCCAGAGCTGCTCTCCAGATCTGCTGCACAGCGAGGCGGCAGGGGAGGGCTGTGTGTCCTGCTTGCTCTGCGCCTCCGCCTGCTGCTCGGGCACTCGGGGCTGCCGGCGGCCGCCCCTTTCCCCATCACCCCGGAGGAACGTCCCAACCCCAGGCCGGCTGCGGGAGCGGCTGCCCGCGGCGGGAGAGGCAGCCGCCGCGCCGCACTCACCATAGCGTTGGAGCAGTTCAGCAGGCACACGACGGCCAGCAGGAACCACCGCCGCCGGTACGTCTTGAACTGGGCCGGCGGCCCCAAGCTGCGCTCCCACAGCAGGCTGGCCGCCTCGGCACCTTCCATCGCGGCTGGGCTCGGCGCGGCGCGGCTTGTCTCGGTACTGCCCCGTCCGGCCCCGCCCCGCCGCCCTTCCCGGCCTCCCNCTGGGGCTGGGGCTGCGCTGCGCTGCGGGCGCGCCCTCGCTGCGGAGCCGCGCCGGACCGAGCGCCGTGCCGAGCGCCAGCCCTTCCCCGCCGAGCCGGGTCTATCCTGCCGCGCTCCTCAACGGGGAAAAGCCCGGCGCTCCGCATCGGGGCTGCTGAGGGGCGCGGGAAGTGCGGCGCCCTGGCGAGGAGAGACGCCTCTCCTGCTCGTGTGTCGTTAAAGCAACAACATCAGCATCGCCATCGTCACCAATGCCCGCTGACGGCTCCGCGTTACCGTGGGAGTCACGGTTAGCTCTCGCCTCCGGGCAGCACCCGAGCGGCTGGGGGTGCTGGTGGTGGCATGAGGAGGGAGAAGCCTTGCGGGAGTAGCCCTCTCCGGGGGTGATCGCTTACTGGAGTTGAAAAAGGACTAAAGGAGAATAAAGGGAGAATGTTAAGACCCACCGGGGTCTATCAGCCACAGGATATATAGTTTGGTTATGGATTTGTATGACTGGTTTTGCTGCAAACAGCAGTATTTTCTTTCTCCGATGCAGACACCCACAGTAGCTGTTATCTCCTACTCAAAAACTCGCCGAGGGAAAAAGTCAAGAGTGTAAAGGAAAAGCCTCCCCTGCTTCCAAACAAGACCTGTGACTTCGGGTCGGTTGAACATTGGTGGTGCCTGGATGTCTTTACCCCAACTCTGAGATCTAATCACCCTCACACACCCACCACACACCGTTTGGCCTCAGCAGCACTGAGCTGACAGGCTGATGGGTTCCAGACATGGCCCCAAAATACTAACAATCCACCATGTCACACCTCTTGCTCAGCCCTTTGCAATCCTTGTGCCATTCCTCAGCACAACCTGCTAGGAGCACAACACCCTCTCAATAAGAGGCTGGGGTCACTTACTTTTAGAAGGACTTTATGCTGAATGCTTTGAGCATATTGGGAAGAGTGGGTAAGGAAGGTTATTCTGCATGCCGGTATTCTCTCATGAACGATTTTAGCTGAAACTTTCTGGGGTGGGAGAGGAGTAGGGAGTGGAGAGAGGAAAATGAGTGAGAAGAAACCATTTCTAGCCCATGTCAAGCCTGTTGTTTCAGGGTAGAGAGAAGCATGGGTTATTTGTGCTAGTGAGCAAGCTTTACTGACTGATAGATTGTGCCTTCTAGTCTCTCTCAGCTGGAATTAGGGGTTGACATTTAGTAACAGCAGTTGACATTTTGTAACAGCAAGTGGGAATATTAAGGTGATATTATTGATTGACATGCTCCTCTGTCTACAAATGTGTGACCTGGTTTGCCCGGTGTGTGAGCTGCTGATAAATGCGCACTGCTGTTTGTATGTTGCAGGCTGATGCACGGTGACTTCTGCCCTGCTCTGGAAAGACATGCAGTGATCTGGGTTGTGTGCATGAGTGAACTGCCCTCCTGATCCAGCAATGCTCTCATGTGGGGAGAAACTTGTACAACATCAACATGCTAGAAAGAGGCCCAAGTGTGTGGGACAGCAGAAAGGCACAGTAGCCAGTGCTCACCAAGAGAGCTACCATTCCCTCCTCTCCCTGGTCTCTCCTGGCAGACAAGCCATGTGTGAAAACGAACTTCACTAAGGCTCAGCCTACATGATCATCACTGTGCTCACTCCTTTTTCTGCTTAAAATCTCTGTTACCATTAAAGATATCTGAACAATGCTGTCGAAAACCAAGATCCCATGTGAAATTCCTTTACTGATTCATTTTGTTAAAATATGTTAAAAGCTCAAATTGCACGTATTTGTAGGACTGATCAGAATCGAGTCTGCCCTATTTAACCCCTTTCTGTATTATTTATGTCAAGATAATGTGGTGTGCTGTTTTCTACTTGAAATAGGGTCCCAGAGCAAATTGGAGCTGGATGGTGAGGGAGATGCTTTCTGTGAGAACTCTGTTGCTTTGGGTGCAGACATCAGAAATCCAGTGTCAAACAGGGCCGCAGAAAGAGAAAAAGACAATGCAACAGGAGAGAACTGCTTCGCTGTTTGGAGCAGAACAATTTACTCCCACACTTGGGAGTAAAATAAATCTTTTTCTCCACTTATCCTTCTAGATGTCTTGCCTTGCTGTATGTACCCTGTGAGGACTGGTCTGGGGCTGCAGGAGGATAGGAGTACTTAGAGAAACCTCATTCCTTTGCTCTATACCACATCCCCTATGAATGGGGGCACCATTTGTACTGGCAGCACAACAAGGACAGCAGTAGGATTAGTGTTGAAGGAGAGTTGCCTCATCTGCCCTGCATCTTCTCATTCTTTCCTGGTGCTCTGCTTCTTCCTAATATATCTCTATCAGTCCCTTTCTCCCCAGTGTCACCCTCTCTTTTGCATATCTAAGCACATCCTATCCCTATTTTCATCCTCGTTCTTGTTTCTAGGAACTGGAAGCATAAGCCAGATGTCTGCTTCTCAGTTCAGAAGTTTCTTGTTTTGTCGGTACTTGTGCTGAGATACCTGTGGTCTCTGATGTGTGAGCATATCTAATATACACTGAACAGATCCAACCATGCAACCGATACAGTAAGTATGGGAAAGAAAATTTTCAGCAATGGAGTAGTTGAACTCTCTGTACCTTGGTTGAAAATGGACGTGAAATAACTTCGTGTTGGAAGAGAATTCTGCACTCATAGCACTATTCCAGTATTCAGCCCCCATGATGGTAATTACAGGATCATCCAGTTCAAAGCAGGGTCAGAAATTGTTTTTAAGAGGGAAGGGAGTACCCAAGATTTGTAGATGCTCATGGTTGAAAGAAATTACAAGTCAGAGGGTCCAGAAATCTTGCAAAGTTTTATTAGGAAATAATTCTTGGCATGTAAATTGGCATAAGCACATGGCACTGGGTTTGGGTAATGGGGTAGGGTGAAAGGGAACAGAGGGATGAACTGAAGAGGAGGAGAGAGAGTGAATGGAAAAAAAGGGAGAAGGTGAGATAACCAGTCCTGGCTCCAGCACTGATCCAGCTGATAGTATGTTCAGGGTTCTGGGAGAGCCTGCACACCTGGACTTTGTGGGGGTGCCTTCTGTAGATAAATCCCCCCATCTTGGAGATCAGTTTCTCACTTTCTATGCAAATTAGTAATCCTGTGCAGTCCATTCCTCTAGACCTTTCTGGAAAAGGGTTGGAGGGCTTCAGGGGTCTTTGGTGGTCTCAATCCCCTCTTACAGTCCCTGACCCCTTCTAGGCCTCATCCCCGCACTTGTGCTGTGCTGTGTTGTGCTCATCTCCAGGAGCCAGAACAAGGACGTTTGTCCCAGAAATCTGCTGCCCTACCTCCTTATGGCCTCTTCTCCAGCCACATCCTGTTCTTTCTCAGTGTCTTATCACCAACAATTCTTGGCTGTTATCACCAACAATCCATGCCTGGCTCCACAGCTATCTGGCTGTCGGTGTTTGACACATATGCATTAGACCCCTAGGATTCTACAGCAATGAAGTCAGACCAGTTTGATTAGGACTCTGTCTGGTCTTGAAAACTCTCAGCAATGGAGACTGCACAGTCTCTTTGGGCAATTGATTCTGCCGCTGGATCAGTTCTAGGACAGATGCCACAACACAGCCCTCATATAGAGTACAACTTATTGAGTATAACCCTCTGACCTCATTCAAAGTTGGATCAGTTGGCTACCCATCCAGACCATAATGTCTTAACTTAAATACAAGAACACTGGTAGACAGGGTTGAAAATATTGCTAAATTCATGGCAAATGACATCCATTGCTCTCACCCATCCACAAATCCTGTTATCAAAAAAGGGCAATCAGGTGTGTTCACAGTTATGATTTATCCTTGGTGAACCTGTGCTGATTATTCACAATTGCCTATTTCTTATTCATATGTTCAGAAATATCATGCAAGAGAACTTGTTTCATGGTTTTTTTCCCGGGGATTGAAGTGTGACTGGACAGTCTGCAGTTGCTTGGGCTGTTCTTTCAGTTCTTTTTAAGTATAGGTGCAACTTTTCTGCAGTTGGCAGGAGTATCCATGGCTCCCCAGAGATGATCGAAAGTGGTCTTGGGGCTGGCATCAGACAGCTCTCTCAGCATCCTTGGACACAGCCCTTGTGTTTCCATGGACTTGTACAAGCCAAGTTTTCCCCAGCAATTTCTCACTCACCCACTTATGGTCATCTCTGCCCTCTGTGAATCCCAGGTCTGAAGGCCTGGGAGACCTTGCTGTGAATAAAGAAGGCACTGAGTTCCTTAGGTTTGATTGTATCCACTTTCAGTATATCACCTAGCCTACTCAGTGACCAAATGCCATTTTCCTTGTTCAGCTGCTTACCATTTAGCAGCTGAAGCTCTTTTTGTTACTACTGACATGCAAGTTAAAATTCCAGCTGAGCTTTTACTTTCCTGACACCATCCCTACATGCCCAGGCAATGTTTTTAAATTCCTCCTGTGTAGCCCATCCCTGCTTCCATCTTCTGCATATTCTTCTTTTGCATTGGAGTCCTGCCACAATTCCCTGCTTCCTCAAGCTGGTCTGCTTATTTGTCTCTTTTTTTCCTGAAAACTGAGATGGCCTGTTCTTACACTTGGTTGACACTTCAGAGATCTCATCGCTGCTGGAAAGAGTGACAGAGTGAAAAGCAGCTCCTTCACCTGCTATGCAGTGAAAAAGGTAGGGAACAAGATGTCCTGAGCTGCAGAACTAAGAAGTCAGATACCTTAGGGCTGCACCTTTGGGTTGACTAGCACTGAGTAAGCTGCAACCCTTTCATCATGGTTGGGGCATTAGTAATACCCTCCTGCATGGATCATCTACTCGCTGCTGACACTGCAGGTTTTCCGTGCTGCGGTGCTAACAGGTTCTTCTCTCTCTTTAGCCACAGGTTTTCATGAAACTTAGGGACTTTGCTGCTGTTGGGAATGCTGTCCCTCTGTCATGTATCATTAAAACTTGGTAACATTAAAAAAAAATAAATAAAGAAAGAGGAAGTAGATAGGCAAACTTACTAGTTTTGTACATTCTGTACTATCTAAGGAGCCCACATGGTACCTGAAAGTATAATTAAAGGCAATGCAGGCTCAATAAGTACAGAATATGTGTATGGGGGTGGAGGTGGATTTAGGATTGCTCAAGCAATTTTTATTCTGGCATTTCCTAATGTTTTAATGTTTAAATTAGCAAGTCTTAATTAATTTTCGTTACACAAAAATATGGTGAAAAGTGCTGTTGTTATATAAATGGATCCACTGTCCATTGCTGTTTTCTTGCTGGGTCTCAGAAGCATAAGGAAGTTTCCCCAGAGAATCCTGAATTTTGTTTAGTCTGGACATTTTAATGTTAATTAAAGTGTGTATTTGTTTGGCTCTGAAGATTCATTCTGCAAACCTGAAGGCCAGAAAGCATACTGTTTGTTTCCACAGTGCACACTGGAAGGTGAACTGGAAGAAACTAGTTAAATCTTTATGTCAAAGACTGCCATGATGCAAGCCTAAGACCCTTTGTGGAGCAGATCATACATTAAAAACAACAGCAACAATAAAAAAAGAGAGAGCAATTGTTGAGTGCACAGAACAAACCAGCAGCAAAGTATCTCCCAGACTGCAAGAGAGTATTGCATATGCAAGTTCCTCATTACTGGCAGGTATGGAGAGGAAACAGGAATGCAGAAGTCACTGCACTGGCATGTTTGCAGACTGCTGAACCAGACGATTTCCTCCAGACATAGATTAGCTGCTTGCTTCAACAAACAGACCAAAACAGGCCAGTCAAATCACAAAAAATATGACAGGAGACAGCAAAACACATGTCCAACATTCCAGGTAGCAAACCAGTTGTCAAGTGGTGGAATCTCTTCACAGTGAGGTGGGTCCTGGGAATGATTCCTCTTGTTCCCATCTCTGCCAGCTGTGAGCCTGGAAAACCAACTGTAAGGGAACTGTGAGCAGCTGCCAAAAGCATGGGAAGCTAAGTCACCTCTGCTGCTCTAAACGCCAGTGAAAGACTAGTCCATCATGCAGTCTCATCTCACAGTAATTTTCTCCAGGATAACTTTAAAGGCTTGTCTACACTTTGTCTCACTCCTCCTTGTGGGGGTGTTCCTTCTCCCAAAGCTGAGTACAGACTTGTCTTTGTAGCTATAACCATTCCTGCAAGTGGGGAGATCCAACCTCACAACAGGTCTTTTTTGGCCAAAATAAATTACATATACCTTAGAAAGTTCTGCTTGTGGACTCTATGAATGTGAAGTAAGACACATTCTTGACTGCTGTATTTGTGCTGCCAGTCTTTTCTGAAGCCTAAGATCACACAATGAAAGGCATAAAAATTTCCTGATATTCCGAAGTATTTTCTTATTTTATATGTAGTCATCCTAGAGCTATTTTGTTTCCATTTAGTTATACCAATTTTTCCTGCTTATATAAGACAAGCAAATGAAATTATAGTTTATCTGCGTAAAACTCTGTCCTTTGTGAACTCACGGCTTCATTAGTGCCTTGTAAAATGAATTTTTGAAGGACAGAAATGGAAATAATATTTTAGTTTACTATTTTATTTTATTTATTTTATTTTCTATGTAGAAAGACATAATAATTTTAATGGCTTTGCAAACACGCATAGCTGAAACTATTTCAGTCATTATATCTGACCGTATTTCATGCTCCATTTAAAATAAGTGAATGCAAAATCCAAACAAAATAGGTGTCCAATTTACATTTTGAAGTGAAAGGAAATTTTAACGATTAGCTTTCATGAGGCAGTACTGTCTCTGCTCTTTTTTTTTTATTTGTTTTTGTATTTCTTTATCAGCACAAAGGTGGCTCACTGGGTCAGCAATGGCTGGGCCTTGTCCCCCAGGTTCGGGCAAGTATAGACGGGCTTTTTCTTAAAAACATTCCCAGATTTATCCTTTGTTCTCTGCACAAAGAAATGTGTTAAATGGGAGCTAATGAGTGAAGTAAGGATCCTTGTATCACCACCACGATTAGATGCCTGATGGTCCCACAAAACAGTGATACTTGTGGACAGTAGCTCCCTGTGCTGCCTTTCTATCTCCTTCTCTCTCTGTCCTCTTCCTCTTTCCCCTTCCTTCTCTCTGCAAGACAACAAAAAAGGTTCGATGATTTATCTATGCATTTCCTGCATGTTGCTCATCTTAGTTCAATCTCTAGTGTTTGGAAGGCCTGTTTCGAGGGGATTTCTGTTTCTTCTCAGTGCATTGGATGCATATTCTGTTACATGCTCCTTCAGATGGACATTTATCTGGAATGGAATTCCCTTCCTAAACCTAATTCAAAACACTAAAGACGATCTTGTCATTTTTGATCGCTAATAACTACAGAATTCTCAAAAATCTTTAATTTTGCCTTTCACTAGTCGAATGTACTAAGGTATTCCTTCTGCTTTATACAAATTTGCAGATGTAGAGAGCAGCTACAATTATACAGGCTGGGTGAGGCGTATATAGGCTGGCAGAGGATTTTAGACAACAAAGTGCAAAGGTCTACAAGGTTATTTCCCTCCTCTTCTGTTTTGCCTGTATCTGTGCATGCCAGAAATCCCCAGCAGGGGACTTCTTAATCCCTCTGCAGGAAGACACACAGTATGTTCACACACCCACAACACATGGAGGCATGCACGCTTGCTTTACTCCTGGTCTTCTGCTGTCACTTTGTGTAATTGGAAAGAGCAATTCAGTATTTTTATTATGCAGTGGTGGCAGAAATTGGCGTGTGAAAACTTCACAGAAGTCCAGAGTTAACCAGGCTAGGGAGTAATCTAAGTCCTTCTTTTGTTTCTGAAATAGCTGCTGACCAGTAAACATAAAACAAACCAACTGGGCCCTAAACCAGCCCAGAAGGATGAGAAATGGCAAAGGGATTTTGTCTGTCATGCACGTAGTCAGTGTTACTAAAAATGAGAGCTAGCAAGCATTTGTGAAAGAAGGACAATTCGCTTAGTCGTGCATTAGAAGACCCAAGCCTTTGCCAAGGGAAAAGTCTGTGATCTGTATTGTATGTATTATTGTATGTATCTTTTTGTATGTGTTGACCAGCTTCAGTCATGCTGGATAGAAGGGTGGAAATCCCAGTGGCTTTGATGTCATATAAATTTCGTAAAAATTGGTATTTAGAAAGACAAGAAGGAAGACACAGCACTGTGTGTATGGGAAGGCAGAGAAGGGTCAGGTATCTGTCTTCTGATGAGCTTCCCAAAAGCTCAGGAGCATAGTTAAGCTGGGCAGTTGGCACCTTGTCTCCTGTTCCAAGCCAGGCAAGGCACACGCTGCCCCTTGACCCGCTGTCCACTCAACAAAAAAAGAACTCAGGGTCATGGGAGACACTGTAGGTCTTAGAGGGAGACCAAAAGAAAAGATTCATGTGCCAGAGTGGATACCGGGCAGAAATGCATGAAAAATACATTGTTTCTGCAGAAAGGCCAATGTGTTTAGATTTTTTTATACCAGACCAGAAAGTAAAAGCCATCTGGTTAAAAAACTTGCCTATTTTCTTGCTGCTTTTTTCAGCTTTAATGATTCTTGGTTCACAGTATCACAGAATTGTTAGGAAAATATGTAGGGTATAGTTTAGGTCTTTCTTCCAATTGGTAGACTAGGATAGTATTTCACAAGGAACCTCTTCCGTGCTTTCATGCTGAATTTCACAGTTGTTTCCCACCTTGAGCAAATACCCAGTTCTTATTTCCATGCATGATCTGAAGGCAGAATTATTTAATACAGATCCCAACTGTTATTATTTTAAATTTTCTTTATGGCCCTGCGAAATCACTGAAATCCTTTAAAGCTCAACTCCTATCAGAACTTTATCCACCAGAGGCTGATTTGTTTTCTGTCCTGTGCTGTCACACGTGCTAATATAGCTGAAAACACAATTACACCATTTAAATGTTCTCAATAGCACAAATTTTTAAAGTCAAAATTGTTACAGACAATTTTAAATACTTTTAGGGAATAATTAGCCTCTGTGTAAATGATTGGGGATTTATATCCTGTGGCTTGAGACTAGGAAGCTGGAATTTTTTGACTTTGGAAAACTCCTAGACGGCATGGATGGCAAAGCTTCGATGTGACAGACCTGAACAACTTTTTAATCCAGCAGAAATAAAGAGATTGATATTTGACAGTCATTGTGGCCTTTGCACATGCTGAAGAGAAACTCTATAATGTGTTACCCACACAACTCCCAGAGGAGTTGTTCCTACAAAGATCATGGGATAAACTACATACTACCAAGGCCAGTGAAGGTAACCTGTGTGGAACTGGTTGCTTATAAAGCAAAGGTCAGCTGTGATAGCAAAGCCAGTGCAGTCAGCCATTCAGGCTGGTGCTGCGCTATATTATGCTGACTCATCACTAATGTAAAAGAGGAAAAAAAAAAAAGCTACACAGAAGTAATTTATTTTACAATATTAATGCTCTAAAATCAAGCTGTTCAGTTCCACATTGAACACATCATCAACTGCATTTTTAGACGAGCTTCCTCACAGACGGAAAGGTTTCCAGGATGATCTTGTACTTTTAATGTAAGTGGGGAAGTGTACGCACTCAATTCATGAAGGCGAGGTTGCTTACTTTTCACCTATGCACTCAGAAAATAACACTGTTGTGAAAAAAGCATGCCCTCACCTTTCACCTGTCAGAAGTACTGTGAACTGCAGCAGGAGCTACTGTTGCCTCCTCAGACACTAGATTCCCACTCTGGAAGGAGCAGCTTCTGCCTGACAATAAATCAAGCTGCTCTCCTCTGCTTCGTCTCTAAGTACAGTCAGAATGAGCTCAACTGTTTAGTCTGCCTAGTTACCAACAGGGCACAAGCAAATTTTATTTGTCAAGGTAAGCTTCTGATTTGGCACCAAAATCTAGAAAGAGCACCAACAAAAAAAGTTGAGTGGAGAAAACTGCCTTAAAATTAAATTTGTCTTCCATGACTTCTTCTGTTTCTTGGGCAGAGAAGGTGTCTGCAATGGGCTGTAAACTGCAAGAGGCTTAGAGACTGCCTGTCTCTTGTGCTTCACTACAGTATCCTCATAAGCTTTCCTTGCAGTCAGCTGCTATACACTCATCACTTCTGACACTGGTGCAATTTATTTATATTCCTAAATTCCGCTTGGGCTGGGCCTAAGATTGCAGCTTCTGATAGCTTTTTTTAAAAAAACATATAGGCCAGGTTTTCTCCTCTGACCCATCTATATCTTTAGCAGTCTGCATTTTATTTAAAAGATAAGGCTTCACTCTATATTGGAATAAATATCTCAAACACCTTTGAGAAAGCAAAAAGTCATCTCTCTGCAATTTAGCTATACAACCTTTCTCCCACATTTTCATTTTCCTATGGGGAAGTATCTTGCATAAGACTTACTGATATCATTCTTTAAACCAAAGGCATTCATACACCCAAACATACCTAATTTTCTTTTTGGACCTCTGACTATCTTATAGCAGTGTTGGCAGCCTCAAAGGTTGACCTATCTTGCTAATTCCATTGGAAAAAGTATAAATAAGTTTCCTTTATTTAGGTCCAACATCTAGGTTCACTTAGATAAAAGACTTTATAATAAAATAATCATTGAAGATCTCAGGGAGCTTTTCAAGTGTGTATTTAGGTCCCGTATTAATAGTTCATGTTCTGTTCTTTAATCTGGCTCTAACTGGGTGAAGTAGCACCATTTTAAGTGAGAGCATATTAACTAATTAGGGAAATAAAAGACTAAGAATTATATCCCTGAACAGTAGCTATGCTAGATAATGTTCAGTGTTTAAACTCTGGTAACTATCTGCAAGTCAACAGTGAAGAAACTGTGAATGGAGACACCTATTATAATGAAGACTATTGGTAGGGGAAGGAAGATAAATCATAACAGCATGGACATCCTCTTGCTGGGAACATGCATGTGGAACTAGTAACAAACACCACTCAAACCAAAGCTTCTCAGGCTCTATGACATTGGCAATTCTTTGCCTTTCTTTTTTGAAGGCCTCCTCCTGCTGTGGATTGTTCTGGATCACAGGGTAAATACACGAATGGCCTTCTTTGGAAACATGGTTGAAGTGCTGGGGAATAAGAATCAGTCACGTACTGGCAGTCAATTCCCCCTTGACCTGTAGCTCAGAGGCACATCAGAAATACAATTTAACTAATCTCATTAACAACATGATGAAACCCATACCACACACATTGGAGGGCAACTGTTAAGCTAAAACTAATTTGCATGAAATTGTAGGAGTTTTCCATAGTCCAAGTGCAGAAGGAAGTACTATTTTAGCATGTTTGTCATATGTTGCTGATGTGAAATGTCTGGAAAAAATGTTTGGTGTAACGTGCCCAATTTTCAAGATGATAACATCTGACACAAGCATGTTGGTTTTAATTAAGCCATAGAGGGTTCTGATGCGAAGTTGCCTCCCTCTTTGCAGGATTAGTTTCCATCTATCTGTCTACACAGATACAATGTCTCTTGAGCATGTGTAAAGGCTACAGTGAAAGTCAAATCTCAGTGAGATTTCTGCTGGAGTAAAAAAATCATTTGGGTCTCTTAGAAGTCTGCACAGGCAGATGGAAACTAACGAAAGTCTCTAGCCTGCTACAGGGTTACTGCTTGAGAAAAAGGAAGTAAAGCTTTCCAAATCTGCTGCTGCATTCCCTCTGCAGAGCATGTAGAAAGCCTGGCTTGCATTTAAACCAGGAGCAAAAGCACATGTCATGGTAATGAATCCTTTTGTACAGCAAAGTACTATCTCCACCAAATCCTCCTAAAAAAGACTTCTAATGAGATAATTTACAGGCCAGGCCTAAGTAGGAAAATGCCTATTATAAAACTCTGCTCTGTCCTGAGCAAACTGGGAAAAGAGCAACTTTCAGGCAATAGCACATCTGGTATGGCAGTGTGGTTATAATCTCCTTTTCGAGATAATGCCATAATAGCAAAACATGAACATGTCTAGTGACTAGCCCCACACCTGCCTGAAATAAGCATTCAGTAACAAAGAAAAGATAATTCCTATGCTTTCCATTTTCCTTCCCCAATGCTACTTAGATGGCAAATCTCTCATTTAAGAGAAATAAAATGTGAACTTTATCATTGTCTCCTGGTCATCAAGCTTTTAGGATTTCTTATTTGATTTCCACATTATTTCCAGAAGCCTGGAATTTTACTTATGCATTTTCAAGAAGTCTTTATGGTAAAAATTTTACATTCACATGCAGTCATCTGTACCATGAGAACTAGTTCTCATTGCAGAGAGATTTGGACAGCAATAGGGTAAGGAAACCCCAATGCCCATTTGCAGCAATATCTGCATTGTCCAGTGTGTTTTCCCTTATGGCTATTATTGCTCAGACTCATGCTTAGCATAAAATTTGACTATGTGTTGTTGCCATACCCACATCCCTAAATCATTCTGTGTTCAGGAATTTTGTCTCTTGCTTTTATTAAATGAGTCAGCAGTTGAATTATGTTTGTTCAATTTAGGTCCAGCAAGAATGACGTGTTAGGCTATTTTTTTAGCATCCTTTTGAACAGGGTTCATTGTACAGAAGAGAATGACAAGATTGTTTTTGTTGCAAGAACATTAAAGAACATAACAAATCAGATCAGCTATGCCCAGGTAATTCCTGCATATAATCTGTAAAATTGCTCTTTAAAGTAATTTCAGGGCAGGAATGTATTTGTTCAGATTTACAATGTCTTAAAGGGTATGGAAAATAAACCCATGTCAGCTCCTCCTATCCCAACAAATGTTCTACCTCTGATGTGCAGCTTGTTTTTCCTGCTGGTAGGTTGTTGTGGGTGGGTATGGGAGGATATTTGGAGCATGGAAATGTTATTACAGAGGCAAGTCAGGACTCCAAAAGCCAGGGCTCCTAAATCCTATGGTGTTTGTGAGGGTTTCTCATGTTTATCACTCTGGCTGCAGCTGTGTCTCCTGTCCATGACCCTGCCAGCGCAGTGCAGCTCTGACCCTTGAATCATGCTGCCTGTGAGCCGGTGGGCTTCTGTTTTCTCTGTCTCACCAATATGTCCCATGTACTGATCACAGCTATTTCATCGAGGCCAGGTGGTGGCTCAATGTCTGCAAAGGGCTTCCTCCCACATGCAGGGACAGCAAACAAGGAGTTCCTCAAGAACTGCCCCATCATCACCAAGCAGTTTCTCGTCTTCCATAATAATGTAAAGCTACCTTCAGCACCAGCACTGGCCTCTGGAGAAGCAGCCTATGTCACCTGAAAGAAACTTTTTTCCCATCTCAGCTGGGAGTCTGTGTTTTCTGGGCTTCTAAGCTTTGGGGTCTCCTTGATCCCTCAGGTCAGGCCAGGGAATTCATGGCACTTCAGCCCTGGTGGGGCAGCTCTGCTCTGCAGCTCGGAATTCCATGCTGAGGTGAGCACCTCACCATTACCACCCCCCTTCATCTTTCTTCTGAGTGTGAGCTCCTACCAAGTGACTCCAGCCTGTCAGAAAATGCTTCATCTTGCCCTCACCCTGCCATTGCAGCTGGCAGGGGTCTTGCTGGGCTCTGGCATAGAGCAGGAGTAAAAAGCTGAGACCTCCTGACCTGGGGTTTGACTGGGGTGCTGTTCTGTGCAGCGGGGAGAGCTGTCTTAGCGTGGCTGCTGACAACACCTCCTTGTTGCTGTGGCGGGGATCACAGCATCACAGGGCCACAGAATGGCTGAGCGTGGCAGGGGTCTCTGGGAGTCCTGGTCCAGTCCAACCCCCCTGCTCCAGCAGGGTCACTGAGGGCCAGTTGCCCAGGTGAGATGTGAGTGAGCTGGATTTAATTGCAGAGAGAGTTTATATTAGACAGAGTCTTCAAACTCTCTGCAATTAAAGGCAGCTAGTGGCTCCAGGACTGCAGACAGTAATTATATGTGGTTTCTCACTTCCCCATCACACAAGAACTGACGCTGTGGGTTTGCATCGATAAGCTCTTGCCACTCCAAGGAAAGAGCTGCTCTTGTTTGCTCATCTCCTAGGGTTGTTTGTAAGTATTTTCTATCTAAAATGATTATAGAAGAACTGAGATTGAACCATGGGATTTACTCTGCTAAGGTGATTGATTTTAGTTTCTCAAATTTAGATCCTAGTCAAGCTACTTAGAATGCAATAATAACTGATCATCTTTGAAGTCCAGCTCCAAATTCAATAGTTTACTGAAAGAATCTAAAATTATTTCTATGGATTTTTGTGTCTAAAATTAATTCTGTGTTTTTGAGAAAGAAGTTTCAGAGACAATTTTAGATTAATTTTTTAGTCCTGAAAATAATTAGTTTCAATGGAAGTGGATAGCATTTAGACCATTGTACAAAGACGAATCTTTGTGCATTTTCTGAAAGGTACTTACAAAAATTTGAACTCAAATACTTTTATCAATGTTTAAGTATTAGCATGGAGTGTGTAGATATCCCAGGTAAGGGTTAGGGAGCCTTTCAGCTGTTTTCTCACAGACAAGAAAACCTTCTGCCCCGGGCAGACAAGTAGTGGGACTATTCATTTTATTATGTTAGACTCTGGATCACTGTTTGACACATCAGGATCTGCCAGAAATGAAAAACCAAAATGAGTAAGTGCAATTATTTAAGGGGTTTCATGATATAAAATAGATTACAAGCTTAAACCTATCACATTTTTACCTCTTATGAGGCCAAAAAAAATCAGGTACAAGGATTTAAAGTATAAGACAGTAGAAAGAAACACATCTAGACCAGCATCCCCTGAGGACAGTTTTAAAGAGTGTTCCCCTGCAGGGCTGGCATAATGTTAAGGAACAATTCTATACACCTTATTCTGTGCCACTCATACTTTGATGTCTCCTCCTGGAAAAATCAGTATCTTGTACACAAATCTCACCCAAGAATTCCCCTGTCAGGTTCAGGAGAGAACTAAGGCCACTGCTTCAGATGACTCTAATAGACTCAGCTGCCTGAACTTGCTTCTGTGCCACTTCATCCCAAACTTAGGCGTCTTTATCCTTTTATCAGCACCAGTGAGCCTGGCTGCATCTGGAGACTTGTGCCCAGTGTTGCCTCCTCTGGGCAGCCATTGACTCCATGGAAAAAGTCCAGCAGATGCCACAGAGATAGAGAAGGTGCTGGAGCACAGTACATCTGGAAAGGGATGGAGAAAAGACTTTTGTTCAATCTGGAGACACAAAGGGAGAGGAGGACTCTTTTGGATGTCTTCAATTTCTTTTTGGTGGGGAAACAGAAAGGAAAGAGACAGACTCTTCTCTGAGGTACAGAGGGACAGCACTAAAGACACTCGCCAGAGACCAAAGGGGCCCCTATCCGCCAGCAGGATGCTTGACTGAGGAAGAGAGATACAGAGGAGCCATGGGATCTCCACTCCTGTGGATCTTCCCTGCTCTACTGAACAAGTCCCAAGGCACCCTGATTCAGCTGGCACTCCTTTAAGCATGGAGCCTAAAGGTGTGATGGGGCAAGTGGTGGATCACAGACCTCCAAAGGTCACTTGTAAAAAAAAATATTCTACAATACTATGTCACAGCTTCCTGAACACTGTTTCAGCTCATTTTCCTGAAATATCCTCTGCAATCTGTTAGCATTCCAGAGCTAACAGGAGTAGTACTCAGCGTTTTGGATGAATCCTTGCCTTGGGGGACAAATACAGGCAATAGGAGATAATTTGTTGTGAGGCTTCTTTGCCCTGAAACTGTAGTATTGGTGACAACCGCCCTGGTGGCAGGCCACCGAGTGTATTTCTACTGCATGTTCTTCGTCAAACTATTATGGCTGGATGTATCCTGATTTCAGAGGTGTTTTAAAAAAAGAGACTTTTAATGTGTCATGTTACAGCCAGGCAAATAAACTGGGATTCTCACAAGTAAAGCTTTAAGAAAGCCTTACAGGAAGAAAGGGGGTCAGAGGCTTCTGTAAGTCAAGCTAGATGATGGCTGCTGGAGAGGGCTAAGGAGAGTTGGTGGTAGATTCTGTAGTAGTACCAGGTGCAAGCAGGTACAAGAAAAGTGTAATGGCCTAATCCAGGGAGGAAAGTAGCAGAAGAAGGTGTCTATGAACATATTACTTGGGAAAACAAAACAAAATAAAACAAAAACCCACCTTAGCAAGGAACAGGATAGACCTGAAGTCTAACACAGGTATATACTTTCAGTTTGTCACAAAAATGAAATACTATCAGTTCGGCTTGCACAAAATATGAAGGTTTATCAGAGGAAAATTATCACAGAGCTAAGGGACAATGTGTTTCCCTTTACAGATAGCTCTTCTAAGAAAAAATATGTGATTTATAGCTAGATATGGACTTTGGGATTATTTTCTAATTCCTGGGTCTGAGCCTTGTATCCCATGATTTGCCCTGGCTTCCTTGGCAACAAAACATCAATTGCAAGCTGAAAACAATTTAGTTGTGATGTGTTCCTTACAAGAAGCTGAAAATACAGGCTTTGTATTCCTCTAGTATCCAGCTTCACAAATGCACCCATTGTTTCTGCTTGTTTTCTGCCTGTTGCACTAGAAATACTGAAAAAGTAGTGCTGTAGCCTCAGAGCTGTACTTGGGAATCCAAGAGCCCTCATATCTCAGCTCCAAATTTCTGCATGGATAGGACAGTCTTTCTGTCTGTGTTTTTGGTTTGTTATCACCTTGCAACACCTTCATCCTTCTTTTAAAGTGCACTCAGCTCCCCTAAAGGTCTGGCTGCTTCAGGAGCCAGGATTCTGCCATTAGCATCTCTTATTGCTGTAGTCTAAATATGTTGCTGCACTGCTCACCATAGAAATACCCTGTCACTGTGAGTCTTTCGTGGATTTCTCATCATGCAAATACACTTCTCAATTTTCTTTTTTAAATCTGAACTGCAGTAAGATAACCCACAAATGTCTTGGCACAATCACACTATTAATCACTGACATTGCTTTTTAGGAGCCTGGCATCTTGTTTCATCCTGTGTTTGCTCTTTGGTATTAAAGCTGACTTGTGAGAAGGGAGGAAAGGTGGGATGGCAGCTTTACTGCCCTCCAACTCTTGCCCACTCAGGGCTGCAAAAGCTTATGGAAGTTCTACACCACTGAAATAAACCTGCAGCTTGCAGATCCTCCCCCACGAGCTTGGAAATGTGGCACAGATGGAGCTGTACTGTCTGTGGGGATTACATACTGGGGAGAGTGGCTATGCATAAGAACCCTGTCAGTGTTTAAACCCACTCACTGGAGGCTCATGGGGCGAGTGGGTAGAAAAGAACATGGAGAAGAGCTGTGACATCCCAGTATTGGGCTGGGTCCTGTCATGGGCAGGGAAGCACGGATTGAGAGGTTTTCTTCTGACCAGAGAGAGAGAAGAACCTCTGGAAATCCACAGTGGAAATGGCTTTCCTAGCACCTCTAGGAAGACCACAAGTGGGGCTGAAAAGTAGATTTTTAATGAGCAAAAGTCAGAAAAAAAGTCATACTATGTATGTTTTCTGTTTGCACATAATGCGAGTTACAATCCAGGGACCCAAAAGGATCAGATCATGTCAAATGGAAGTAACTCCTGTCTTTTGCTACTGTTCTCTGTGGGGAGCTTCTCCACAGCTCCTATTTTCAGGACACAGTAACTCCTCCATGCTGCACCACTCGAAGGCTACACATACTACCACTAAATCAGGAAGTGCCAAAAATCTTTATGAGATAATTTCTCCTCCTCAAAGGAGAATCATGCATTGTTTTGTATTCAGGAGAGTTTCAGGGTTTTCAGTGTCCATCTGGTGTTAGACATGGGGCTAATGAGGAGGAATTACTTCTGAGGCCACTTACTCAAGGGTAGGTCTCCGAGCTCTCACAGATTCTTTTATTGCTATGCTTTCTTAACAATAGTTGAGCACTATATGTATCTCAGACAACATGGTAATTGAGCTGGTACTGCTGACCGAAGAGGCTGTTGTAATGAAGTCGTGGATGGCTGCTCAGTATGCAAATGTCATAATGACAGTGCACTCTGGAAAGTGAAAAGCACCCATATGGGAACTGTATGCTGTAGCATGCAACAAATCTTTGAATTGCCCAGTGTTAAATGAGCCAAGCTGAATCTTTAAATAAATGGATGAAGATTAACCATTAGAGTATTATCTTCAGTAACTGATTAAATTCTAACCCACAGCACTCAACAACAGAATTCTCTTTGACAGAGATTTAGACTCCACAGTTGAGCCCCCCTCCCACTCTCATCCATCCCATCCCAAAGTGAAAGGTCGTCCTGTAGGAATCTGCTGAGGGATTTGTTCATCTCTAAATGAGGAGCACAGAACAGCTGCAATCCTGGCTCAGATGGCCCCAGCATTGTTTTCAGTCCATGCCACAGCCTATTGAGCACATTGACTTCATTAGACTGGAGATAAATGTGAAGATTTGACTCTCTCCTTACACATAATAGAAATTTAATTTAAATGTCTTATGCATATGTTTAAATACAAAACTCTGTATCCACAAACCTGGTTAAGTTGACATTAGCACCTGGATCTGATTTCAGAGTGCTGGCTAAAGGAGCCATATAATTGGTGTTTGCCCTGATAACTGCTCACCTTCTCCGAAGTCCTTTACTGTCAGCCTAGTTTTCTCCCAGGTTAACAGTGAGGACTAGCTCTCCAAAATAAGGTAACATTTGAGGTACAAATAAGGAAGAAAAACGTTAAGAAAAAAATCCAGATTTCAAAGCAGGCTAGTACCGTGGTTGGTACTTCAGAAGTGCTTGTAGTTTTATTTCTTGTTCTCAGAGAAACATGGCACACTTTCATTCAAGCCAAAAACTTACAGGAACCTAAAAGGGATTTAAGAATGGAAGCAAGGTTCTAACTTAATTTTGCTTCTTATTAAAAAAAAAAATAAAGACCAATATATTTCAAAAGGGACTAAAGGTATTGATTTAAGAAACCAAAACCAGATGCCTGACTTCCAGAGCATCTGACTATAAGCAATGTTTCTTATACTGCACCAATTTGAAATACCCCAAATCATTCATCACTGGTGAGTAACATCATCTTCAGAGTTCATAGAAGGGATAAATGTGTTGCTGTCTATGACTGGGAACCTTAGCAGACTAAGATTCATTAATCAGAACTGCCTTTTCCTCAAGGAAAAATGACAGCACTTATAAATTTTATCTGTAGTTTTCATATGTGTGGGTGAATTGGCTGACTCATTAATTCAGGCAGAGATTGTTAATCAGTGGATGACTGCTATCTGTGCCACAAAACCATGATTCAGATTTTCTCCTTTATAGGAACGCCTGATTGAAATAACAGTATGTCTAACATTAAGCTGTAGCCTTCTCATTTTGATCTTTGCTTTCCTAAGAAAAATGGCTTATGTCTGCCTCCTCCAAATCTTTGCTTTCCTTTCCCAATCTCCAAGACATTCAGCAATAAAGTGGTGACCTCAGTCTCTAGCCATCACGAGGTTTATGATAGCAGGTGGCTGAGTCAAGAGACACTACATCACTGTAGCCCTCTTGGTGGAAAGAGCTGCAGTACTTATGAAACCTGGGAGGAAGAAGGGGTACAGGAGCCAGGCCTTCACTTCCCTTGTGAAGCTTAGTGAGTGTATCATTGTGGGAAGCTCCTTCGTGGCCAATACAGAAGGAGTTTTAGATACGCAGTTACAGATCTCCAGGTGAAATGCTTGCCTTTTTTCCACTCAGAGAGTTGATTTATTTCTTTGGTTTTGAGGGAACTAGTTCTTCTACAGTTGTGTAGAAGAACAATCCAGGTGTGCAGTTACAGAATGGGACAGTGTAGATGTGAAGAGGAATAAGAGCAGGCAGTTAGTAGACTTTATTCAAATCTTAGGATTCTCCAGTATAAACTACTGTAAAAAGTTATCTTAGTCATAAGCCTGAAAGTGTTGCAGGCTTTGGTACACTTTGCTGCAGTGCCCCAAATTGTCAGTTCCTTAACTAAAGTTGTTTAAAAGAAATAAGAAAAAACTCAACCCAGAAATTCCTGGGCTTTGTAGTGGCTGTATTTTAGAAGAAGGCCTGCATTCTAAATGTCTTTTCAAAACCTGATGTAAATTCACAGTTTCCACTGCACCTTAGTTCAGCATACCTTGTTTTGAAAGTAAAAGAGGAATGCACTAGTGTCAATTTAAAAATACAATAAATCTAACAAGACAGGTGGCTTTAGGTCATTGCACATAACCTTGAGACACTGCCACATAACCTCTTAGGCTCAGTCATAGGTCACACACCAAACAGAAGGGGGGACCCATTTCATTTTGCCTTCCAATACTTTCAAGTTTCACACAAAAGAGAAGTGTGTTTGCAGAATGGATATCTGAAAGTGGAAACTGGGGAACTGGCTTTTATGTACAGTTATTACATTTTCTGTAAAACTTAAGAAAAATACAAATCCAAATGATATGCTCTTTCCTCCACTTTTTCTCTTCCTCCTCTTTCTCCCCTCCTACAGACTTTCAAAGTTTGTATTAACTTGTTTTCCCCTTCTCTGCAGTATTCTTCTATCCCTTATTATTAGTTTGTGCTTAATTTTTCCCTGATTAGTTTGCTTAGCAGATCTCAGGGTGCGTATCTCCCAGCCTCCTTTCACTCCTCTTGCACAGCCCATTGCTTGGCTCCTTGGCCATTTCTCCTCGCTCTCTGAAGCCATTAATTTGACACTCCTCCATTTCTCTGCTTCCTTGCAAACCTTATAATTTGCTCCTTCCTCTTTAGTCTTCTGTGGTTTGGTCCACTCCCTTCCGTCTTGTTTCCCATCAGCAGCTGAGGCTCCGACATACTCCCTCCAGTTTTTGTCCCTTCTTTGTAGTTAGCAAGAGCTCCTTATTTCCCCACAGAGAAACCCAGACCCAGTCTGTAGAGTTTTTCACTTGTGAAAAAGGTTTATGTGCCAAGGTTTCAGTGCAGGCGCTGCAGGGAGACCTTTTTGAGAAGAGGCCAGGGCTGCTCCATGCCAGACACACCACAGGGCACACCTGAGCCCTTCAGCAAAGATGGTGGCACCTTAAGAAAGGGCAAAAATGCCACAAAGGCAAAGAAGGTAATTAAAAAAGAGGTGTGAGCAACAGCCCTGCAGAGATCAAGATCACTGAAGAAGAAGGAAGAGGAAGTGCTCCAGATGCTGGGGCAGAGATTCCCCTGAAGCCCATGGAGAAGCCCATGGTGGAGAAGGTGTGGCTCATGGGAGACCCACACTGGAACTGTCTGTTCCTGAAGAACTTTACTTTGTAAGGAAGGCCCACATTGATCCCATAGGAGGAACCCCACACAGGAGCAGGGGAACAGTGTATGGAGGAGGGAACAGCAGGTAGGAACAATTATGGCCCGAACACAACTCCTGCTTGCTATTCCTCTGCATGTCCCTTTGTGGTCTTAAGGTTTATCATTTTCACTGAGGAGTTCTCACAGCTGTCAGTGGAAGCACTGATGCTTGTCTCCATAGCCAGTAATAAACTGTCAGTAAGTCTGGTGGTTGTGGCAGCTGGTCCAGATTGCCTGTGGTGTAGCACAGTGTAACAGTTCTGGCTAAATTTCTTCAGCAGCAGAAGTTGGAGGTTAGCTCGTACACCTCTGGCTGATCAGCCCTGGGCTTCTGTACCACTTACGAAAGCATTTGTTTTTCTCTTACATTATCTAGAGTCTCACTCAGAGCTGAGGTCCTACAAATGATTTTAATTTTCCTCCTTGTCCTGTGGGTTACAAACTGACCTGTGACCAAACATGTCCACTGAAAACCGTGCTCCCATTCAGAAGGACTCTGCACAATTGCTTTTGAGGCTGAAGCTGAAGCATCTTTGAGGAACTGTTGGAAATTCTACATGTTAGTGCAGGGGCAAGCAGAACTTACCAAAGATCTTGCTGCAACCAGTGTATTAAAAAACCATGAATTTTCCTTCTTTTCATGTCCTGATGAAAATAGAGTGCTGTGCAAACCTCCTCCAAGACAGAAATCAAACATGAGGGAAATAGGGAAGAGACAGGAAGAAAGGAGAAATATTGGAAAAAAGTTTCTTGAGGAAGAATAAGAGTGGTATTGGTTTTGAGGTATGAATTACTTAACAGGGTGCTTGGCCTGATTTATAATAATGTCTGTTTCAGTTCACGGAGTGGATTGTAGGAAACCTGCCCATGGCTTGTGTGTGGGACCTCATTTTTTCCATGGCACAGACAGAAACTGCACAACTACTTAACAATTTAAATATAAAACCCTTCTGCCTGGGGAAAAAGTCTACAAGGGGTGGCAAATATTGAGACTGTGAGTATATGCGGATGAAATGGTGGCCACCGCTGCCAATCCTGCTTCTGCAGCAGAAGTGATTTCCTCCTTGCCAGGGATGGCCAGCTGACATGGCCATTTGCTGCTGGTCACCAGTTACTAACTGTACTGACACAAACCAGGAACCTGTGCAGAAAGTGGGCAACTTGTATTGCTCCCATAGCTAGTGAGTAGGTACTGAGGTTTGGTACAATTAAACAATTCTGTCAGGAGAACAACAATTTTTTAGAAGTTTTGTATGCTTATACATCGCTTTGAGCCAGACCTATGAAGAAATTACCTCTATCCCAGCCAAATCTAGGACATTTGTCTCCTAGATACGGACAGCTTTGTCATGTATCTAAATGTTTGAAGTAATGCTGTTAAATAAAGAGTTGGGCAGATATAAATAGGAGGCAAAATGGTACCAAATTGAAAATCAGACTGCTGTAACTAAATGATATTTCATACTTTCAGTAGCATCTTTTATTTTCTTTTCATCCTTCACTTTTGTTTCATTTTCTTGATGGATTAGGTGATGGATGGGATAGTAAATATATAATATTTCTTTGTGATAGTCAGCTGTTTTCCCCTCATCCTGCACAGAATGTACCATTTTCTGACTTGCAAGTTAAGTGGGAGGCACTTTTTGTCTGTGAAATGTTAACGCTGGTCTAATTTCTACCTCTTGCCTGAGCTCAGGAAAAGAAATAATTTCTGATGCTCGGGTGAACCATTCTTCCTCTTGGAAGGGGCAATTATTAACTGTAATATTTTGAAGGCAGTGCTGGCATCACAATTTCTCTTTACCTGCCCACCAACCCTGCAAAATTCCAAGGATGATCTTAATCTCTGGCCCATATTTTTTTAATCTTGCTGATTCCTTAAAATTGAAATACTTTCAAAATGTCACCTAGGACAAAAATGGCATGCTGAATGAGTGATGCTGATTTGACTGGTAGGGTTCAAAGGGGAGGCAACATATTTGTCCATTAAATTGTTAGGCCTAAGAATCCAGAATCTCTCTATCTCCCTCTTTCAGAAGTTCCTAAACTATATGTCCTTGTGGTGATATGCAAACCATTTCAGAGTAGTGTTCTGCAACAACAGCCTGTTCCCTTATGTTGACCTAGAAAAGCTTGGAAACCTTTGATCAGACAGGATGAATGAAAGATCAGTCATTCTTCCTCCTTCTCATCTAGCTGAGAGGTAGAGGCACAGAAGTAGTAGAGCCAGGATGATAGAGGAGATCCATGCAAACACTGAGATTTCAGTTTGAGTGTGCCTCAACTGCTGCTGTGCTGTTGGTTTGCTTGGGAGAAACTGTCCTTTCCTTGTTGGGTACATGGCAGTAGGGCCCTACTTGACTCGGCAACCAGAGAACCTTAAATGCACGTTCTCAAGCATGATGGCTGTGTCATCTCTGCAAAAAAACAGCACAGATTTCTCCCTGCTGGGTTGAAGACTTCCTCTTGCTCCCTGTGTTCCCTGCCAAATCCCCAGAGGCCAGAGGGTTCAGGGAAGGTTCAAACTCTGCAGGACCTTTTGTTGCACATAGTTCATGGGATGACTGGACCTTGTCCTTAATTACCTCCCACTTGTCCCTGTGTTTTCAGATATTGTTTCTGTTAGAGAAAAAGGAAAAATACTATGCAGTATCAGACGATGGAGAAGTGGAGGAACCAGGTAAAGATTTATGAGTAGCTTCTGTGATTATAAAAAGGAATACAGTCCAAACACTTCCAGTGTCAATATCTACAAGAGATTTGCCATCAACTTGAGATGTCTAAAACTGTCTTTGGACAGTTATCCCACAAAAGTGTATCAGTATCTCATCCAAAAGAAATAGCTACTTAGGGGACTTTCACTCACCATTAAACATTTCTCTTTGTCCTAGGATCTATCTGTTCCTCTTCCTGGTATAAACTCTTCCACGTATACATCATAGAAGCAGGAAACTTGTTCCCCTGTGAGACAGGATCACAAAGATCAACCAGAAAAAAATCAATTTACAGTAAAGTGAAGTGCCTTGCCTTGCCAAGTGCCTTGGCAAGGTAGATATTTTTCACTGGGTCACATTATCTAACTGAATGTTAAACTATAAAAGGTAGCTCCTAGGTGTGGGTACAGCTCTTGATAGGTCCAGGTCACTAGCAAACTGGTTTAATCAAACAGCTTTAGACATCCTGTTTGCCCTTCATATACATAAACATTTGAATCCTTTCCAGTCCTGGGAGTCTCTGCCTCAAGTTGAGTGGCTCACATGCTTCTGTGGAGCTTCATGGAAATCAGGTGGTGGTGTTAGTAGTTCCTGCTTTGAGAAAGGCTGGGAGAATCACCTACATGATGCAGACCCAGGTATTTCATGGGATGGTTTGTGTTACTTAGCACAGCAGGTCTCATGCAAAATCCCTGTAGCTCTTTGAACACAGTCACAATGGAAAGTCCAATCCAGTCCCGTCTAAAGCTGCTCAGGACTTGGTTTCCCCCTGTGCCTGCAGGTGCAACCTATCCTTGCCATACTCAAGTTGAGCCATCTGGTGCAGCTTATCATAAGATAACTTTTTCATAATGGACTATTTCTTCAAAGTCAGGTGTCTGTGGCTGTGGCTGATGCAGTATGAATACGCTAGTCTCCCAATATGATAAGAATGTGAATAAGGATGTGGATATGATAAGAAAGTGAACATATGAATTCCTGAGGTCTTGACGGCAGTAAACGATTATTTTTGAGCCTTTTTTGCTCCCTGTGTCTCTCTCCTGATTCCTAGATCAACAGCATACTTCACCTCAAAAGCTGCAGCAGCCTCTGGAAACATTTGCACTCCAGTACATCTGCTATTGTCACTGATCTGACAAACTTTAGCTTATCATCAGGATGTCCCCCTCTTTTTCCTGCCACAAGAAAGCTGATCATAAATTTATAAAACCTGTGGTGGACTTTCCTAACTACATGTCCAATTCCATATGGATGAATTACCAGGTGACCACATTTATCAGGAAAAATGCTTTCCAACAGCATACTGGACATGTCCATCTCTACTTCCAAGCCAATCCCTAAATTTCTTGCAATACCATTGTGAAAATTGCTATAGGGAAGCCTTGCAGAGAATTGGAAAGCTTAGGGGAGAAAGTCCAAGGATGCTCAGGAAGGGTTTAAAAACCAGATTGTTAAAGGCCTCAGGAATCCCCATGCCATGCTGAAGATCACAGCATGGGCTACATGTGTCATCCCAGGGAGGGAAGTATTTGCACTTCAGCACAAAAGACAATAGGTGATATGGATCAGGATCAGCCAGGATGCCATTGGTCTTCTTGGCCACCTGGGCACACTCCTCGCTCATGTTCAGCTGCTGCCAACCAACACCCCCAGGTCCTTTTCCATCAGGCAGTTTCCAGCCACTCTTCCTCAAGCCTGTAGCACTGCATGGGGTTGTGCCCCAAGCGCAGGACCTGGCACTCCACCTCGATGAACTTCATTCAACTGACCTCAGCCCATCGATCCAGCCTGTCTGGATCCTTCAGCAGAACCTTCCTGCCCTGCAGCAGATCAAACACTTCTGCCCAATTTGGTGTCATCTGCAGACTGACTGAAGGGGCACTTGTTCCCTTGCCCAAATCATCGATAAAGGTGTTAAACAAGACTGGCCCCAGTCGTGAGCCCTGGGGAAAAGTGCTTGCAACCAGCTGCCAGCTGGATGTAACTCCATTCACCACCACTCTCTTGGTCCAGCTGTTCAGCCAGATAGTTACCCAGCCAAGAGTGCACCCATCCAAGCCATGAACAGCCAGTTTCTCCAGGAGAAAGCTGTGGGAGACAGTGTCAAAGGCTTTGCCAAAGTTCACATAGACAACATCCGCAGCCTTTCCCTCATCAACTAAGTGAGTCATCCTGTTATAGAAGGAGATCAGGTTGGTCAAGCAGGACCTGCCTTTCCTAAACCTTTGCTGGCTGGGTCTGATCCCCTGGTTGTCCTGTATGTGCTGCATAATGGTACTCAACACGATCTGCTCCGTGTCCTTCCCTGGCACCAGTGGCAGACTGACAGTTCTCTGGGCTGTCTCTCCAGCCCTTCTTGTAGATGGGTGTCACACTGACTAACTTCTGGTCACCTGGGACCTCCCTGTTTAGTCAGGACTGCTGGTAAATGATTGAAAATGACTCAGTGACTCCGCCAGCTCCCTCAGGAGCCTTGGGTAGATCCTGTCTGGTCCCATGGACTTGTGTGTGTCTAAGTGGTAAATCAGCACATGCTGGATACTCAAGAAGATACTATTTTTACCCTTTTTCTAAGTGTCCCTTTCTCCTGTAGCCTGCTCCTCTTTGCAGACTTTACTTCTGGTTTACCATCTCTGCTTTTGATTTTGTACAGGTTGCCTGGAAGTGTATCTGAAACTGAATTGCTGGAATTTAAGTGTTGATGTTTGTGGTTTCTACATGCGTAGTCAATCAAAAATCTGACCAGTGTTCTCGTCAGTGTTCAGTCTGGCATATTAGAGCCAAATTATAATTGATGGTCAGGAAGAAGTCAGGAAGGTAAGCACCAGTCAGGAAGGTAACTTCCTCCTCAGTTTTGATAGCTGACAGTCACAGGGACAACACACTGCCTTGCACAATGCAGTAGGCTGCTGATAACTTTCCTCTTACTGGAGCAAGCTCCATGTTCTGAGAATGGAATATTGAAGATGCAGAACTCCTGGGAACTGAGCAACAGCTTCTGTTTTGCTTCTCCCTGCTGCCCCCTGCCCTCAGTATAAATTTCATCATTTAAAAGTAAGGATATTGCTAAAGCTTTTGTGTTTAAAACCCAGATCGTTGAAGGGATTTAAGCTGTATTTATGTAAGTAATTAGTGGTAAAAGATTCTTATTTTTTGAGTCACTAAATCCCTCACTATTTCCACTTTTCTATCTAATGCTCATCTTTGAAGCATTAAGATGTCTTCTGGTGAGGAAGGCTTCATAACCCGAAGTTTCTAATTGCTAGCTAACAGTTACATGCTCTGGCAAGAGCATTAATCTTTCACTTACCAGTGGGAATATTTGTAAGACTTGAGGTACTTAAATGGCTGGTATTTGCTTTTTCCTCTTTTACAAATGATTGCTGAATCAGTTTGTCTCGTACAGTTGAGTGGATTTGGCTAGAGAATGAACCCGATTTATTTGACTTTGAGAGTAGAGAGAAAATAAAGGGGTTTTTTTCCACGGGAAATGGAGGAGCTTGAAAGCCAAGTAACAGAGACAATTGAAGAGCTCAAGTGGGTTGGAATGACTGAGGGTATAGTTAAATATCTATCACTTGGGTTTAAACCTCTCTGAGTTTTATAGTGTCCTTAAATCATAAAAAAAATTATGCAGATCAGTTTAGGAATAAAATTGTTCAGCTAGAGACTGAGAGCATGCTTTATCAATTCTTTAGCAAGGACAACAGGGAGAGAGATATCAACTCGCCTGTCAGAGACTGAAATAGTTCATGCCTCAAATATTGATATAAAGTTTTAAAGAAGCAACAGCCACAGAAACCTCCCTGAAAAATGCTGATCAGATTAAAGGAAACCCGTTGTTCAGTCACCTCAGGCTGAAGGAAAGGTATGCATCCATGATAGACCAAAGCCTCCAGCTGCCATCCCAGCTGAGTTTGGGGTGGGGGGAAGAGCACAGCTCACAGAAGCCAGGTTTACACAGCCTCCCCCCAGCCGAGGGGGGAGGAGGAGGTTTTTGGGTGCATGGTGTAACCTCTGGTGGGAGACAATAAACACCCATCCTCCGATTACACAAACTGGCCCAGCTGTGGAACCCCCAAGCCCACGGGACATCCACGTGAGAGGCTTTGCCCCACAGGACTGCACGGGATGCAACAGACCCAGAGGCTGCTGTAAGAGACTGCCCCCCCCTGCAGGGGGACAGGCCCGGACATGCTTCCCTGGCCTGAGCGTATATACCCATCGGATCCTATGCTTTCCGGGGGGACCTTCACCACCAAGAACACTGGCTGGAGAGAATCCATGGAACATCATTGGGATCCACGGAGTGGTGATATTTTCCTTAAACTGTCCCTGTCTCTATCTTTCTCTCTCCCCCACCTATTTTCTACTTATTTCTTTCCTTCTTTTTCTTTGTTTCTTTCTTTCTCTCTCTCTCTCTCTCTCTCTGTCTCTGTCATATCTACTACCATCAATAAAACCCATATTATTGTCACTGGCATATGGTCTCGTTTGCACCTTAATTTGGGCAGAGGAATTTCTAAAGAACCTTAATAATAGTAATAATTGGATCATAACACTTGCCAAACCCCAAATAATAAAGGTTATTGAGAGAAACAGGAATTTCCTACTATTTTACTGATGCAGGAGGTTGCATAACAGTTATGGAGTTAAAACCTTATGGATTATGCTTATGCTCAGGTACATCTATAAAAAAATGCTGAGCTGTATTTCAGAACGTCTGAATTTGGGGGGCAGTGAACCTCCAAATGTCTCTTGCCAAGTCAGTTTGCTGGCTGATTGGCCTGTCACCTAAGCAGCTGTGTCTGTAGGGGGTGGTAGCTCACAACTCCTCCTGTAAGCACCTCTAGGTCTTTATTTTTAAATCAGAGTATTAATAGACCACATCTCTGAAGCCAGAATGTAGCTGTGGTGAAACTGACATTCAAAAGATTGTTTCCTAGTGGTTCCTGGGCAAGAATGAAGTTATCATTCAGTCCTTAGGATGACCGTGCAGAACCTACAACGTAAGAATGGCAGTGCTTGGTCTGGTGATAACTAAAAATATGACGCTGCTGCTCTGCCTTATCCTCCTTTGGGCAGGGAGACTGTCCTGAGTGATCTCCAAAGGCCCCTTCCAATCTCACATATTCTGTGTGTGTGTTCCTATAATGCCCAAATCTTACAGACTTACCCATTAGAATAAGGTACTTAAATAATTTGTGCCTGGTACTTCTATGTGTAAGAAATAAGATGGTCAGTGCTTGAGTTCTTTGGTTTTAGGCTGCAAGGTCTTTGAGCCCAGCTCTGAGATCTTTGATTTCTCCCATGATCTTCTCAGGGACAAAAGTGAAGTTCTCTCAATTAGCTTTCTAACTGTTTTCAAAGACGTGAAATATTTACTGTTCTCCAGTACTGGGGGACTTGCTTAGTCACCGTGATCTCGAAAAGGTAATAGCTGGGAAGTAGCCTTGCAACAGCATCAAGACACTCTCTCAGCACTCGCTGATGCACTAGTTCACAGACCTAAAGGATCGATGTAGTGCTAGTGCTCTGAGAAACTACTGGAAGTATTAGTTCTCAACATTGCTGTTTCTAAATACTTTATTATAGTCTTAAATTAGAGTAATTTTGTCCTTTATTTTCCTACTTTGTGCTTTATTAATTTTATTTGCTATTTTCTGCTTTGTTTATAAAAATGTGTCACTTTGTTGGGTTTCTAGTAAGTTCTCTGTTTATACCATTACTGTTAACGTGCTCATGATGACCGCACTGTTAGAAGACCTAAAGGAGACAAAAAAATTTCTTTTACCTGAGATGTTTGGGTTTTTTTTTTCTGTCAAGAGACCTCAGATTCTGTTCCATTAAGTGTTTTAGCTAGGAAATACATGTTCCTGGAAGCTAGAGGTTCAATTTACCCGTGTTCATGTCATTCTCTTATTTGGGTGAAAACTGTGAAGACTAATGCATGTAAAGCTAACTTTAAGAATCCTTTAAATGCAGTTTCTAGATCTCCCCAAGTCACTCTCTGGACTTCTGTAGTTTGACCACAGCTCACTGACTGCAATGCAAACAAAAAGTTTCACTTCTTTTCTAATATCCAGTGTTGTAGTTCAGAAAAGGCGCTCTAGTATGCACTTGTGGTATTAGATACTGTAGTCACTGGCTAAGCTTGTATTTCAGAAACATTGCCTATGGCTAACACATGCTTTAATGGTATTGCCAAAGGCATTAGAACATATATTAGGTGATGAGGTTGAGAAGAGAGCAAACCATTACCTGTGCTCTCTGAGGGTCACAAATCTTGTCATGGCAGATATATTACAGTAGATTGTTTGAGTAGGCAGGGCCATATCATCTTGCTTAAGGTGCCATCTTCTAAAAAAATTCTGTAGTAAGAGAAAGTCAACACCTATAGGCCATGCCCTTAATGGTTTTCCCAATCTGCAGTGTTTGGTCTGGAGACACTAGGAAAAAACCAACCAACCAACCAACCAACCAACCAACCAACCAACCAACCAACCAGCCACACAAGAAAAGCAGGCATACAGTTTATAATTTCACACACATTCTTGTAGTTTGTTACTTTTGCTTCTGGCTACTTGAACCCCAGTTCCAGGGGTCAGATAGGAGGCCCCATTACTTTCCACAACACACAACAAAGGCCCATACAAAGTAATTTGTTGTTAAAATGGAAACAGAATTTATATTTCAGACAGACAAGATGCACTCATGTAACTACATAACCCTTGAACTGAAACAAAGCAAATCTAAAATGCTGACATATTTTCCATTAACTCAGACTTAGCATCTGGAAAACATAGCTCCCAGAGCCAAGCACAGCCCCTGTCTTGGCACACAATAAAAGCTCAGTAGTTTGTGGAACATGGAGGGCTTGTGCCATATCAGATAGCCCATTTCCAATGGCATTTTTAGACAAGGTGGAAGACTGTCTCATGGCTTGTTCTTTGTTGGAAAGGAAGAAAGAAAGAGGGAAATATGCAGGTAGTTTAAAGGATTACATTCAAAATATATGCATATTTGGGAACGTAAAGATTGGTTTGGTATCTTCAGTCTTTGGACAGGTGAATTTTTAGTACTTGTCTTTGCAAGTGAAGCGTTCAGCTGTTTGGTGCAAACTTGAACTTGGCATGGGCTTCCCAAGCTTTATGCACGCTCTTTGACCTATGACTTCACACCTTCAGGAAGACAGGATCTTTGTCATTTCATCAGTTGGGAATGTTTCGAGCCACCCACAGTTTGATACCAGTGTGTCTTGTGACCAGCATTCCTATTCAAGTTTCTCCTTCCACCCAGCTCCTACTCAAGTTTCCACTCTCATCGGTTGAAAAGACACCTGTGTGCTTTTGAAGAAAACCTTTCAGAAAGAAGAGGTATCTTGGAGCAATGCAGAGCCACATGCTGCCTAAAAGCCAACCACCTTTGCTGATGTCACCTTCCTGCTCACAAGTTGCATGGATTTTTCAAGGCTGGGCACCCAGGCTCTACTCTTACCTCTACTCTGCACAGGTGTGGCCTCACCTTGAGTGCTATGTACAGTTCTAGGCACCTCAGCGTAAGAAAGACATTAAGCCATTAATGTCCAAAGGAGGGCAATGAAGACAGTGAAGGGCCTTGAAGGGAAGCCATTCAAGGAGTGGCTGAGGTCTCTTGGTCTGTTCATCCTGGAGGAGACAGCGGGGGGACTGGAGTTTTCAACATCCTCACCAGGGGAAGCAGAGGGGCAGGCACTGATCTCTTCTCTGTGGTGACCAGCGACAAGACCCGAGGGAATGGCCTGAAGTTGTGTAGGAGGTATTAGGAAAAGGATCTTCACCCAGAGGGTGGTTGGGCACTGGAACAGGCTCCTCAGAGAAGCGGTCACAGCACCTGACAAGCCTGACAGAGTTCAAGAAGCGTTTCGACAATGCTCTCAGGCACATGGTGTGATTCTCAGGGGTGTCCTGTGCAGGGATAAGAGTTGGACTCGATGATCCTGATGGGTCCCTTCCAAGTCAGCATACTCGGCGGTTCTGTGACCGGGACATGGCTCGGGCCCAGGCCTGGCGGGGGCTCCGGGACCCCCTTTCGCCGGCCCCGCTGCCCGGGGGAGGGAAGGAGGGGGCGGCCGGCGCCGTGCCCGGGTGAGCGTCCTGCGCGCATGCGCCGCGAGCGCGGCGCCCCCGCTCGGCTCCGCTCGGGCCGCGCTCGGCTATTTCCGCCTCTTTGTTTTAAACTCCGGGCCGAGCCCTTTAAATCCCCCTTTTTTCTTTTTAAAATTTTCTCGGGAAGGGGCAGCGGGGCCGGTGTTTCCCTCCACCTCGCGTTTCCGACTCCTCTGCTCTCTGCCCTGCGGTGGCGCCCGGAGAAGAACGGGCCGGGGAGCGGAGGGTCGGCGGCGGCGGCGGGGGGAGCCCCCGCTGTAGCCCCGAGCGGCGGCCGCGCCCCCCCCCCCC
>VXAZ01008421.1:371028-423818 GCA_013399875.1 Gymnorhina tibicen | reverse complement strand
CCCCGACAGCCCCCGCCCCACCCGTTCCTACCCTCGGGAGGAGTTGCCGGTTCTGTGGAGGGGCCTGGGCAGGGGACAGAACTCCACGGCTTGAGGAGAAAGGGTCTCTTTGAGTGGAGGGGTGAAGATGGCGTTTCCATTAGGCAGGAGATAGAGGGGACACGTCCTTTGGGTGTGCGACTTCAGCCGTGCAGGTATGAGGCTCCAGTGCTGTGTATCTGGGATATGAAGTCGTGAGAAATAGGAAATGAATTGATACTCATAGGCAAAGTATAGAGGCTTGAATTGTTTTAAAGTCTAAGAACAAATATACATATATGCACACACACACACATATATATGTATATATACACATATACATATGTATTTAGTATTAAGGAATTTGGAAAGTTTTCTAAATCACTGAGTTCTAGTAAGCTGTGGTGTTGTCACATTCGGCCTTTTAAGTTGGTCACTTTTAGCCTGAAAAGTGCTAAAAGTGTCCTCTGTGGAAAGTTTTGCCTGTCCCAAAGTTAATAAGGCTCAAAGGAGGTTTGATTATTGTGGGTTATCAAATGCTTGAATGTTCTTTTGCTACTTCACATATTTGCATTTTCTCCTTNAAACTTGACTGCCTGCTTTTTGCCTTTTTTCCTTTTTTTTTTTTTTTTTGTTACAAAACTGTTTGTGCCAGCTTTCTGTCAAATCAGTTTAGACCCTTCCTGCTTTCTGTAAGAAATGAATGCCTCTGAGAAACCAGTTCAAGAAATTCTGGTTTATTACCCCTACATGCTATGGAATGTTCTGAAAATATTTTCTTTGGTATTTTTCGAAATAATACTGCATATTTTCTTCCAGAGTTTCACAGAAGAATTAAGTTTGTGGATGAAAAGCTTTGAATTAAAGAAAAAAAAAATTGAGATGAGCCTTTATGTTTAAGGAGCATCCCGTGTATGTGTCTTCCATTCTAGACTGGTTTTGTGTATGCAGAATGAACAATTAAGCATATGTTAGGTATGTTGTTATGAGTCTTTTTAGTACTAGGTAGTGTACTGTTTAAAAATTATTATTGGTTATTTTTGGGTAGGATACTTGTGAATTTTTGTGTTCATTCTTTTAGGGGCGGTTCAGATGAGAATCTCAGCTGTGATACTCATCATGTGTCTCATAAAGGTGCTCTGCAATTCATAAAAATTCTTTGGTAACAAGGTGAATAGAAGCAGAAACTTTGTACCCTTTCAGTAGCTTTAGTATTTCTTTTGAAGCTATACTTGTAGACATTTTATAATGTGTTTAAGGGAATACAGAAGCTGTGCAGAACCAAAGGTACTTGGTGAAAACACATAGGATGCATTAGAAGAGGGTCAAGCGACTTTCTAGAGATGCATAGGTGTACTGTGGCAGAAAGCTTGGAAATAAAACATTTCATGAACCACTTTTTGAGGAAAATAGATTGGATTTCTTTCTGTGGGCTGATCTGGCTGTTTTGATCTTGTTACTCTGCTGTCGCCATAGAAAAAATCACGACTGAACACTTGTGAATGTTGTAATAAAGTCGACTTAAAGAGTTTGTAATTATCCTAGCCTAATACTAATGCCAAGAATGGCAGAAATTAATTACTATGGTATGAAAGATTTCTGCTACTAAGAGACTGTAAAGTACAGCTTTTAGTCGCTGCAGCTGTCCTGCTCTTACATCTCCTATCTGCTTATGTGATTTAGAGGAGGTCATCTCAAAGCTTTATATTTGGGATACAGGTAAGTTTTCTTGTCAAGAACCATTCTACACTTACTTTAATAGCTTTCATTTCTTTTTTCCCATATGGCTGTTTAATCTAGGTGGCTTGGCCTTTTTAGCTTTTGTCATGTAAGGAACTCCCAGGACTGAAATAATTCTGGATTAAATTCCTGAACTCTCTGGGCAACACTCTGAGAAGAAGTTGAAGCATTTCCATTGAAACTCTTTTAAGTGGAGCTACTAAGCTCTAAGCTACAAACTGGATGTGGACATGATGTTTTGAAAAGCATGCATGTTGATAGCGTTTCACTCTAAAACTACTGCCTTAAGTTACAATACCAGCTTACAAGAAAGTGTAAGGACATCTTGTATTTTATAAAAGAAACATTTCTCTACTTTTTTGCTTTGGAACTATTGTTGTTTGGCACGTGTGTAGTAACTCAGTAGTGACTAAGTGGAAGCTTGTTTTGATAGTAGTGTTTGGAGATGCTGTTGATTTAAGACTGTCAGCATTCCTGAGAGTTTATTAATCTAAACTCTGGTCTCTTTTTGTTAGGGCTACTAAAGATGTTTAATGATGTTTGAAACTTCTCCAATTTGCTAGGTTAGGTTTGCTGTCATGTTTAAGGGAAATGTGGAGGAAAACCTTCTCAGGGCAGTTTGACTGCAGTAGATTAGAAGCCAGGCAGAAGCTCTCCATGTCTTTTAGCTTACACAAGACTTATTTGGAAGCTTTGTCTTGAAGTAGTTTTGTATTCCTTACACCTCCCTTTTTAAAATACAAGCTTGCTGTATTACACTGGAAGTTTAGCTAGTATGTGAAAGTATTGTATGCAGTACAAGAGAAAAAGCAGGTTATTCTGTGTTAAAAGCAATCTTACCTATTGTGATGTGTAACACAGTTTCATTGCTAACTGAAGAAACACTATAAATAGTGGTTTGTTCTATAATTGCTCTGAAGAGCCTAGAGAAATCTGCTTTTATCGAAATTCATAGAATCATAGGATCTTTGGCTTGGAAGGGACCTTAAAGATCATTTTGTTCCAACTTCCCTGCTGTGGACAGGGATACCTCCCACTAGACCCAGTTCCTCCAAGTTCCATCCAAACTGACCTTGAACACTTCCAGGGATGGGGCATCCGCGACTTCTCTGGGCAACCTGTTCCTGTGCCTCACCACCCTTACAGCAAAGAACTTCCTTGTAATATCTAATCTAAACCTCCTGTCTTTCACTTTGAAGCCATTCCCTCTTGTCCTGTCAGTACATGTTCTTGTAAAAAATCTCTTGTAGGCTCCCTTCAGGTAGTGGAAGGCTGCTGTTAGGTCACCCCAAAGCCTTCTCTTCTTCAGGCTGAACAATCCAGTTCTCTCAGCCTTTCCTTGTAGGAGAGCTGCTCCATCCCTCTGGTCATCTGGATGGCCTGTTTACTGACTCACTCCGGCAGTTCCATGTCCTTCCTGTGCTGGGACCCCAGAGCTGGATGCTGTGCTCCAGGTGGGGTCTCACCAGAGCGGAGCAGAGGGGCAGAATCTCCTCCCTGGCCCTGCTGCCCACGCTGCTTTGGATGCAGCCCAGGACACGTTTGGCTCTCTGGGCTGGGAGTGCCATGGCCGGGTCATGTCCAGCCTCTCACCCACCAGCACCCCCGAGGCCTTCTCACAGGGCTGCTTTCCATCTTCATCCCCATGAACATGCTCTCCATCTGTTCATCCCCAGCTTGGTTGGCTCACCAAGGCTTCCAGGTCCATATGCAGCTCTGAGCTGTTGCTCAGAAGCTTGGGAACACCCCTTTACAGCTTGATCTAATGTTCACTGCCACACTTAACCTCAGTCGCTGCTGGTGATGCTACCTCATTGACTGACTGAAAATTAGCCTTTCTCAAGTTAATTTTACCGAATAAGAGCATCTATACTTAACAGAATATGAAACTGAAGTACTCAGTGTGGTGGGAACTAATTGGACTGAAAGCCTTATGTGCTGCTGAAAGTTTGATTGACATTTGTAGAGACCTGAAGTCTTGCAATCATAGTGGAGAGCCAGCATTGTAGGAACAAATAAACCAGCAGTGAGTTCTTCAATGACACTATTTTCTTCCCCCCCTATGCCTTTTCTTTTTTCTCCTTAATAAAGAAACAGTACTTTAGACTAGGAACTTCAAACTATATGTAGGAACTTAAGGGTCTCTTTATTCCTTTGACAAACACAACACATACTTTTCAAAAGTAGGGGGTGGTACAGATCATTAAAAGTAGGGGGAATGACGAACTCTGGTGAGCTCAAGTTACTTGTTCTTTGTGCCAGAAAATGACTGTTCTCACAGTTATGACTGCCTCTTTCAAATCACAGTTATAAGTTGATGGAGCCAGTGGAGGAAATTGTTGAGGGGGTGGGGGTGAGAACTGGAGTAAATCAAGGTATGTGTGGTGGCATTACGATAATGTAGGGATTGTAAGAAAGAAACATGCAAGAGTGAAAATTGGTCTTTTTTGTGGTTTTGTTGCCAATAGAAGAACTTAAACTAGCTCTGACATTATTTTTCATCTCTGCAAAGTGGCATGGAGAAGACTTATTCTCCCTACAGACATTTATTTTGGATGATCTTAAGAGATAACTATTTTATATTCTGAGTTTTTAACTCACAGTAACTTAGAACTTTGTCTACATTGAAAAAGTCTGTGTTCTGGCTGCAATAAGGATCCTTCTTGTTTGATACTGAGACTGTCCTTATTGCGGGAAACTGTTGTTTTATGAATAGCCTAAGTTTGTTTTAAGACAGAAAGCATCCTATGTATGTTTGGTGTCAATGAGAAAATGCTGTGCAGTATCTGTGTAATTAAGGGAGAAAAAGTTAATTTTTTAGGTTAACAGAATGAGTTTCATGTTACGTGCTAACTTGCAAGTGGCTGACTGGTCAAGCTTTTCACTTCAGAACTTTTTTTTCTCTCTACATAACCAGACAGCATACAATACCATCTCTAGTTGATTATTATCCAGTAACATCACAATTTTTATATATAATGCAAATTTTGTGTGAATTATGATGATGTTGTGCTAGTACAGGTCATCTTTGTTCTTTTACAATATGCATGCAAACAATATAGTATTTGTAATCATAAATGTCATTTTGTCATGCAAATGTGTCAGTATAGTGTTTCATGAGTTTTCAGGTAATGTGTTGTGCTGTACAGTTTTTTCTAGTTTGTCACCTGAAAGAACAAGCTGAAAGGTGCAGTACAGCTGGCTAAATGATAAATTCTTTATGAATAATTGTATCTGACACTTCTTGTTGCATTTGAACTATTGAGTACACAGATTGGCATAATAAATGCCATCGGTCAGTTGATTACTTAGTTAAGGGACATTGCCGAATTTATTTTAACTGACTAGACAAAATGTTTTTGTGATAAAAAATTATTTGTTGTACTAAGCAGTGGCAACCAGTAGAACAGATTTGAGGAACAAGAATTTTTCAGGTTTTTTTTCAACATAGTACCATCCTTTGTTCCTTCAGACTGACTTTTCCCAAAAATCATTTGGATATGGATACATTTGGAAGCTTAAGCTCTGCCTTGGCACTAACATCAAAACAGTCTGTGATCTTAACTCCTGCATTTCAGATTATTGTATTCATGCATTTTCGTTGTGATAATAACTGGATTTTGTTTCATCTACCTTTTTTTCCCTAATGTATAAATTATGTTCTAGACACAAGGACTCAAATATTAATTTCAGGATTCAAAATAGGAAGAGGTAAGGGAATTTTTTATGTGCTGTTTAAGTACCTAATCATGCACTGTGCTGAAAGTGTATGTGCCCCTGTTCCTACATCAAATTACTTTTATTTCGGAGTGTAACTTCTCTGTTCTGTTCTACGTTCTGTTAAATCTGTATCTGTTAAAGGTACTTCTAACACTATTTCATCACTTTAAGAAAGTGCTAACCCACTGTATTCAAACCAGTCTTCTTAATGCTTGAAATGGTTTTCTTTCCATCTTTGAGTTATTCCTTTCCTCTGAAGTCTGGGCCCCACACCAGTGTACAGTGTTTGCCTGATTGCTTCTGTCTGTACTTAGGAAAGCCTCCCAGCTGCAGTGCTACAGCAAGTGATTAATCTTTCTCGCTTTAGCGTTGTACTAGTTGGTTGTTTACTGTCTGTTTTTTAAGCTTTACTGAACCTTTTTTAGGAAAAAGCAAGCATAACTTGTTAAATGCTCACTTAAAGTTTCTCATCCACGTGGGCAAGTTGCTCTTGCCCTGTGCAAAAGGCTGCACTTGTGGAAAAGTTCTTTGGTGTGGAAAGTGTAGTAAAAAATTGCGCTCTTGAGTGAAATCCATGGCCTTAGTGATAAACATTTACCTTTTTTAGTAACATTTGCACGGATTTATTTATTTTGTTGAATGAAATAAGTAATTAAGCTATCTTTTCCTGTAGCAGTTTCCTTAAACTAATCACAAAGTAGACTTCCATCTTAATTCATGCTTTAAGATCATGCTTTTTGTATTGGGTTGCCAAAAGATGATGATTACTTCACAGATTTTTAGTTAAAATATTGGTAAAAGAAAGTTATCTGATTTATGCTTATATTGTTCTTGGACAAAATGCAGATGCCCAGTGCCCAGTATTTTTCTCTTTTCCCTTGAAAAATCCATATGTACCTTTTCTGTGACTGAAATACTGTGGTAATAACATATTTTAGCAAAAGCTTCAATCTAGCTGTTATTGAATAGGATGAGTTTAATTGAAATGCTTTTTAATAACATGTATACTTGTTAATAGTAATATTATGCTTGGTAGCACCAGGGTAAGTAATTTATTTGCATACCAACTTATTAATTTTGTGTTAATTTTGTGTTTCTAGTCTTGTACTTCTCTTTCTTGATTGACTAGAATGAGGTAGAAATCCCTCCCAGGATCAGGTTATTCTGCAACAATTTCAGAAGACTTGTGTTTATATTAGTAAAATACTTCATTTGTCATTCTTTGACCATTGGTCACAGGAAAAGTAGCCTAGACTTGTACAGGATTGTATCAGGTGTAGTGTAAATGGCACCAGAACGAGTAAAAAGGACTCTGGGTGGAGCAGTTTTCTTCAGTTCATCTTCTTGCTTGTGAGAGTCTTTCAAGTTTTGATAAAAGTCACCAGAAGTAGTCTGTACATTGATCCGTATGGTATTAAGTGAATCTTGGCACTTGAAGGTTTCATTTTATTATCTTGGAAATACATAGGTGTAAAAAGTACTGCATTAGTTGCAGTCATTTTTAATATAACATTTTAGGAATAATCTCAGATACTGCCACTGGAAGTCGTTTATCTAAATTTGTTTGCTCTAATCTCTAATAGTTACTCAGATTATGTAAAGTTATTTTGCCCAGACAGTAATAGCTCCTGGGTTGTATGATTTATGATTTTATGACTAAAAATGGCTTGAATTTGGACAAAGTTTTGCAGAGATAGGGAGGATAGTATCTTGTTTTGTTTCCCATTGGTTTTGGTGGTTTTGGTTTTTCTTTTTTTGGACAAAGATGTATTTTACTATGACCTTTTTTCTAATTTACTGAATTTATCAATGCCATGGGTTGAAAATAATTGTAGGACCAATTCTTTATATAAGCTATTCTGTGATCAAATACATGAATCAATTATGGTCTTAAAATGAAGTATTTTTGCTGCTTTCCTTAGGGAAGAGAAAGTACATCCTGTCCCCATGCTTCAGTTCCTCTCTCCATCGCTCCACCAAATGGGTCAAATTACTTTCATAGTGGAACTTGATGTAGACTTCCAAAGCCAGTGCTCTGTCAGTGCTCCAGTCACAAGCATTAGTTGGCAATGAATTGAATTTCTAGAGGTGTTTGGAAAGTGTCATAGTTTGTTTTTTTAATCTTTAGAATGGGAGATCTAGAGTGTAAGTATATGTGAAAAGTTTCTGGAGTCCTTTTCTGTAGCTTCCATTATTAGGCCTGATGTTACCATAAGATATATTCACTGTAAGAGTGAAGACAAGGGAAAAATGAGCTGCTTTTGCTTCTCCCCCAGATTCCTTAGCCATTTATGGCTTCCCATGATAAGTAACCTTTTTTTGACTTACTCATCCATTATCGCCATCTGCAGAGTTTGACAATTTTAGCATTCAAATGGAAAAAGCCCCAAAATCAGCTCTCTTCTCCCAGCTTGAATCCAAAACCAGAGGAATGAATTTTTTCTTTTTCCTCTGAAATGACTTCTTTCTAGTATGAAGAGATCTACACATGGTAAATCCTGAGAACAAGAAGTTTTTCAGATGCCCAGGATTTGCTGTGTGGAGATCGCTGGGAGACGTGGTCCTTTCTGTCTTGTCAGCCAAAGTTTTACTGGTGCATGTTTGTTGTGTGGATGAATGTTATGTTCTGAAGAATGGAGGGAGACAAGTGTCAGTGTAGATGTCATCTACTGAAAAACTATTACACATTTAATAAAGTTGGTAAGTTATTTTGATTGTCTCTTATGGCATAGTTCAGTCACCAAAAGCAGGTCTTGGTGAATTGCAGATAAGGACCAAATTAAAGCCTACAGATACTAGTAGCAGGATGCAGTAGTTAATAACTTGGACTGAAGGATTTTCTTCTCTTTTTACTGCATGTCATACATCCATGTAGGATTTGAAATTTGTTGTAGGAAGCAATAGGGGTCTGTGAAAGGGATTTTGCTTTAAAAAATTCCTGGGGGTAGTTTAAAAGTCGATCTGGAATACAGTTATTATGATAAGTAGCAGAGATAGTGTTTATTTACTTATTCCATGCATGGACTGTCAGACTCTGTTTAAGCTGAGCCTTTTCAGAAAGTAGTTTCTTTCTACAGTTTTTGAACAGTTTCTGTCAATACGCAGCTGAAAAGTTTTGGGTGGTATTGGCTATCTTTTTGAATGCTTATTATCAATTCTGTAAGTTCAGTGATGTTTCTAATGATGGATACCTTTTCATACAGAATGAATAAAAGATAATTACAAAAAGCTGTAGCTCACCAATGAGTTGCCACTGCTTTCTTTGTAATTTGCTGCTTTCTGTTCTTAAACTGTGGATTAGAAAAGTTTATCAGTATATTACAGAATCATTATGTCCATGTGAAATGCTGTCATGACTCCTCACAGCATAAAAGCCATTTAGTAATTATTTGTCTCCTTTCATACTAGTCTTCCAATAGGTGTCTCCTTTACAAAAAAAAAAAAAAGTTGAATTACTATTCCATTCTTTTGCAGATTTTATTTTTTATTATGTCTATTACTTTGTTTCACCTGTCTGTTAGTGCTGTCTTTTTAACTTGAAGTTCGCAAGAGCTAGCTGGTTATTCAGTTTCTGTTCCAACTTCTTTGTTTTCACTAACGATTTCCCATTACCTATAAAAATTGACCTCAGTGTCTTGTTTTAAGGGATTCTGATGAGTTTTGTGCAAAGATCTAAATGCAAAACATTCAACTCTTTTTTGAACTAAAACTAAACTATTCTGGAGACTGTAGAGTACCATTACCAGGACTGGATAGGGAAGAGCAATTTAACTTTTGCACTGGTCAAGTATTTGCTTTCTATATTTCTTACTTCAAAGAGACAGGCTTCCGTTTCGCAAAATGACTATAGGCAAGGCTGAAAAGGGAAACAAACTTCTGCTAGCTGGAGTATGTGAATCTTTTGTTAGTGTTGCAGCAGGTGCTGAGGTGCTTGTAAGAGAAACTGGTAACCACTTAGTTTATTCAGTTAAGCAGTTGGTATTTGGCAATTTAGCAAGTGTTTCCTTGGCTACTCCATCCTGATTAAAATATAACTCTTACTGAACATGAGGAAGGAAGTACAGACTATCATTTTGATAGATCTTAATAATGTATGCTGTTAAAACAGCACTTGAGAATTCTGTCTGTCAGGCAGGTTGGTGGATGTAGCTCTCCTTACACCTGCCTTTTTTCCTGAAGAGTTTCTCCTTGCTCTTCTGCTACATTAAGCCTGTACTGCCATAAAGTTGCTTTCATCAGTAATTTGTGCTAGTATCTGTTAAAATAAGTACCTGATGTGTAAAAAAGTTTTGCTTCCAGGTGGCCATCTCTAGCAAGGGGAGTGGACAGTTCCAATCAGTAGTTTCTAAAACTGCAGAAGTGAGTTTGTCTAGGCTCTTGCACAAGTGAAACTAGGCTCATGGTGAGATTTTGTTGCCTTAGTAATTTAGACCTTTCAGCTCCTGCATACTGCCAAGCAAATTTTCTCCATTTTAGATAAACCAGCAAATGTCACATCGCGGCAGTGATTAGGTCACAGCAAAGAATTTAGATGTGAGTGCTGAAGCCTCTCATGCTTTTGTTGTCCACTGTAGGCAGTGTTCTTCACTGACACTGAAAGACAAGATAGTGATGATGTAATGGTGTCACTCTGCTTTTTGGTCAGAGTTTGAAGAACTATCTGATATTAATGACTTTGATGCAAAGTTTGGAATGATTGATATTCTGTGCGTGCTTGCAGGTGTTCTTAAACTGTGAGACATTATTAGATGATGCAATGAAAAAAAATCTTAACAGTTAAACTTCACAAATCTTTCCTCTCTGCAACACTGACAGTGAAATATAAAAACAAGCCCAAAACCCACAAACCAATGAACACCCTAAACCAAAACAATCAAAAAACCTCAAACCAAAACCCAGCAAAACAGAAAAAGTTTTGATAACGGCAGATATTTTTTCTGTGAAGTGTCATTTCACAGTGGAAGATAATGCATCTTTTTCTGTTGCTAGACATTTAACTTCTTCTCTTCATTCCTGCATGCATGCAGAACACCAGAACTAATGATGACAAAGAAATGAAAATAAATAGAATGTGAGGGCTTTAAAGGTGTAATTCTTTCTACAAGTGTAAGTTTTCAAACACTGTTATCCTGCTGAGAATACTTGGAACTGGAGAGTGGAGTAATCCTCATTGCTGAAGTCATTCAGACTTGGAAATGTAGTAGTTGTTTTACATGATCACACATAGCAATGGAAAGAAATTTCAGAGATGCCACACTCATGTCTCTGTAATTATTTCATTAAGCCTGCCACAGGCATGAGCGGAATCTTTCCTTCACGTAATGGGATCAATCCCAAGTACAAACATAGTAAGACAAATTCAGAACATATGAAATGTGAGAGACATGGCTGATGAAATCTGGTTATGAATGTCTTCTGTGTTTTGGTAGAAGATACTTTCAAATCTCTGTGCTGTCTGCTGGTTCTAGTGAATACAGCACCTAATTGCTGAAAAGTTGCAAAGGCTAAAAAAAACCCTCTTAAGATAGCTGGATTAGTAGTTTAAGGCTGCCCTTAACGTTCCTATTCTGATTTAATATGGTAAAAGTGGTAGTTCAGCATGTCAAAATCAGCTCAGAGCTTAAAAGCTAGAGTTTTACTAAATTGGAAGAATGTGGTTTTGTGCTTATTGCATGAGTGTAGGGTTTTTTTGCCTGCTCTTTATAGTCCTCCTTGGTTCAAACTACTATTTTTCACTTTCCTTTCTATTACCTGTTAATGTGTCCATTTCTTTCCTAATTCCTCTCAACTATTCCTTCTTCTACTCCAAGCCTACATGTTTTTGGCACTCTAATGTCAGCCTTCCTTTTAGGCTGTTTATATTGAAGGCTGTTATTTGAGTGCAGTTGGCATAGGTACAGAGGGAGAAAAGGAGAGTTCTGCTAGATTTGATTTGTCCAGGTTGCTGTTTTTTCCCTGCATTTGTATGGTTGACAAGTGCTTATTCATTGTCCTTGATTCTCCAGAGGACAGATGGGCCTAAGGGGTTTTTGCACAGCTGAGGAAAAATGTCTCACATTTTTCAGACAGTTCTGTTGTTCAGTTGTGGGCTGATGGAAATGGCTTTTGGACCTTCACTACTGGCTGTCTGCTGTCTTTCAAGGGAAGTTTGTCACGTGTCATGAGTGGTACCTGGATGAAAGACTTAACTATGGGAAATGTGTGCAGTACAAGGCCTATGGGGTTGACACTGAAGAAGGGTCTGCTAGAATAGGAGTGGATGCTGCTTCGTGACAAGTGCACTCTCAGTAAAAAGTGATGATTTTTTCCTGGTATATTATTTTGTTTGCAGTGATTGACAAGTGTGGCTTTATCCCAACTGTTAATGGGTTAATTTATCATTGAAATTATTTGTATGTCTCCTTGTTAAAAAAGGGAAGCTTTTAATAGTGTATTCTAGCATATATTTAACAAGGCGAAATCTTCCAGTCTTTGTAAATAACACAGAAAAGCCTCTTGTGGTTGAACCCCAGCCAGCAGCCAAGTAGATCCCTGTATTACCAACACTCTTCAGCACACATCCAAAACACAGCCCCATACTAGCCACTGTCAAGAGAACTAGCTCTGCCAAAACCAGCAGATTCCACCCCTTATTCCATACCATTTGCATCATGCTCAGGTCTCACACTGTTCAGTACAAGCTCATTAACCACCATATCCCTTCCCACCCTTTGATAAAATACCCAGATGTCATTCTCTTAGTCTGTGAACCACCCCTGCAAACTGTCCATAAAATGTCCTTTGAGTTCATTTAGTCCATGACTTTGGGCTACATCTGTTACAGTAGTAACTCCAGACAGGAGAGGTGGTGTGATGCATGGAATTACTGGGTACCATAGCCAGCTCAGATTGTGAGTCCAGCTGTGCTTGGACTTCTTGTAAGGCTTCTCCTCCATTGGTTTGAGTAGTTCCTGTTATATTTATTCCTGTAACATACAACTCAAATAATGGATTATAGTAATTTAATGATATATCCGTTATAATCTCCACACCTGGTCCTTTTGGGTTTATAGCGTTTAATATTGCAATGAACTCCCTTCTGGTCCCCAGCCTAGCTGCAGCAAGGGGTTCCTGTTAGAGTCCACCATTAGTATAGTCTACATCGTAGTCCTCCCCAGGCAGCAGGGGCACAGCCTGCTTCACCATGGTCTTCATCACAGGCTGCAAGGGAATCTCTGCTTCCCCTACTCCAGTGTGGGGCCCCACTAATGGGAGACAGTTGTCCTTGAACCTGTCCAGTGTGGGTCCGTGCCACAGGCTGCACTTGTTCATAAACTGATCTAGTGTAAGTCCTCTGTGAAGTCGCAGGTCCTGCCAGCAAACCTGCTCCAGCATGGGCTTCTTACAGGGTCACAGCCTCCTTAAGGCATCCACCTACTCTAGCAGGGGATCCTACATGGGCTGCAGGTGGATCTCTGCTCCATCATGGGAGCATTCACACCTCACAGTCTCTTCAACTCAACTTCAGACCAACGTTCAGCCTGTCAGCACAGCAGCACTGAAAACAGCAGCACTACCCTGGCCATCTGCCAGCCTAGGCCCATTTGACATGGTGTTACCAAAGTGTTCCCAGGCACAGTTCGTATGGCGAGAAGCAGCACAGCAGTATAGAAAGCAGTGAAAGCAAAAAGGGAGCACTAGCAAGCACTAGGCTCTTAACACACATCAGGAAAGCAAGCCCCGTGGCAAGCACAGGAGGCTGCTGTTTACCAGCTAAACAGCGCGAACTGCTATATATTCAGTCTAATACATCCCAGTGGGATCTGTCATTATCTGGAACCCTTTGTGCCCCACGCCAGGTGCAAAAAAGGACTGTCACTGTTTAACCAAGCCCTGAGCAGCTGCTCACCCACTCCCCTGAGAGCGGGATGGGGAGAGAATCGGAAGGGCGTAGTCTAAAAAGCTCATGGGTTGAGATAACGACAGTTCTAACAGGGAAAGCAAAAGCTGTGCACAGAAGCAAAGAAAACAAGAAGACAAATTCACCACTTCCCATGGGCAGTTGTTCAGCCATCTCCAGGAACAGGGCCCCATCACTTGTAACTGTCACTTGGGAAGACAAATGCCATCACGCCAAATGTTTCCCTTCTTCCTCTTTCTTCCCTCCCACTTAATATACTGAGCATGATGTCACTTTAACAATTAAATTTTTTCTGAGAGAGGAAAAAAGATGGAAAATGTTTTGAAAACCAAAGTTTCAAGACTTCAAGTTAAGAATTGAGGGAATTAAATGCTGGAAGAAATGGAGGACTGAACAGCTGTAGGTGGAAAGAAAAATAGCTTCTGTGTTCTATTGGTTAAAATCCTGCTATAAGATTTAGTATGAAATAAATAATGCAAGCTATCAGGTTTGTTTTCACATTGCCAGATGCAAAAATTGTGTCTGGGGTAAGAAAGCTGCAGCAGCAAGAGTTCAAAGGAGACCGCGTGTTGTATCATTGTTGCAATTTATATCTAAAAGAGCTGAATGTCAGAATAATGGGAGAAGTGTGTGAACAGAGTGCAACTTAAAGTCCTCCTAGGCTTTCAGGAACAAAAGAACAATTTTGCAAGGCTCCTTTGTCATTTGAATTGTATAGTACACGGATAGCTAATTTTATGTAAGTTACTGTCTGTAGACTTGAATCCAGAAAGAATCCAAAATACCTGCCAGCCACTTGAAGGTTATGGGGCAATTCTAGCAACATTTGCTTGTCTTCTGTTGTAGCAGCACAGAGGCAATTATTGGACATTGGTGAAGTTGAAACCTTTAGTCACTAAATTTTTTTAACCCAAAGGATATGTAGTTTCTCAGGCCCTTTTAAATCTTTGTTTGGATTAATTAACCATCAAGTGCTGCTGTCTGGGCTTAGTCTACATGGGAATGTGAAGAAGTGATGGCTGGTAAAATGTGCCTTCAGCTGAATTGTTGCACCTTCCTACTTCTTACCTGTTGGCAGCTTCTGGCCTCTCACTACAGATTTCCATTTTAACAGCTACTCTTTTACTGGTCTGCCGGTGTACCTGGACCAGTAAGCAGAGTAAGGTGACTGAAAACCTGAAATTTAAAGGGCCTTTTAATAAATATAAAGAGGAATTGTCTTACGACAATTATATGAAGATTCTTTCTCTCTTTTTCAGAAACAGTTGATAAAGAAAATTGTTGTTTCTGATAGAGATCTGTGACCACCTCAGATGAAAGATATAAAAATCCTAGTACTCAGGTTATCATACAGTTACTTACTAGGGATACCCATTTTTCTTGTCTTTGTTAATAAGTGGTTGATTTCTGGGGTTGTAGAATTGCATTTAACTTTTTATGTAACTAGATGTTTTTATTGTATGATTAGGATTTTTCAACAACAGAAGTCAAAACATACATATGTAAGTGGAAGGAGGAAGGCAAAGATCACCAAAGCTTAAAGATTTTGAGGAGTTGATGGCACAGGTCCGTAAGGCTTCTCGATTCTTCACGGTAAACCTTTCAAGCCCTGGTTTTCTTGTCTGGACGTAGTCAGAGCAATCAGTTCAAATGTACACCATCAGTTCAAATGACAACTGAAAGCCATTTGTTGTTTTGAGTTGCCCGTCTGTTCTGCAGAGGTCTTCATAATGAACATTACCAGTCTGTTTCAGCTGTGGTTAAGACCTTAAATTACTTTCTCTGAAGTGTATGGATATTAAGCATTCAAAAAAGTGATGTGAGATCAGGTAGTGAAATCTCACTGAAGATTTTTCTCTTCATGAGATTCAGGGCTGGTTTTGATCTCAGTTTTAATTACTGGAAGTCAAGGATCTCTTGGTCTCCTGGTCTGTGTGAAACGAAGTGCTTTTTAAATTACTTGTAGTTTACATCTCTAAATTCTCAACAAGGAGGATGTTGGAACATAATCTTCCAGTGTATGACAAATGTGTCCATAACATTTTGTCAAGACTTGATCTGGGATAGCACTCCAGAGTAGTCTTTTCTTCAAAAGCCTCCTGCCTGTAGCAGTGATTTTGATTTCTGATAGTGAGCCGGATTTTATTTAGAAAGGGGTCATAGCAGTGTTCATTACAGAAAATAGGTTCACTTCTGCAACAACGCTTTGCTTTTATAGTATTGTAAGACTTTTAAGAACTTTGACACTGTAAGACTGCTTCCAGGTTTTATCCATGCTTGTAAATGCATGTTGACTGGAAATGATCTTGTGCCCTCAGCACTAAAAAAGGAAATATCAGAATGTAAAGAGTAATTTGAATGTAATTAAATCAGTGATTCTTTGTTAGAAGTTGGAAAATGTTTAGTAAGATAAAATCTGGCCAGACAGATGTTTTTATTCAAGCTGTCTTGCAGAGGTTTATTTATCTGTTGTTGCACAAATATACTTCTGTGTCCTTGTATTTGTTACTTAGTTCTTAGGACTGTGTCAGGATCTTGTTATGAGCATCTCATACAGCTAAGCATGTTTTAATTGGAAGAAGGGTCTGGAAAGCACCTAAATTAAGAGTTTTGAAGGAAGTGGCTTCACAGACTGTGGAGCCAAGCTAGTGGTGTGTTGCTGCCAAACAAAATTCAGTTTTCACTGTGCAGTGCATCCTCTTTGCTGGAGCATTCTCAAGTTCTCCATTAACCTTACTGTGAATAAGTGAATTTAGCAGTCCAGCAGAAGACCATCCACAGATTTGACTCATTCCCAAAGCATCCCTAAGCTTTGAAACAGCACTACCTGTCTGGACGATGCTGTTTTAATGTGACTCTATTAGGAGGTGCTTGGAACAATATAGTGATGAAATTCTAATGTTCTGCTAATCAAGACAAGCTAAATGTCAGTTAAGAAAACATGTTTTCTAATGTAAAATGCAACAAAATATTTTTCTTGCAAGGAATTTTACTGACATTGTAATTTATAAAAGCTTTTCTAAGCAAAGGTTTCATTAACTAAATTGTATTTTAAATGTATACCTTACTATTCTATATAGGACTTTGTGCACATACAGGTATTATACAATAAACCACAAATACAGTAGTAAGTAAATGCGATTTTTAAAAATCCACCAAAACAAAAAACAAAGAATAACTGTGATATTTTAGAACTTTGAGACCATTAAATCACGTTTTCTAGTTGGATTATATTAAAAATGCATCAGACTCTCTTAGGTTTTCTATTACCAAATGAAACATCTGCTCTGAGGCAGTGTTCCCTCATTTTCTGTTGCTGTAGTTCTTCTCTGTTTATGCTGCAGCTGCCTAAGCCCTACCAGCATGAAATGGAAATGGCTTACATTACTATAACATGATTTCAGATAGAGACATTGAATGCTTGCTGTTAGTGAAAGCAACTGTGTCAAAATGGTTTCTGTGGAGGGCAAGGTACTGGCTGGGCTGAAATACAAACTGTAGGTGTTTGCATATGACAGTCAAGTGAGTTTTAAAAACCATGCCCTTCCTATTAACAGACGAGTGCAAAAGTTACAAGGAATAGTACTTTGTCCTATGACTATATTTAATACCTTTTTTTCCTGGAATGGTACTCAGTCTATTGGGGCGTTTAAAAGAAAGGCGTAAACTTCTTGGCAATAAAATTTTATCCTATTTCTAAATGGGCTTAGTAGTGTAATAACTGACATTTTAGTTAAGTACACATCCCTAATTTCAGTGATACTGAGTACAAGCACAGCAGCCAAAACCGGTACAAGACACCAAGTTTTAAAGGTGTTTTGTTGTTTTCAAAACCTTTTTGTCTTGCCCTTTCTTTCCCTCTGGTTTTGTGCTGCTGACTCCTGCTCTGCCCACTACATTGCTTGTCTCGGAGGTTAAAAGGAGTGAATGATTCGGAAGGCTGGAGCTGAAAATGAAAGAATCCCATTTCCCTTAGCAGCTGGCACTGCAGGTACAACAAAACTTAAAAGTTTTTGTGCTGTTGCAGTAGGGCTACCTCATATGCTCTCAGTCGGAGTCTCCAGATACACTGCTGCTCATTGCAGATCTTTTGCCAGACACTTTTCCTCCCAGGATGCAGAAATTCAGTACTAGTTCGAAAGACTGGAATTCTGATCGCAGTGATTAGGGTCTCCTGCTAATGCAGTTCAATATCTTGCATCTGAAATTTGGCTAGTTAGCCAGGTGTCTCCTAGAGCCTGGTGAAGAAAATGTTGATGTGGAAAAAGCATGTCTAAATTATAGGAATTCACAATGCTAAATATCCCTGTATTTTTGTGGTGTTATGCTTACTGCCATTTTAAGTGTTATTCGAGAAACCTTGAAGAGTTTAATCACCTTTTTTTCCCCTTTTTTGAGGTTTACACACTAGCTTTTTGATATTAATACATAAGACCAATACAATTTAGGAACACTGACCATAGCATGCTGCTTTTGAGATGACTACTTGGAGACAAAATAGTGAACCACTATATTAACAAACAAACAAAACTCCAAACCCTAGTATCCTAATACACTTCAATAAAATAATAGGGGAAAAAAAGGCATTCTGAAAGCTCTTTGAGAACTGGATTAATCTTGTGTTTTGTACATTTTTGGCTAGCTACAGGAATACATGGTCTTTATAATAAATGTTTCTTTCTCTAGGTTGAATGTTTTCTCCAGTAGTCAGCTCTTTCTTTTTTTTTTTTTTTAATCCCTTTTCTTTTGTAACAGCAGCAGTCTTTGGATTAATTTCAATAAATTTTGAATATTTATTTTAAGATAAGACATCATTTTACAGTGAAATTTGTATCATAACTTACAAGCTTAAGTTAAAGCACTATAACTGCACTTACTGCAGCTTTTTAAGTTAATACTCTGATTGAGAAAAAACTGAAAGTACCTATAACAAATTCTCATATAATGTATTACTTTATGTTCATTATCATGTTTTATTTCTGATAACAAATGCCTGCTATCTGTTGCCACTTGCAAAGCTTCCTATTGATGAATTATGGGAATGTGATCTCTTCCATAACAACACTTACAGTGTGTCTTGGGTGGATGTAATACATATTTATCCCTTGTCTGACTCTAAGAAATGTTGAGGCAGTGGAAAAAGTGGAGGAGGAAGGATATGGGGAATAACACACTGGGGCTGACAGTTGTGATGGTAAGTGGGAAGCAATCAAGTAAGTAGGCCAGGTTGTTGCATTTAGTGTGTATGTACATGTTCCTTACTTTAAAAATCTGCCATTCTTTTATTTTTCACTCTTACTGCTCTTCTTCCTAAACAGAACCTTTTAAAATGCCAGCTCTGATTTAGTGTTGGTGCTTTATGCATATTAATATAAGGCAGTTTTTAATCATCATTGCTTGACGTCAGGAAAACCTTAGTCTTGAATTTCTTTGCACTGTGTTTGTTTTTGCCTTCAGAGCTAAAGGCAGCTAATGCCAAAATCTGTCTCCAGCTTCCTACAGAGAAGTGAGGTGCTTAATTTCTCTGCTCTGTTGAATTCCCATTTGTACATTTTAAATGCACTTTCATTTTCTTTCCTCATGACATAGTTCCACAACAAAACTCTGTAGTGGGCTTCTATAATAAAGATTTGGACAGGTTACAGGTGGTCTTTATGAGAGGGGTTTAATAATGGTTGTGCTGCAAGTCAGAGTTGAGGGTATGACACAGTTTGCATTTGGTTTTCTGCAGCTGGCATACTGAGAAGAAAAAACACATTTATTGTAATTTTCCTGAGTTTGCTGTGACCTTGCTGTATCAGAGGCACCATCTTAGAGAAACTGTTAAAGCCAGAAACACTGTCTGGATCATTTAGTTAACTTCACTTTTATCTCTTCCATCTCCCACTGTCTTTAAGTAACAAACAAGGTACCTGATTACATTTGTACATTATCTGAAGTATAAGAGTATTACAGATATTTAGGAACATTTTTCTAAAGCCCACCTAAACATAGCTCTTAGATAGCTTGCACTTGTAGTTTCTTTCCAGTATATCTTTAATTTAAAGAACTCTTTCTGTTTTCTCCTTGTCTTGTAAGTAACAGTCATACAGCCCTCTCAGACCAGGATGTGATAGGTGAATATAGGAAGACAGAGGGTTTTTTTCACTCACAGTGTGTTCTGATACTTGGTCCGGTTTCATGCCATTCTTCCTTAATGTGTTAATCTGGAATTCAGCATTATTTCAGAAGATGCTTTACTAGGGGCTTACAACATTGCATGTAAGGCATACTGGCTATTTAAGTTGGCCCATGATACGTTCTGGGTTAGTCTCTATCTGATTATGGCTGCAGTAAATATTGTTAATGTTTGAAGCTTGTGCTTTCACATGTTTGGACGGAAGGCACTGTCCATCTGTCCGTGGGGGGTTTTTATACTGCTAAGTCTTGGCATCTGTGAATTCAAATCTACCATGAATCTAATGAAACTCAATATTTATTGAAAATGAAATGTTAATCTCAGTGCAGGGATTATGTCTTTCTTCTTTGAAGTGTTATATTATGTTATCGATAGGTGAAGATGTAGATATGTTTTTAAAATAGAGTAAAACACTGTATAACAACTCTCTAGTCTTGCCATTTTTTTAATACAATAAATACAAATAGGTGTTCATTGTCTTTAGTTGATTTTATTAGAGAAATGACACTTACTTACTTGATTTTCAATATATCTTCCTTAATTTAGTGCTTTATAAGCATCTTTTGTCAGGTGAAAATTTAAAGAACACTAACTTTGATGATTTCAGTATTTGTTTGTCTCTTTGGCTGCAAACACATTGATGGATCAATTTTGCAACCATTTTTAGCTAAAATTTGACAGGTAGGTGCTTGACTGTTCAGGACTCTAATGCAGTCAATTAATTTTAATAAAGACTCCAAATCTAAGCAATGTATAGGAGAAAATACTGAAATAAAACCTTATATCAAAATGTCATTGTATTCAACCCTGGTATTAAACACATGTCTAGTAAATGAGATTTTTAAGATATTTGGCAAACTGAGATTGAATGGTTCTTGTTGTTGTTTGTGGTGATGGCTTTGTGTGGGGGGCGTTAAATTTATTTTTAATGTATTTAACATTTTAATAGTACTTACGTCTTGTGAATTTTCTAAGAAAGTTAATTCCTGTGACAGCTGGGAGGAGGTGGTGTTTTATGTTCCTCATTTCTCTCTTCAAACTGAAATGACAGAAAATGTTATCAAAATTTGTGTGAAGGGGTGTGGGACCCAGTTTTGAGTCACTCAGTCACTTAGACTTCAACTTCATTGCTATTTCTCCTGTCTTAATGAAATCCTTCTTTTCTTCATTATGCCTTTTATTAATGGCATGTAAGACAGAAATTTTGAACATCTTTGCTGTTTTGACAATTTACTGCAGGGCCTATTTAATTTTCTCTGGACAGAAACAGGTCCTGATCATTGCTTCTACTTTATCTCAGACATTTATGTCAGTTTTTACATGTCATTTATATCAGTTCTATCTTTTACTTTACTTTGAAGTGAATGAAATCTGTGTAAAAGTGAATGTGTTTTGCTTTGGGGTGAACATTTCTTAAGCCACCTTAATGCAACTATTAGTAATGGTGTGAATACACCCCAAGCAGTTTCTCTTTAACCAGTTAGTCAAGTCTTCTCATGAGAAGAGACAAGTTCTCTTGAGTGTAATAAATTAAAGAAATAAATACTACATGGTCATTTTCAAGGATGTTTTCATGAAAGTGGTATGATACTGAAGACTTCTTTATTTTGTTATTACCTTATAGCTGATGTTACCATTTATCATGGTCCAAGTTATCTAAAAAAACATGGCAAACTTAATTTCAAATAAGTTGGGTAAACATCCCATTATTTGTGTTTTGGATGACTTGCAGCTTTTTGTCTTTTGATCATGAATGTGAAATGTGAATTGGCTAGTGAATAGTAAGAATTTCTAGCCGAAAAATCTGTCTAGCATAAAGCTCATCACTGAATCAGTCTCTTGGGTAGCAGTATTGAAGATCAAGTTATATAGGAAATTTAACTACAGAAGTATTCAGATAGAGCTTCTTTGAGTTGCCAGGTGGTTGCAGGGAGGGAGAAAAAACCATTTCACTCACTTGTTTAGTTCCAGAACCAAAACTAGAGATGAAAAAAACCAAATCAAGAAAATCCAAACAGCCTTTTCAGTTAGCAGCTCACATAGTCACTTTAAAACTAGGATCATGAGCTTTGGTTTTTAAAAACTTTTCTCCAGTATTCTTGTGGCAATAGTAATGTTCTTCTATAAATTAGAAGTTTTAGTATGTCTGTCTCAAGGATGCTTTTACTTGCTGTGTGCAAAATAAGGTGGGCTTTTTGTCCTTGGTTGTTTTTTTGGGGTTTTTCTCCTCCTTTTGTGATTTCGTCTAAACTGTGCTTTAAACAAATAAACTTAGACTTCGGGAGTATTTCAGGGAGAAAAATGTGGTAGTCTAGAGCTTCAGGTACTGGTCCAGTTGTTCTTCTCCTATCACCTTCCTTTTTGCTTAGTTGTGTTCTTGGGCTTGGAATGTGTTCTGTAAGCAGTGTTTTTGGAAGCAGTACTTCTGACACAAGTGTGCAATAATACGAGATACTGGGAAGAAATCTGTAACTCTCCTGCATCTATTTATAAAGTTATGCCTGCTAAAGAAAGTTCCTGATTTATTAAGGAACAGTGAAATGTCCCAGCATTCCCACCCACCTTGTCCTCCCCAAGTACTGGGATACGTAAAAACAAAATAGGTGTTGATGTTAGCTTGCAGTAGGAAGGCATGGGGATTTTTTTCCTAGTCACTTCATGAAAGGTAAGTGCATTCTGGTAACTTTTATATAGGCCTTGTATTGACCTAGTTTTTAATCTTGATTGACTGACCTGATCTCCTTCAGTGACAAGGTGACCCACTTAGTGAATGAGGGGAAGACTCATCTTATTTATATGGACTTTAGTAGAGCTTTTGGCACCGTTTCCCACAGTATTCTGGAGAAACTGGCTGCTCATAGCTTGAACAAGTGCAGTCTTTACTGGGTAAAAAGCTGTCTGGATGGCCAAGCCTAGAGACTGGTGGGAAATGGAATTCAGTCCAGCTGGCCGTCGGTCACAGGTGGTGTTCCCAAAGGCTCAGTACTGGGGCCAGTTCTATTTAATGTTTTTAACAACAACCTGTACCAGGGGATCAAATGCCCCTTCAGTCAGCCTGCAGATGACACCAGACTGGGTGGGAGTGTTGATCTCCTGGAGGGCAGGAAGGCTCTACAGNGACTGACCTGATCTCCTTCAGTGACAAGGTGACCCACTTAGTGAATGAGGGGAAGACTCATCTTATTTATATGGACTTTAGTAGAGCTTTTGGCACCGTTTCCCACAGTATTCTGGAGAAACTGGCTGCTCATAGCTTGAACAAGTGCAGTCTTTACTGGGTAAAAAGCTGTCTGGATGGCCAAGCCTAGAGACTGGTGGGAAATGGAATTCAGTCCAGCTGGCCGTCGGTCACAGGTGGTGTTCCCAAAGGCTCAGTACTGGGGCCAGTTCTATTTAATGTTTTTAACAACAACCTGTACCAGGGGATCAAATGCCCCTTCAGTCAGCCTGCAGATGACACCAGACTGGGTGGGAGTGTTGATCTCCTGGAGGGCAGGAAGGCTCTACAGGGGTATCTGGACAGGATGGATTGATGGCCTGAGGCCAGAGATATGAGATTCAGCAAGGCCCAGTGAAGTGTCCTGCCCTTGGGTCACAACAACCCAATGCAGTGCTACAGGCTGGGGGCAGAGTGGCTGGGAAGCTTTCCAGCAGAAAAGAACTTGGGGGTGCTGGTTGACAGCGGCTGAACGTGAGCCAGCAGTGTGCCCAGGTGGCCAAGAAGGCTAATGGCGTCCTGGCCTGTATCAGCAACAGCGTGGCCATCAGGACGGGTGCAGGGATTGTCCCCCTGTACTCAGCACTGGTGAGGCAACACCTCAAGTTCTGTGTCCAGTTCTGGGCCCCTCACTTCAAAAAGAACACTGAGGTGCTGGAGCAAATTTAGAGAAGGGCAACAGAGCTGCTGGTAAAGGGTCTAGAGCACAAATCATATGAAGAGCAGCTGAGGGAACTGAAGTTGTTTAATGTGGAGAAAGGGAGGCTTGGGGAGACCTTCTCACCCTCCAGCTGAGAGGAGGCTATAGTTAGATGTGGGTCAGTCTCTTCTCTCAGGAAGCAAGTGATACAAGAAGAGGAAGTGGTCTCAAACTATGCCAGGTGAGGTTTAGATTGGATATTAGGAAAAATTTCTGTGCCAAAATAGTGGTCAGGCATTAGACCAGGCTGTCCAGGGCAGTGTTGAAACCCTGAAGGTATTTAAAGGATGTGATATGGCACTAAGGGACATGGTTTAGTGATGTGCATTGCTGAATCCATAGTCCATAGGGCCAGCAATTACAGTAAAGTGGATGAGTGCTACTGACACACCAGCCAAGCTCACCAGCATGGACAGGCAGATGTGTGCATCTTTAAGGGGGAGATGGGAAGAACAGGCTGTTGGGGTGACCAAGTGAGTCTGGCTGGCTGCCAGGGGCACAGCAGAATCCGGAAGTCTCCATGGTGAGACTGCTGGTGAATGTGTTGTTTACATTTCTTTTTTTCTGTTTCAGGGCAGTCCTGTTTTGTGTGTTCAGTTATTAAGCTATAGCTATCTGCTTTATTGAAGGTAGAGTACTGGTGCCATCTGGTGGTGGTAGTACATTCCCAGGAATGAGAAAAAGGACTTGTGAGGAATTCCACTGAGATGTGAGAAATTGCTGGCGTGATACTAAAAAGAGTAAATGGATATATTTGCTGCCTTAGCATGTAATTATGCTGTTGAATTAAGTCATAAAAATCTGTACATGTACTCATAACTATAGTCTTGCTAGAGCAAATTTTAATGTTTAATCTATTTCTTTTTGATCAACAGAAAGGTTTGTTTCTAGTAGTTTCTTTTACAAAACAGTGCTTTGCAAACACAACGTAAAAGAGTTTTATTGGAGCTTACAGTATTTTAAATCTCAGTTTGAAAGACAAATTGTTTTCTGTTACTGCATTTTGCTAAACCCAGCACAAACTTCTCACTGCTAATGTTCGAAGTCACTGTGCCCTTTTATAAGTGTCATATATATTGTTTCAAAGTAAAAGTTCAATAACATACACCTGACAACAGTTGAAATAAACAACTTTGTATCTGAAGCCAAAGCAATCACAATACTGTTTTCTTTATCCTTCCATCTGTTGAAAAGGTGTCCTGCATCTTAAGTTGCTTACCTGAGGTAATATCCTCATCCTTCTTTAGAATACTGTAAAGGCTGTATTGACATTGCTAACAATGTAAATAGGGCTATGACTGCTTCTCCAGTTCTCTTGAAGTAAATTTCTCACTGATAAGTATCCTGCCCTACAATGGAAAAACTTGGAAAAGAGGAAGGTACTTTATTTTAAGCTGGTGAGGCTTTTTAATGTATTTCATTTAGCTGTTACTTTTTAATTTATTTCATTTAGCTGTTACTCTTCATCTGTTGCAGGTCAGCATATTATTCTAATAAGTTACTTTTAAATAAATTGCTTTGTAGAACAGAGGTCTATCTCTTCAGTCATTAACAATCTTTATCTTTCTACTGCAAATGATTAGAATAACAGGCTATTTTTGTTTTAATCCAGCTAGTTGAAGAAGACAAATGCTGTGCTTGTATTTCTTCATAATCTCTGACCTCATGACCATACAATGCTTTACTTGCATTGTGATGGAAGTGTGAATTAGACTTAGTTCTAATTACTAACTGCATTAGTTTTCTCATTACATGGTTGTACTCACATTATCAGGAGCTGTTTTAAAATTCTGTCTTTATGGAATAAGGTGTTTGCAGGCCAGTTCAGCTAGTATAGGTTGTGGAATTAAATAGAAACAGCTGTTAAAATTGAACATATATAATAGCACTTAAGAATTTAATGTTAATATTTAAATTAATATTTAAAAAGTTAATTTATCAGTATTTATTGGTCATCTTTGACAATAATGAAACTAATGGCCATAGCAAGGGCTTTATTTTTTTCTACACTTTAATTGAGCTCATTGAAAATCTAGGTTTGTCTACTGAGTTTCACCAGTGTGCAGCTACTAGCAAAAGTGAGATGTTTATGCCTGATGTAAGCCACATGATCATAAACATCAGATTTGAAAATTGTCTTTTCCACAGTGAGTTTTGGATCTGAACAAAGTTCCATTATTGTAATGCTTTGTTCTTAGAGCTATTACTTTCGCCTTAAATACACTGTCTTTATGAATTGAGGTACACCTGCTGCTTTCAGTACTGTTGTCATTCAGCTTTTGGTGCTATATGACTTTAGTACCTTTCAGTAATTATTCAGCAGAATTGTTATTATTTGCTACATTTAGCTGTTTTCCTCAGGGTTTCCCCACTGCAACCATTATACTTCTGCTTTTTAATGAAGTAACATTATTGTACTATGTTGCAGCAAAAGAAAAATATGCATGCTTATCCTATTAAAATAGAGCAAGGTTGTAATGGTTTGTAAATCTGTCAGGCATTCACTTCAGTTATTCTAACAAGAATAACTTCCTGTTTTGCTTTACAAAGCTAGGTAGTACAAACAACAGTTACAGTTTGATGATCCGACAAGTTGTTAAGAGCAGTCACAGCACTTGAGAAATCCTTTAGAAAAAATATTAGTACTCACTTCTGACTTATTACAGGATCAGTAGAATGATTCACTTGCCCAGTCTCCAGCAACCATCTAGATCTAAAAAAGGAACTGAATTTCTGTGTCTTTAGTTTTCATAGTGTGTCACTATCACCCTGTAACTAGAACAGGAAGAATAGGGTGATGATTTAGGACCAGTTTGGTTGTTGTTTTTTTTTTTCCCTCACAGATTGAGTGCCACTTCCTTCTTCCACATGAACCAAAGTGTAACCTTGTCCTCCTCCAGCAGTAGTGAGGGAAGATGCATGACAAGTCCTTCTGAAAGACTGTTACTCGAGTTTATGTTGTGATGTGCTTTTGGAGTGGTGATAAGCCTCCGAGATGGTTTCTTTAGAAGCAGTGTCACTGTTCTGTTCTTTACATTTTGCTGGAGAAACAGATCTTTTAAACTACAAAGTCTTATGGAGTTTATTCTACTGTATGAGAGGCTTTCTGTCCTCTATGGGGATTTTTTTTGTGGGTTCCAGCAAAAGAGCATCACCTGCAGCTCCACATTGCTTTCAGTTAATAGTAATTTTTTTTTCGAATTTTTTTTTCCTTTGAATTCAATCAAAGAAGTTCATGATGGAACTGTGAAGAGATTTTTATTCGCATTGTTCTGAAGTTTTTGTCAAGTGCTATCACGAATATCTCATTTTGTCATTGTTTTCATAATTCCCTTAGCAATATAACAGCAAAATAAGTAACTGCAGGCTATTTTTTTTTTTTTTTGGAGCAGGAAGATGGAACTAGTAGTACTCTTTACCTGTCTCTGTAACAGCTGAATCTTCACTGTGTGAATCAATTAGAAAAATTGCTTCTTCTGTCAAACTTACCTATTCATGTGAGACTGTATCACCTTTCGCCAGAGAATAAAGGTCTTCTTTTTTATTATTTTTTAAAATATAATTTTATTCTGGCAAATATCTAGAGATTCTGGAAATATGAATTATTTCCTTGAAAGTATTTTTGGAAGATTAAGATACAAAGAGCAGATTACATGAAAACATAGCTTGAAAACTGAGAATGCTGCTCATCTGAATGGGCATCTTCAATTCAAAATATTTTCTTTTCTTACACACTTTCTAGTCCTTAGGTTGTGGTTCAAGGTTTCTGCTTATTTATTTGGTTCTTTTCCCTGTCATTTTTGAAGATAATGAATTTCTTTTTATTTTGCCATCACATGTAACAGGACTTCTTAGTTTTTTGGGCAGTTTTCCTTGTCTTGTAGGAGACTGTGTTAAATCTTTTTTTCTTTCTTTTTCTTGAGGATCAAATTTTTTCCCACTTTTCTTGTTTACAAGTGCTTGTGCCCCACTGTTATCTTAAATTAATAGAGATACCTAAATACTTAGGTGAATTTAGTGAGCCGAGTATTTTTTGGTGGCAGCTGTACTTTGAGGAATTTTGGATGTTAACTTTCAGACTGTTTTTCTGTCTTTTCAGGTCTCTGGATGGCAGACTCTGAAAAGAAATGCTGTTTTGAGAGGTATGCCTCATGTAGGCCAAAATATTCTGGACTGGTGTCTATATAAATGATAAGGCTGTACTTCTGAGGAGTCCCTCTCTGTAATCTTGCATGAATAATAGTTTCAGTGCTGACATCTCTCTGAAATGTGAAAGCTCGTATAGAGATACACAGGCTTGTCTTATTGGTGATACAATTTTAATAGAGAGGCCTGTAATATGTTGCTTAACTTTTTGCTTGATCATCTGCAGAGAATATTGTCTTAGTGGATGAGGTAGATGAAGCACGAACAAAATGGGTTGACTTTCTGAAATGTGCATATCCCCTTCCAGTCTCTCCTGACTCTGTGTGTGTGTGTGTGTGTATTTGGTTGGTTGGTTGGTTTTTAATTGGGAATATAGTCCAGGTGCTTTTGTAAATGTCCTCACTCCCTTTTTGGTGTTGTAAGACTTCCAGACAGTGAGAGGCTGACACCATGCCAACAGTGTGGTTTAAAATAATGTCAGCTGGAACCAAGATGAAGAAATACTAATCTTTTTGCAAATGATCTTTTTTTCATGTTAGCTGAATGTTTGGAACATTTTCTGTGTTTGTTTGGGGTTTCATGTTCCAGCACTGAAAGAAAGTACCTCTTCTCTCTCCATTGTTGCATGTTGTTTCTGAATAATTCATTGCTTGGCAGCTCTTAAGAAAACAGTCTCTTCAAAATGGAATTCTTCTACCAGGACTCCCATCCATTTCAAGCAGATGTGGTGGCATGTATTAGAAGAGCAGGCTTTGTCTTTGTAAGAGAAAGATTGGTCTAAGTGGGGATTTTATTTTCTTAACTTTTTTAAACAGGCTCTCTTAATTCTTTTTAGGCACTTCAGAGGGTTTCATATTTCTCTAAAGCAGGACAGTGGTGATTTGTTTTGTTCTGACTCCAGAATAACCAGGATGAAGTACTAACAACTTGGGTTAAAAGTGGCTCTTCAGCTATTGACCAAGATTTTGGTTTTGCTCTTTTTTATGCAGTGTTTACAGAAGTCCTAGAGAAAGTGATGCTAAGAATTAGGGAAGATGTTATTGCTGTTTTCAACACAGTCTGTGGACAGAAATCAAGATGAGGGTGCTGCACTGCTCTTGGAGGTGCACACTTGTAGGATGAGAGGCATCATACCCAAGTTGCAGTGCAGGAGATTCCTAAGAGACAGTAGGAGCATTGTTTGCCAGTGAGGGTGGTCAGGCCTTGGAACAGGTTGCCCAGAGGCTGTGGAATCTTCATGGTTGAAGGTTTTCTGAGTGAAGCAGGAATAGGCCCACAGTAACTGAATGTAAGTGGGCCTGCTTTGAGTGCAAGTTTGGATTAGAGTAGCTTGGAGAGATTACTCCATTATATCCATAACATTATCCTATCAATCTATGTAACATGCTGAAGGGATGCCTTTTTTGCATTTTACATTTCCTGTAAAAACTGTTGAGACTCAGGTTGGTATGTTTTGTTAGGTGTCTTTTCTGGGTGGTTTTTGGGGTTTTTTGTGGGTTTTTTTTTGTTTGGTTTGGTTGTTGTTGGGTTTTTTTGGGTTTGTTGGGTTGTTGGTTTTTTTTTCTTTGCTTAGTTAGTTGGTGAGTTGAGAAGAGTTTTATGATTATAGAACTGAGGAGTGACTTCTTACTATTTCAGCAACGTGGTTTTGAGGGAGAAGAACTGTGCTTTGGCTCCAGTGTTCATTTGTTGTCTACGTAAAAAATAAGAGTCTTTAATTTTTTTTAATAAATGTCATGGTTCAGTCAGTGGATTGAAAGTTTCAAAGTTATCTGCAGTTCTTAAAGTTTGAGATTGCTTGCTGTCGTAGGTTGCTATTTGAGCAGGTAAATTTCAGAAGAACTAACAATTTAATTTAGAAGAACTAAGGAATTTCTGTGTTACAGAGATTTGCCTTACTTGGCTTTGGCTTTCTAAAAACTAAATTAAGGTATGGTATTTTCTGTTGTCTGGTAGCTGCCATGGAGGTTTAGTGGGAGCCTAAGGTTCGCAGTGTTCAAATGAGCTATTAGGTTTGGAAAATGATATTGTAAATGTTCAGAATCTGGTCTGTCTTCTGAATTTGCCTGCTTTTATACATAATGGTAGCTTTCTGTGAAACTTTTGCTTCTGAACTTGACTGTGAGCCTGTGAAAGATTCAGAAGCTCTTGAGCAGGCATCTTCTACGCAGTGATTGATGGGTCACATTACAAAATAAGGCAAATGCAAATAGTCTCTCTTAGAGGCTTGCTGTTCTTACTAAATCCTGCACAGTCTAGTGAGTCTCTGTAAAAAAAGGAAGTGTCAATTGGGAGATATGTTTTTGTTCTTTTTTTTTTTTTTTTAAATATTTTTAGGCAAGAAGGTATCAGCCTAGGTTGTGCTTTGGAAAAGTAAACTTACCATCTCGTATTACTGCTTCAGGCTGGTGTGTGTGACTTTAATGTCAACCTGATTCTTTGTGTTTTCTCTTTACAGCAGCCAGTTTTAGATGTTGAGCTCATGCTAACTTCTTTGATTTGGTGTCTCTGTGATAACGATTGCATAACAGTTATAAGCAGTTTGAGATCAGTCCATATAATAAGAAATTCAGCTTGTTTATTAAATGGATAGGCAAAGGTGGTGTGATAGTGTAGTAAATTAATAAGATCATATGATAATTCAGGTTAAAAACACAGATCGTGTCCATCATGTGATCTGTTTACTTGTAATAGGACCTGAGAGAATGGCATGATCTTGTGTCAGGGGAGATTTAGGTTAGATACTGGGGAAGGGTTCTTCACCCAGAGTGTGGCTGGACACTGAACAGGCTCCCCAGGGAAGTGATCACAGCATGAGCCTGACAGAGTTCAAGAAGCTCTTGGACAATGCTCTCAGGCACATAGTGGGATTGTTAGGGATGTCCTGTGCAGGGCCAGGATTTGGACTCAACAGTTCCATGGGTCTCTTTGAACTCAGAATATTCTATGTAATCCAGCTGCTCAAAGCAGAGTAAACTGAGGTCAGACTAAGTGGCTCATTGTGTTATCCAGATATCTATCTGTCCTTTTAAGCTGCATGGTTGCTTGGGAATATGTATTTGGAGATGGACTTCTAGCCTTCTGTGGTTTTTGTTTTTAAGGTCAGATTACTTGTTTTGGAGGTATGTGAACTAATTTTTAGCTTCCTTTTCAGCCTATCACTGTTTGAGAGATGGGAAGATGAGTTCTGTGAAAGAGATCACCTCGAATTCAGATTTGAAAAAATAGCCCTTTTTCAAAGGGAAGGTGTTTAAGGGAGACCTGGATTTGTCTAGAAAATAGAAAAAAAGGTTGTGTGATTCTTAGTCAAACTTCATGTTTTGGATGTTGTGTAGTCTTGCTGTTTAGTTCCAGTTTGTATGCGATTACTGACATGGATTAATTGCATGTGCAGAAGCTGTCAGTAGCTTAAGCAGAAGGATGTCACTTCATTCAGAATTCTTCAGAGGAATCCAGCACCTGGTAAACATGCTTTGCTTCTTTTACATTACTACATGTTGATATAGTAAAAGTAGCTCTTTGAGAGTCTACCTAAATAATAAAAACAGATGCTGAGACTTCTGAAGGACAGTGAGATTCTGTCAAACGATATGTCATCTCGCATTCATGGGAGCCCAGCAGTAAAAAAAAGCTAACTCAGTCTTCAGTTGCTTGTTTGATAAACTAAATATTTGTGTGTTTGATAAACTCAAACTGAAATTTTCAGGGTAATTAGACTGATGTAAAATCTTAAATATTTGAGAAATAGCTTTTTAATTAATTTCTGTACTCTTAATGTTAAATAATGAGTAGTCTTTGTAACAAGGTGGAGTTAAGATGACATGGAAATAGGACTTGGCATATCATTTATGATATACTTGTCAGCATTAATGTCTTGGGAATATTTTATATCTTCTGCTTGCTTCTAATCTCCAGATGTAATCTGCATTTTTTCTCCGACAGCAGTGTACTTCAGATTATACATGGTTACTTAAAATATGTGTTTGGTGTGTGGTTTTTTGGTGGGGCGATAACTTAGCTGTCTTATATGATAAAAGTGGTGCTTAACTTTTGCTTGGCAGTAGGCTGTAGAAATATGGGTATCTTGAGATGCCTTCCCAAGAGCAGATGTGGGGTTCAAATAGATTAGTACTCATTTTGAGCTGATTGTTAATATATTCCAGACAGGAACATGAAAGGCATCCTATATTAGCCACCTATCCACATGGAGAGTTTCTTCTTAAGCATTGTGAGTGGTAGCTTAGCTTTGTATTTCGTAGTATGACTGTGTATCATTTTCAAATGCAATAATGATGAGAAAAAAATAGTTGACGATGAAATCTGCAATTATGTTATTTACTTCCCTCTGAAGTATACAGAACAGGCAGGTGATAAATGTGGAATTACTTTACATAATATGGAATTACTTTATGTTTTTAATTAGTTGGTATGATTAGTGAATTTAATTTCTTATATGAGGCTGTAACATTAGTGTCTCTATTTTTTATTTATATGTGTCATTAGTTCTGCTAAAATTTTTTTTCTGTTTCCCTCTAGGAAGCAATTCAAGTTTTCTGCAAAGTCTTGAGTATTTATGTTATCTGACTGAACTGACATCTTGGTAATATGCCATTTTTTTGTGAGCTTCTCTCTACCTTTCTAAATAGATATGAAGTGGTCTGGCCTTTTTTAAATTTTATTTTTATTAATTTTTAAATTTTTAGTAAGTCCTTTTGTTGTAACAGGTTAACTGTTTTGAGAAGCAAGAGAGGCATTCTAATGTTCTTTTTCCCAAGACTAAGGGACATGAGTCACAATTGCACAAAATGCAGGCTTAAATAAAGTCTGACACTGGCAGCTTGCTTACAGACCTTAAAAGTTGCATTGTTTATTGGAGATTCAAGGTGTGCTGAAGCAGCCATGTCTGGATCTCTGCATGAGCAGAGAAGAGATCTTTTTCCTGTTTTAGTAGCCGCAAGAAAACAGCGTGGGACAGGCCTTCTGGAGAAATGTCCTACTGTAGGTTTTATCACCTTTTGAAACTGAGGTGTCTGCTGCCCTGAAAAGACCTGTTACCTTTCTGTTGCTTCTTCCGATAGTTCTTATTTTCAGTCCTTTAAACTTCTAATGAGAGAGACTTTCTGTCCTCCTTGAAAGGTGTATGAAATTTTCATAAGGTTGATTGGATAGGCTTGCTCTTGATATTCTAGAAGATATTCATTTTTCCAGTGCCAAAATCGGTATGATTTTTTTTCCTATTAAGTGTGTATTATTCTTGCTATCATCTTTTTTTCTTTTTTTTTTTTTTCCTGGCACAGTGGGCTTTATTACTATTTTGTATTATTTTTGCCTTTGTTGTGTGGTTCAGTCACTGTTCTCATATTATTATACCCCATCTGAACTTTTTTTTATTTGTTGATGGTTCTTCTAGTGGCTGTGTTTATCTCTACTGTAGTGAGGAAAAATTGTAATTTTTTCTAGAAAATAAACAACTTCTTTGCTTCAGATTTCACTGTTAAATAAATCTTTGGCTCTTCTGCCTTAGCCGTGCTTGGATTCTGTCTGTGGTGAAGGTGTGAACACCTTCTTCTGAATTCCTGCCTAGACAAGTAACTAGAGTTGTATCGATATTTCCTTTTTCAGCATCTGTGTAGGCTAATTTCTCTTTTGCCTGTCATGAATTGTGTTTTTTAGTGTGCCAACTTTCTATTTAACTGGTGGCTTGATACCATCCCTTGGCATCCCTTCAAGCTCTTCTTGAAGAGTGATGTTGAACAGATCTTCCTCAGCACCACAGAAACCTGCGTACCTCATGTAGTACCTTTTAACTGATGACCTCATGCACGAACTTGAAAGGATTTAATGTGTGTCTGGTTTTCAGAGGGTTTAAAATAATTCTACAGTTTAAAAAAGTAATTCAGTTTCTGAGTGTAGGTTCTGACCTCTTTTGTCTACTGCAAAACCAAGCTGCTCTTTTATTCTTCTGTAAAGGGAGATCACTAGATTTATAACTAAATTTCAAACACTGTAAAATAAGTTTGATTTTTTTTCCCCCCATCATTTATTTCTTAACCATGAGAACTGGAAGTCTTCCTACTCCTTTTTGCATAGGACAATGCAGATTTGAATGGGTGGGTGTTGGATATGCTTTTCCATAGTTTATCGTGGAACATAAGTTCGTTCTCTGGAATAGTTCAGATTGGTGTGGAGGTTTGCCTTTTGATAGTTCTTTTTTCTTAGCACCACTTCATTGAACATATGAAAAAAAAAAGATGACAAAATTAAAGATCAGACAACCTTGTTGCCATCTTTCTATGTGAAACTTGGGGAACGTGTCACCATTCAAATTCGGAAATGTTTTCCAAACTAAGCTAGATGAAAACCAGTATTTGTGAGCCAGGGATAGTAAAATCACTTTAATGGAAAACAGTGTAATTTGGTGACTTCTGAAGTGTGGGAACCAAATGTAGTAGGCTGTAAGCAAGTATAGTCTGCTCTTTTAATTATACTGGAATGCTGTCAAGTTCTGGTAACAGTAAAATTTTCAAAATATTTTGAAAAACATAATACAGATGTGTTTAAAAGATAACAGTTTATTTGTTAAGGCATGGGCTTTGTGTGGTGTTTTCTCTCTAAGCAATTGGGATGCTGCAAAAAAAAGTTAAATGAGCTTTTTCATTTTTGATTTCTAATTTTTTTTCCTTTTAAAGGTACTTATGCCATCTCATGCTCAAAAGAAAGGAAAAATATCTAATTCAAGTTTTACCACAACAAACTGCAACTCTGCCAATAAATTATTTTAATCTGTAATCTAGTCTTTAATTAACTTGTGTTTAAATAAAAGGGATTTCAGAAGGTTTACTTTCCAGCCCCGTTATTGAGAGACAGATTAAAAATTATTCTTTAACATACTGACACAAGGCAAATGCTCAAAAGTGTGGTTAAACCTAACAGTTGCTTTGATTTTTCAATTGTCAAAACACTTTTGATTCTGAAATTACTTTGAGGTTTTTCTCCCTCCATATTTTTGTGAGTTTGCCAGCATTGCTAGACTGAATATGATGACTGAAGTTACCAGGATAGTAGGGTTTCACCTTGAATCTGAGTCCCTTAGTTGGTAAAGGAACCTACTAGTAGCATGCTAGAAGGGCCATTTTCTATGCTCTTGCAGTACTGACTTGCAAAATAGTGTTGGGTTTACATTGTTTAGGTTCTGGGAAGTGATGTAAAAGCAAGTGCCACCACTGTGCACACACATCCTTTTGCGTTGTACAAAAGTCTAAAGCTGGGCTAATACTTGTTAATCATTTATTCCTGAATGACTCCAGCTGTGTTACTTTACGACATGTCTCTTCCACAGACACCAAAGATGCTAACAAGAAAGATTAAGCTTTGGGACATCAATGCCCATATAACCTGTCGTCTGTGCAATGGATACCTGATTGATGCTACTACTGTAACAGAATGCTTGCATACTTGTAAGTAGAAGTATAATTAAGTTAATGTTGCTGGTTTGGTTTTTGTTGTTTTTTTTTTTTAAACCTGATATGCAACGTGTTGTAATGGTTTTCAGTTGAAATTTAAAATATCTATTGTGCATCAGCCAAAATAGCATGTGCTTTACTAGACTGCTTTTCTTTAACAGATGATTTGCTTTTTTAACAAAGCAAATGAAGGGAACATTAAAGCTGTACTGCATAAACTTGAAGCCATATACAATTAGTGGCAATGTAAATATTCAAGAATGCAGTCTGTCTTCCTGCTAAAGGAACATGGAATACCTGGTTCTCTTTTCTGTGACAGTTGATGTAGCATATGTTCTCCACCTGGAGCCTTTCAGATGTCTCTTTCTCTCCTGTTCCTCTGCAGAAGGCGACTAGTTTATTGATAAAGAATAAGTATGTTGTATTGTACCATAGAAATAAGCTTGTATTCCAAAATACTGTGATAAGGTAGTTGTTTGTTGTTAAGTTACTTTGCGAATTTTTACTTTCATGTAAGTGAAGGATGACCTACAACCTTGCAACGCATCCCATATTTTAAAATTATTCTGTCACAATATTTATGTTTATTCTGATAAAGCTAGTATGTTGTTTAATAAGTTTGATGACTTAGTCCTAAATTTTCTTGGAAGGCAATTATTTGGTGACTGTGTCTTCATCATAAAATGAAAAGTTTCAGCAGACTTCTTCACCTGATATATCTGATGAAGGGGAAAAGGCAATGCTCATGATTTGTCAGTGATTGTTTTTTATTATATTCCATTTAGAAGCTCTGTTTATCATCCTCAATGAATTTGTTGTACTTGTCACACTTCATGTCATTTTGGATATCCTCATAGAACCTAGGATCGTGGGATGGTTCATTCTATGATTCCAAGAACCACAGAATGGTTCTTGAAACTGGAACCTAGATTCAGTCCCCTGGCCATGGGCAGGGTCAGCATCTGCTGGATCAGGTTGCTCAAAGCCCCATATAACAGGGTCTTGAATGCTTCCAGGGATGGGACATCCACAACTTCTTTGGGCAACCTGTGCCAGTTACCCTCACAATACAGAATTTCTTTCTAATCTGAACCTATCCTCTTTCAGTTTGAAGCCATTCTCCCTTATCCTCTCAATACGTGCCCCTGTAAAAAGTCCCTCTCCATCTCTCTTGTAGTGCCTTTCAGCTGTTGGAAGGCTGCTTTAGGGTCTCTCCAGAGCCTTCTGTTCTCCAGGCTGAACAACCCCAACTCTCTCAGCCTGTCTTCTTGGGAGAGCTGCTCCAGCCCTGTGATCAACTTCATGGCCCTCCTCTGAACTCGCCCCAATGGGTCCATGTTCTTCTTGTGCTGGGAGCCCCAGAGCTGGATACAATAATCAGTGTCTCGTGTCCCTTCTGCATTTGTTTCATATCTCAATTTCCATAGTGTTGTTTTCAGAGAAAGATCCTTAAACTAGACTTCCACTTAGTTTTGCCCAAATTTTTTACTGCTGCTAGTAAGATTGTATACAAAATGAATATCATAACAAGTTAACACAGCTGACAAAGAGCTAGAGAGAGGGTCATTTTCTATTGTTCTTTAAGAATAAAACAAAACCTCACAAATACCTCTCAGCTGATACCATCTGCACCATCTCTTATATTTGCGTATGGGAGAAATATGTGGATTATGCACAGTGCTACAGTGCTTGCTTCAAAAGCCAGGGAATGTACCTTACTAGCTTTTCCTGCTGCTTTTTTGGGGGTTTGCTTGGCTCATTTCTTCCTTATTTTAACGGTTTATATTTTATGAATACTACTTCACTGTGTGCCCTGTAGAATTAGTTTTGTGAGAAGAGGCACAGGATATAATGTAGTAGTGTGTTTTATGAGTACTGTTTTGGGGCAGAACAGAGGAGAGCAGAGTATAAATGGTTTACTTTGAAAGAGAGACGGGTGATTGCATGTTTGCATATAGAAACATGCAGCTTTATAATGAATGACTAATTCAGCAACTCCTACCAGGACATTTTACTAAGACTGAGGGTCTGTGCTAATGCTGTCTTTTTAACAAAACTTCATACATGTTGGCATTGTTTGTATTGTGTAAGATAATGCTAATAACGTATGTTCCTGGAAAAGCATCCTTGCAAAATCTCTCATGACATTACCCTGTCTGTTGAGATAGTGAATTCTCTTCTGAATTACACCACCTTGAAATTTTTATTCTGTTCTACACAGAACTGCACATTTTTCTTGTCTTTTCCATTTTTCTCTAATTTTTTGATTTTCAACCATTCAGAGACTCTTCAGTAGTACATGAAGTTCTTGAGTCCTTTGGTGAAAGTAATTTGGAGGACCAAGGCCAGTCCTCTGGAGGAACAGGGCCAATTTTTGTAAAACTGAATTCAGGAGAAGACAAAGTTTTTTTGCTTTCTTTCCTGCTTGTTTCTCTGCTGTGGTTTTAGTTTGTTGGTGACAGTAGGCCGGTAAGTCAGTTGCTAAAAACTTCATTATTAGTAAGTCAGTCTTAAGTCCTTTTTTAGTTTATATCTATTCCTTGATTAAAATTCTGTGTTAGATGATATATGCAGGTCTTCTTAAACTTTGTGTTTGTAATGTCAGTTTTGTTAGTGTTTACGTGTGAAAGCCGTCCTTCTATGTTATGAAAGGGAAAACCTCACATTATGAAAGGTATCATCTTCTGGATTCATCAGGATGATAAAAGGTCAACTTGAACTAGATATAGAAATGAAAAAAGTCGAGAGAAGTGAAACTTAAAATAAAAAAGTGAGCATTAACCTTGCCTGTTCTTGTTCTGATGAAAGCTCTTCGATGTGTTTAAGAAATCAGAAAATGTACAACTCAGTTCGTGCCCACAGTCAGTGCCCACATATCTGGGTAGAGACCAGAGATGCTGGAAAACCAAGGTAATGGAAAATTCTAGTAATAATATTGTTTCAGACCATAGAATGATTTCCATGTTGTCTGTCCATTACTCCAAAGATTTCCAGTTTCAGGAGAGTTTATTAATCTCAACCTGACCCCAGAAAAAAAGAGTCTAGATGGCTGCAGCACCCTTTATAAGCCATCTAGTTGCATTTATTTGGATGCTTTGCTCAGACTGAAACCTGCCAGAACATCAGCCAACTGGTGACCAGTTCATTTTAGGAGGAGTTAGTGTATACCTAGTCTAAACTGGAAGATGTACTTACATGGAATAATATTTGGGTTGGAAGGGACCTAATGCATCACCACTGCAGTGGGCAGGGGCATCTTCAGCTGCATCAAGCTGCTCAGAGCCCTTGGTGAAGCTGTGCTGGGCTGTCTGGAATCACTTCCCGTAGCACAGCTTCTAGGGGGATCTGCTCCATGATCTTCCCAGGCACAGAGTTAAGGCTGACAGGTTGGTGATTTCCAGGTTTCTCTTTTTCTACCACTTCCTAAAAGTGGATGCAATGTTCCCCTTTTCTTAGTCACCAGGGATTTCATCTGACTGTCAGGACTATTGCTGTCAGTGGCTTGGCTACTACATCAGCCAATTCAAGACCCTGGGACACATCTCATCAGGTCCCAGAGACTTATTTGTATTCAGCTTCCCAGGTGTTCCTGAATCTGACCTTCTCACACAGTGGAAGGGACTTGACTCTCCCAGTCCCTGCTTTGTGGTTCATCTATGCGAGAGGTGCGGGAAGAGAAATTGCTAGAGGAGACTGAGGCAGAAAAATCGAGAACCTCAGCCTTTTTCTGGTCCACTGTTACTGGTTTGCCAGTCGTGTTTATCTGGGCGGTACACATTCTTTGACCTTCTTTTTCTTACATACCTATAGAAGCCCTTAAAATTCTTCATGTCCCTTGCCAAGTTCAACTTCAGCTGCGATTTGGCTTTTCTGACCCCTCCCTACACAAGTTAGCAACATCCCAATACTCCTTCCAGGATACCTGTCCCTGCTTCCTCTGTCAGATTCTGCTTTTATTGACTTGGTAGGAATGGGGTTTGGCTTCACTTTTGCAAATGGATCTACTGCTCTGGCACTCTGCTGCAACAAACTGTTGTGCAAGATCTGTGCTTAATGTGCAAAGCAATGAGGCTTTGTCTAACCTCTGCCACCAAGGTTCTGTCATCCTAGGTGTGTAAATGCAAAGCAGAATGCAAAGTTTTTATGCTTCATTTTACTTTTTTTTTTAATTAACGGGTGTTTATGTACTTGTACATATGTAATGGTCTTCTTGTTTGAGAGGTAGATGGCACTACAGTTACAGAAATCCTTTCATTTTGTGTGATAAGTGCATTAATACCAAGATTACATGAGCTAGTGCACTTCAAGAAAAAGCTATGCCTCCCTTCTTTTCTCCATACCCTTTTGAGTTGTAACTTCAAGTGAGTGAGGATATCATGTAGTAGTGTATTTTATGAGTATGGTTTTGGGGCAGGAGAGAGGAGAATGGAGTATAGTTTACTTAGAAAGAGAGATGGGTGATAGTTTACTTAGAAAGAGAGATGGGTGATTGTGTGTATGCATATAGAAATGTGCAGCTTTATAATGAATGACTACTTCAGCAACTCCTACCAGGAAATTTTACTAAGACTGAAGGTCTGTGCAAAATGTAATTTTTCTTCTGGTGAAACTTCAACTGTAGTGTACTCTGTGAAAATTAGAATTAAAATAACACTCACATACCCACTTTCCAGCTTTGGAATTTTTTTTGTGTTGGCTTCATTGCCACTGCACACATTTGCTCTGTATGTGGCCGTGGTTAAAGTAAGTATGTTTTGTTTAGTATCTTAATGGCAAATAGTTCCTGTAATCTCATCCATGCAAGCTGAATGTTGACCTGCTAGAAACTGTTGTTCTAGTAAATTTCAAAGTGGGATTTTGTACTGTATGCTGCATTAAGAAGGTTTTTTTGTAGGTATGGATGCCTTAATTCTAATGCATCCCTTCTCTGTATCGACAACATTAATGAAAGGTACTGGAAACTATTCTGTAAGATTAGACATCATGCACATATGATGTAAAAAAAATGAATTTAATGTAAATTTCAGTAATGTGCTTTTCTGTGTACTAAAACAGACTTTTATGATGATGCTTTTATATGCTACTTTTATTCCTTTTTAATTGTGAATGTCTTTGTTACTAGTCTGTAGAAGCTGCCTAGTGAAATATTTGGAGGAGAACAACACCTGTCCAACCTGTAGGATTGTTATACATCAGAGCCACCCATTACAGTATATTGGGTAAGTATAAAAGCAGACGTGCAAGTAGCTTCACTCTAGACTGGTTCATCCCCTTTGATACAGTACAGCTTCTCCCAAAATTTTCATTCTTGCTTATCAGCATGTTAAACATTTAAAAAGAAGTTTGAAGGAGATTGAGGAGATATAGGCTGAAACTTTTGCTATGAATTTGCAAAATTTTTGCATGGCTGCTTGTTCCAGACTTAAAAACAAGCGAAGCATACATTTAAATGTTTGATTTCTGTGTGATTTTTAATGGGATTTAGTCATTCTTCATTTTGTATGCTTGAGTTGTAAAAATTATATATATGAAACATTTGTAGGAATTATACTTTTACAAAATTATCAATAATTAGTCTCACTTGAACAGTGCTTTTCAGTGTCTGACAGTAATGAGAGAAATAATTTTCAGCTTTATTGTTCAGTTAATCTTTCAAAGGTCTGGTTAGGTCATAGAAGCAGGAAAGAATGTCATAGAATCATCATAAAATGGTTTGGGTTGGAAGGGACCTTTGAGAGATCATCTAGTTCCAACCACCCTGCCATGGGCAGGGACACCTTTTACCTAGACCAGGTTACTCAAAGTCCCATGCAGCCTGGGCTAAACATTTCCAGGGGTGGGGTATGCACGACTTCTCTGGGCAACCTCTTCCAGTCTTGCCACTCTCACTGAAGAATCTCTACCTGCAACCTAACCTACACCTGCCATCTTCTAGTTTAAAACCATTCCTCCTTGTCCTATAACTAGATGCCCATGTAAAAATGTTTCTAGCCTTCTTGTGGGTTCCCTGCCTGTACTGGAAGCCTGGTCTGAGGGCTCCCTGAAATCTTCCTTCTTCAGGCTCTACAGCTCCAGCTCTCTCAGCTTCACAGGAGAGGAGGTCCATCCCTCTCATCATTTTCATGGCATTCCTCTGGACTCACTCCCAACAGGTCCACATCCTTCTTATTTGGGGCCGCAGAGCTGAAAGCAGTGGTCTAGGTGGAGTCTTCTGCAGTTGAAGTACAAGGGCAGAATCACCTGTTTCGATCTGCTGGCCAAGTTTCTTTTGATGCAGCCAGGATGCAGTTGGCTTTCTGGACTGCAAGTGCACTTTGTCAGGTCCTGATGAGTTTCCCGTCCGCTAACACCCCCAAGTCCTCCTCAGGGCTGCTCTCAATCACTTCTCTGCTCAGCCTGTATTTGTGCTTGGGATTGCTCCAACCCAGGTGCAGGACCTTGCACTTGGCCTTGTTGAACTTTATGAGCTTCACATGGACCCACCTTGTAAGCATCCCTTCCCTCCAGTGTGTCAACTGCCCCACACCGGTTGGTGTTGGTAGCAAACTTGCTGAGGGTGCCCTCAATCCCACTGTCTGTGTCACTGGCAAAGATCTGGAACAGCACCAGTCCCGGTGCTGACCCCTGAGGGACAGTACTTGTCACTGCTCTCATTTTGGATATTGAACTGTTGATCACAACTCTTGTGAGTGCAACCATCCAGCCAATTCCTTATCCACCAGGTGCTGCACTGGCCAAATCCATGTCTCTCCAGTTTAGAGAGAAGGATGTCATGCAGGACAGCATCAAATGCTTTGCACAAGTCCAGGTAGATGCCATGAGATGCCCTTTCCTTATCCACTGCCTCCATAACCTCATCTTACAAGGCCACCAAATTTGTCAGACACTGCTCTTAGTGAAAGCCATGTTGGCTGTTGCCAGTTACCTCCTTATTTTCCATGTGCATTTGCATAGTCAGACTGCATTTTCACTAAGTATTTTTGTTGGGTTTTTTCCTCCTTTAGTTTTCAGAAAAGACATTCTTTTCCTTAAGTGCTTTCTTTTCATTACTGCAGTGTAGTAACTCCTGCTGATGAAAATACAATGTGACAGTGTATCTGCATTAGCTGTTGCATATCAAGTAGTGTTTTGTCTTCCATTATAAAGAACTTCCATTTGTTCATAGCATTTTTCTATGTGCCTTTCTCACTTCTATAACAATTTCTGAAGCAATGGTTATAGCAAATGAATCTGATTTCACTTTTACAGAAAACTCTATATTCTATACACACTTACATAGCTCAAGGTCATCCTTGTTCAGGAGCCTGAAACTAGGTATGCTGTCTCTACATTTATATAATACACTGATAGTATCCTGTATGAGTGTATAATTAAAGGGACAGGTAGATGCAAATAGACAAGAATGAATAAATGACATGCAAGACAACATGTTTGCCTTGGTTCAGAAACCTGTTTTCTGTGCAAAAAGGGGCCAGGAAGCAACATGACATTGAGAACAGCTAGAAGGCAGTCTGTTATTTGTTTTTTTTGTTGTTGAATACACTTCAACTTAAGTAAGCTGCTTGAACTAGTTGTAAAATATTGCCCCATCAAAACTGAAACAGACTTTGTCCAGTCTGCTTTTGATATATTTACTTAAGTTTTTTAAAAAATAATTGACAGTCCAGAGTTTCACAAGAGATTTGAAAATGGAGATTTAAACTCCTGTTCATCTCCCTCTGTCTAGAAAATAGGTGAACCAAATGTGTCTCTTTGTTCACATTTCTAAATCCTTAATTAAAAAGCATCACAGAGTCTTAAAATTCTTTGGAACCTTAAAGATCATCTGTATCATGTAGTCCCAACCCCCAAATTCTCACCTCTGACGTAATAATGATGTCTTATTTACATCTTTTGTTGAAATATTTTTGGCAATGTGTCTGCAGTCCATATGTGACACTTCATAATCCCAGCCTGTACAAATGGGATTGCTACCCATCAAAATGATGTGAATTTAGGATAAATGATATTCTGGATCTTGTTGTAGAGCTACTTAAAATTTTGTAATTACTGTTTGTAAATGTCTTGATTTGTCACCATTTCTGTACTTGCTCACTGATCTCCACTGCTGTGAAGTGCTCATGGCAGGTGATGAGAAGCCTGAGACTACTCTTGTAAGCCTTTTCTCTTCAAGTCAGATTCAGGATTTCATACTGCAAACTCCTTCGGGGTAATGACATTGCAGCAGCCAAGGCAGACACTTGAAATGCTTCTTATACTATTTTTTAGTTGGAATTTAAGGTCATATTTCATTTCTTTCAGACTATGACTTATTTTAGACTAGAACAGGATTTTTCTAGGTGAGCTGGGAATTAAAGTTTAGAATCTTAACTGACCCTACTGTTTTACTTGCAGTGGGATTATTATCTTTTTTTCATTTGAGCCACACTACCTGTACAGGCTACTTAGCTACATAATGTTTCTCACAGTTAAAATGTTGTCTTTTAAGAACAAAGTAAAATTTAGTTGTTGTGGTCTTTTTCTGTGAACTGTTCTCTTTTATTTTAGAAGAATCCTGGTAAAGATAACTAGTTAGAAATGTGAGAAATGAGAGTCTGTAGGGGTGAGAAACAAGTTATCCTTGGTTCTTTTGTAATAAAAATGAGTTTATTTCTAAGTTGTAAAAGAATTTTAGATTATTCGAGGCATACTTGTCTTGATACAGAAGGACATATTCAGTGGGGTGATTTCCTTCACAGACTAGTCTTTCTCAAAACTTTCATTTGTTTTCTGTCTCAGCCTGTACTTTTTCATAATTTATGTTGCTGTCCTTTCTGGTTTGATATAAACATCGACTTGAGATGTAGAATTCTTATTAGGTGAATTTAGACATTTTTGCATGTGGTTAGTACTGGAACTTTTTAGAGAAAAATGCTTTGAATCAAGATTGTGAACTTAACTTTTTTTTTTTTTTTTTGCTAGTCATGACAGAACAATGCAGGATATTGTTTACAAACTTGTGCCAGGCCTCCAAGAAGGTAAGTTGTGGTGTGACCTTTCTAAAAGTCAGTTTGCACATACTTCTTTGGCATTAAAAAAAAAGAAAGTTTCAAGTGATGAAAAAGGGGAGGGCGGGGGGTAGCTGAGGGAAAAATACAATGGAAAACCAGATTCTTTCACTTGGGTAATTTTTAGCAATTAATTTAATTTCATACCTGTACTAGCAGCAGTTGAGTGTGGGGGTGGTGGGAGGCAACATGGGATGTTTCTTCCAAAAAGCAGTACTATGTAAAGCAGAATAGTCATTCAGCTTTTGAATGTTGCCATACCATAACTCTAATTTGTTTTTGTTAAACTGTGTGCCTGTTGTGCAAGCTGTCTAGAATTCTCAGAGGTAAAATGCAATGCAGTACTGCTTTTAGTTTCTGCTATTCTGAGAGTCCTTTCTTATCAGGGAACTTTACATTTCTGTTTTCATAATCCTCTTTGACACTAGATCTGTTTAACTAAAGAAATACATTATAAAAATTGCTCAGTGGTTTTTTTTTGTCTTAATGTATGTTAAAGCTTTCATTTAAATAGAGTATTTTAATCTATTTAAGCTGCTTTTTAACCAGAGCATTTTCAAATATCAATGCAATTAAATTGATAATTTAAAAATTATTTCTAGGATATTGAAAATCAGAACTATAAATAAAAACTCAAACCAGTGTTTTGACTGAAATATGGTCATATTCAAAATGGGGGATATTCAAAATTAGCTACAGTATTTTAAATACCATCTCATTCTAGCAGTAATGGTATAATAGTAATTATACAGATGATTTTATGGTATTTGAACTCTGAAAAATGAGATGAGGCATGACTTGATGCAATAGCAGAGATAGAAGACAGTAAATAATACACCACCACCACTTGTTGGCAATCCTTAAGTGGGAAGGGATTTGGAATAACTTCATAAATATTGTATTAGAACTTTATTACAGGGATTAATATTTGCAATTTTAAACAGCGGAAATGAAAAAGCAAAGGGAGTTCTATCACAAACTGGGCATGGAAGTTCCAGGGGACATCAAAGGGGAGACATGTTCTACAAAACAGCACCTAGATTCTCATCGAAATGGTAAATAGTCCTTTATTTATTCTGTCTTTGGTGGGTAAATTGATAAACAGATCTGTTGGAAGTATGTGCCCAGTTGGTGTATTAGTCACAATTATTTCCTAACAGTGAGGAATAGAGTCAGCATAGATTTGTTGCCTTGTCCCTTATTTGTGCACAGAATCTTTGTTTTTATCTGTTAATAGCATGTTGCTTGTGGCAAAGTCGGTCTCCATAGTAGTGCCTGCATGGGGACTGTGAAATTACCCAGCTTCTGGGCTGCTAGCAGCTGAACTCTGTAGGTGTTCCCCTCTTTCATGTCATGGGCTGTTGGCTGTAAGTGTTGCTTAAACTGATAAGCACAATTTGGGAATAGCAAAGTTTATTCTATACTGTGAGCCTGAACTGTGCTGTTTTAATTGTATTAGCATTATGAGCTGCTGCTGCTGAGTATATCTGGGGCTTATATATAAAAATAATATATATGCATCCCATATATCTGGCTTTTTTTATCTAAGGTGAAACTAAAGCAGATGAAAATATAAATAAAGAAACTTCGGAGGAAAAACAGGAAGAAGATAATGACTACCATCGAAGTGATGAACAGGTGGGCTCATAGGGCATGCTCTAGTTTTATCTTGTATTTTAGCTGTTGTGCTTTGGTAAGATAACTTTGATAATCTAACAGGGAAGAAAATAAGCTTCTTTCAAGGTACTTCTCCTGTTCTCTGATACATTCAAAGGGAGTGTACTTGTTACTAGATCCTCCTATTGCAATACAAGCGTATCATCACAAAAACCTTAGACTGTAATGAATAGTTGGATGGGAAAAGAAGTGAGAATTTGAAAAAAATTTCATATCATCTGTATTCATTCTTTTTAAACATGTTAAAATTAAACTAGATTAGCAGTTGCATTAAAAGTAAGAAGTTACGTTAGAAGCAAACATTAAGAATTGGCAGTGGTTTTCTTACTGTTTTCTTGCTCTAACTTTTAACATATGGTCCTCTTAAGCTATTGACAGCCTATGAATTTGGACTGAAGCAGACTTGTTCCAGCATCAAAGATTACTTCTTGAACATTTTTGTCTATTATTTACCACTCATCTTATAAGATCTTAGAAAATGTGGCTTTTTAAATTGGTGTTTCAGTTTAAAGAATACTGTACTTCACTTTATTGGATTAATAATAACTGCATGTGGAATACATAATGGGGGACTGCAGAAAATTATTCCAGCCAACTCCCGATTCTTTGCCTTTTCCTGAAGGTAAGCATCTGCTTGGAGTGCAATAGCAGCAAATTGCGTGGATTGAAACGAAAATGGATTCGTTGCTCCGCACAAGCAACAGTCTTGCATCTAAAGAAGTTCATTGCCAAAAAACTCAACCTTTCTTCTTTTAATGAGGTAATATTTTAATTTTTAAAAATAAGTTTACAGATATAAAAACTTTTAAGGGGGTGGGTTTGTTCCTTTGCAAAAGAATATCTTTTATTCTGATTTTTTTTCAGAAAACAGCATACACTGCTTCTTAAATTATATGTTATATAGCCATTTTCTTGTCATTTCTTGGGTCTGTACAGGACTTCCCGCGTAGTTTGCAGTGCATCTTTTCATGTGCATTTATAAATAGTTGAGCTAAAAGGCTTCCACATGTGTTGAAATGGACTCTGGCAAGATGTTCTGTTTGATAGATTGTAGTTGAATTCATCCCCACCCTTCCAGGAAGTTTGCACTCTGCAGGGTTCAGACAGTAACCAACACTTGAACACTACTGAAGCCCAGTTGAAGAGAAAGCACCACAAATACTTTATTTTCTATGTTCTTAGTGAAGCTCAATCTGAAGTTGCTGCCTACCACAACGAGAGTGTTACCAGATTCCTCCTTTTCCCTGTCTTTACAGGGAATTGTGGGAAGAATTTAAGTTTGAAAGGTACCAAAGGAAAGGTAATACTTTGCACTTCTCCTAGATCAGATTCAAAAATTAACGGTGGCAAACTATGAATGCAGCCTCAGATAATCACTAGGCTGGATCTTCATCACAGTTCCTGGACATCTCAGTTGACTCTCAGCTTGACATCTCCCAGTTCTGTATTATGACACTGATTCACTGAATTTCGCTAAGACATTTCATTCAAATAAAATAATCTGCTTTCCAGTCCAGTTTGTCAACACCTTTCCGCTCAAACTTGTCAACAGCCGATTTGCATCTCTATGATATTTTCTTTCGTAGCTTCTGTACACTTCAAACTAACACTCTCTCTGTCTTATGGTTAAAGTATATTCCCAAAGTCTGCCAGTCTTCCTGAAACAGAACTTTGTATCCTGTCTTGTCCTCAGCTGGCTCAGAAGTGGTCAACTCCTGGCTTTAGCCCAGCAAATGCATAGCTACAAGGATTGTTCAAAATATTTTTTTTAATATATTCTTTTGGCATGTGCATGTGTAAGCCCTCCAATGAGCTGTGCCAAGCTGTGACTTAAAAACCTACTTGGCTTCTACTGAAAGAAAAGCTTCCAGGAGTACTGTTTATTCCTTTTCTATCTCTTTCTGCCTTCTTAAAGAGTACATAAATGGTGGTGTAATCATTCTGCCAGTACCAAATAACGTAGAAGAAGAACTTGAGCTTGTGGCCACTTGGTTGCTTGATACAGGCTATTCCAGGTTTGAGTTATTGCCATATAAGTGGACTGCATGCACATTCAGGCCTTCCTGAGCTGTGGGGTAAAGCACTGGGATATAAGCCGCTTTGGTGGAACTTAACTGTTTTCATACATGTTCCTTGGGTTTAGTTCATGTTCAGATACTGTAGTTTAGGTGATTAGTAGTCATATGATCCTCGTGCTTTTATGTTGAGATCCTCACTGTTTCTAATATCAAGATTTTTTAAAACTGAGAAAGAAAATGAAAAATACTTGTTGAGTATCTGCAAAAACCCGTAAATATAGCATATGAGTATATGGCAGACAGGGTTTTTTAAAAAAAGTCTGTCCTTTTAACATTGCCGCCTGACTGGTGTTAGGTAAAAGAAAAAATTCATAGCATGCTAAATAACAGCTCTTTTTACAAGAGAGATAGAGATTTCTGTCTCCTTGCTCATTTATTCGACCTTTTTAAAAGCATGTAAAGCTTTCAGGAACAGGCATTAGTACTGCTTGGGAAGATAAATCAAGCAGATCATACTGCATTTCCTAGGTAGGCACTGACGTGGTGTTTCAGTACTTTATGTTGAGAGCAAATATTGTTTTCTTTCCTGGTATTATTTTTGTCTGCAGGGCAACTGCAGGATTACCAGTTCCAGTATCTTCAGAGAAAAAAAGTCTTGTCAAGTGTGTAGTATTATGTGAAATATGTTGTTTGATATATTGGGTCCCAGTAAATTAACTGTCACCTTTATTTTGTCAGCTGGACATATTATGCAATGAAGAGATTCTTGGCAAGGACCACACACTCAAGTTTGTAGTTGTTACTAGATGGAGATTTAAGGTATGACACAATGGTTCAATATAAATCATGAAGTGGCCAAATAAAGTGTTTATAAAATAGTGATAATTTGGAACTATACTGCAGTAACTGTAAACTCAATAAAAAGGTACTTTTAGAAATATCTACTACAGCATCCTTAGACACCAAGTATTTATTTGTTTCCAGTAAATGAAGGAAAGGAGAATTAAGTACTCATTGCAAGAGAAAAGAGAACACTGCAATAGCTGTCAAATTGTTATCAAGTCTGGCAAAGGAAGTGGAAGCTACAAAAAGTATGATTTTTAACCCTTTCAGATGGTAAGAATGAATAGCAAAACTGAACACTTAGGAGGGAAGTCAACACTGAACAGTCAGTATATGTATGTGTGGAGTTATTGGAACAAGAAGTTAGTATTTGTAATGGAAAAGCAACACATTCTGAGCATACAGTGTACAATGAGGTGAAATCACTCGATGGCTTTGGATAAGAGTCACAGGATAAAGTCTGTGGTCGGTGTTAAAAATGCAGAGATGTCACAAGTGGAATCCTGCTGGAATCTGTTTTATATGATGTTTCTGAATGACCTGGAAATGGATTTGAGTAGTTCATTAATAGTGCAGTGACAGAATTGTCATTATTTAGGTTAGTGACGGATTGATGATAAAGTGTTGGATGAAGTCTACAGTTTTGAGTGACAGGTGATTTAACAAACATCTGAAGTTGAATGTAGGTGTAGATAGAAGGATACAATGGAAATCTTAGGGTTTTGTGGGGTAACAGGGAGAACCAGACAGGAGCATCAAATTGATGTGCATCTGTACAGTCTACTCTTCACCTTTATCAGGGAGATCTGTGTAATTGTGAGTTATGTAGAAAACAGAACTGTAAACTGCCTTCCCAAGTGAAAGAAGTGGTGGATGTAAAATGAAACTGAGACGTGGAAGGTCCAGAACAAAACAAGCAGAAGTATTTGTTTTCATGAGACATGGAACTCCATGGTGCAGGATGTTGTGGTTGTTACAAGTTTACCTATTCATAAAAAAATTCAATGGATACTTTCACAGAACAGGAATCAAGTGAGAGCTATTATATGTGAAAGTACCACATACTCTAATGTTGCTTTCTAGACATTTCCCTTACTTCAGGGAGTTTTCCAAGATAAACAGATCTACTCCTGATAAAAAGGGGAAAGGATTTTTTATCTCTTGTTTGAGCCCCACAAATGAAGTTGCACCTTGTCTTGGTGAATTTTTGACACATCAGATAGCTGCTCTCATTTTGAACTGACGCTTTAGTTTATGACACAGAACCTACTGAACAGATCAGTTCTGGCTTTGTTTCTTAATGTACTGGTATTTCTGTCTTGCAGAAAGCACCTCTACTGCTACATTATAGACCCAAAATGGACTTGCTGTAAGGGAACTTTATTGTCCTTCTGGACAGAGCTTTTTGCAGAGACTATCATCTGGCACCTTCTTAGTGCATCACTAATCACATGACACAAACCAGCTGAATAATTTTGGAAGACTGGAGGGCTTTCATAGCGGACTGTCCTGAATATTTCTTCTAGGGATGCGTTACCTAGACTTCTGGGCAGAAAATATTTATACTTTTTTTGTACGGAAGAAAGAAGTTTCAACTCAGCAAGACACTACCAGCATTAAGTTTACAGATACTGAAAACACTTCACAGTTCCATGTAGCTCAGCTTGATTTGTCTCTTACAGTTACACAGAAAAAAATTAGAGTGTTGTGGGGTGATATAAATATGTTGCTTTTGACACCAAGTTGCATTTAGTTACTTTTCGCATTCTAAATCTTTAAAAACTATATTTTTGCAAAGTGTTATTGTCTTATATAGTATGCCTGATTGCATTGGCTTTATTCAAGTTATTCTTGCATTGAACATACCTAATACAGTGACTGGTGATAATTTATTATGCTGCATTGAAAACTTAAGAAAATATGGGAAACCAATAAATTTGTCATTTTTGCCCAGTTATTGCTCTCCCTCACCTTGTGTTTTAATAAAGTTTTGATACTTCTGTATACATGTTAATTTGGTAAGACTAATAGAAATAATTTCAGTTGATTTCAATGTGCTGTGATATATATTTTGCTATGGTATAAATTGCACCACGTAATGACAAATACTCACAAGTGCTAGATTTGTGAATTTCTTAAAAGATAAACATTTCTTATGTAGTTGTGGCTTGCAGAAATCAGTTTTTAATTTAGAGAGAATTTGCTATCACTAGGTATTGAAACAGTGGCTCTTGGACAACTTTGGGAGTATTGAAGATTTTTCATTTCACTGATTAAAACTTCCTTAGATATTTTGGGCAGCTTCATATTTCTTTAGCTGTTTTCTTAAGAAACCATAGCATTTTCCTTACTGCAATTCCTAGCTCATTTGGGATGGGGAGGAATGGGGAGTCAGACAAGATTATTTTAGCACCTTTTGGCCTTAACTAATAATTTTGCTTGCATCAGCCCTAATGGATGCAAGGTAATACACATTCATGTATGTATGGGTACATACATCTATATACACATATAACTATGTATGTTATAGAAAGCACCCTCAAGAGCACTTAGCAGGGCTCACTGCACTTTTTGTAATGCTTTTTGAAATAATTGGCTTTTTAAACAGTAGTTGAAAGTGATTTCTGCAAGCTGTATCCGCTATGGCATATATAGTATGATTGTGAGAACATTTGTCTGGCACAGGTGCCAAGTCACTGAAAACAGTCTATGCCCTATTATTGCCAGCTGGAAATAGTTAACCTAATAGTTGGAAGAGTTTTCCTGTCAGCTGAAAATGCTAATTGCTGTTCCTATTATTAAACCCTGCTATTTTTTGATAAATTTTCTTTGGATAAGAAGCCCTGCTTCCTCTTGCTGTGCTCCTTTTCTTCTTCTGCTGGGAAGTGTTACTTGATAACCAGAAGCTGATACTGCAAGAGATTTATCTAAGCATTTTAAGTCTTCTTCCTCTTGAGTTTTCAAAGCGCTACATTCCTCAGCACAAACCCCTTAATTTCCTTCCTTGGAGTCTTCAGTCCTTTCCCAGCTCTGCTGCTACTTGCGCTTACCTTTGGCAACAGGGCTATTTTAAAAATTTTTGATTACAGTCACAGATGAGAATAGGAAGGAAATTTAAAAAAAAAAGTATGTGATCAGAGAATGAAAGGGAGCCTCCTGAACTGTGGAGATGGAAAGGAGAGCCACACAAAGGCCAGAACATGCTGCTGTCCTTGCAGGTGAAAGTCTAAGATAGCTGCATTTGAATGTTTAGGTTACACAGAACTCCATGTCTGGTTCTTGTGTGGCTTTTGTGTGTGCATGTCTGTGATTCATGGAATCAAATGTGGCTCTGATTTTGTCTTACTGTTTGTGGACTCAGCTATGTGTATTTTTAGGTTTTTTTCTGTCTTTAGCATTACTTGATCTGGCAGAAAAGAACAAATGAGATCATATGTCTACCATTTTTTTAAACTACATGAAAACAGTGAATGCAGGTGGTATGGATGTGTACACAAGCTGACATACTGGGCCTTTCTGGAGCTGTGTTTTACATGGTTGTTACTGTTCTAGTGTAAATAAAAGGCTGGCTTTACCACTGAGGCACTGAGAATATGGACAGGACTGTAAGGGTTCCTGCTCTGTGCACCCAGAGTATACACACAGTGGCTGTACCTGATGTAGACATAAAACTAAAGCTGCCAGACAGCATTCTGATTAATCACCCTAATCAGAATATATATATATGTGTATACACACACAAAAACAAATATATATATACATATACACGTATAAATGAGATCTGTCTACCTCAAGTGTGTGTACTGCAGAAAACTTTTTTTATGACTAGATATTGACGCAGTGCTGTTAAAGTACATTGGGACTTCATTACTTCCCTGTGTACTTGAGCAACTGAGAAATTAATTACGAACACACAAATTCAGAAGCCTTTCAAATCTATCTCTTGCTGTAACAACTTATAATACAAAACTTACAAGTTTATAACCATCTTTAGAATCACTTGAATTTGTTATGGTGCTATCAGTATATAGAAAACTCTGTTTATAACTATATGGATACATAAATTCAAGCCAGTATTAATACCTATAGCTGGGGTTTTTGCTTGTATTTGTGTGTAACTGCT
>VXAZ01008421.1:320129-370975 GCA_013399875.1 Gymnorhina tibicen | reverse complement strand
TTTTCAAATTTCTTAAAATAAAAAAACCCCCCCAAAAAAAAAAAAAAAAAAAAAAAACAACCAAAAAAACCTAACAAAAAAACCCCCAAACCAACAAAAGACCGCAAAATTACTCAGTTGTTTTTCTAAATCACATGTGATAACATCTTCACTACAAAAATTTCCCTTGGGAGTGGTGTCACTGTGTCTGGACCACATGTTAGTCTCACTAAAAGATTACAATGCAGAATGAGGTCTTTTTTGGGTCAGAGCCTTGTTTCATTTCTGTGACACTTAAGAGACAATTTATATCAAGATTATATTGGGTAAAGTAACCCTGATACTGTTCAAAGTTGAACTAAAATTTGAACTTGGCCATAGATATTTCTTAGTCCTGGTGAGATCATGGTAGTTTATTTTGGCTTTTGTGAAGATGCCATTACTGTGAAGTAGTTTTTACAATTTCTTACGCTGGTAAATAGTTGCAGTAAGGAGGTATCTTGTTGCATTATCTTCAGCAGCAATGAGACTGATGAATCACCCAGGCTCAGTCTCATTAAGTATACTTTCGTTAAAAATAAAGAATTCAGATAGAATATATAATATTGAATTTAAATAAGATTTGGGGGTTTAAATTTTAACTTTATAAAATTATTTATTCTATTTTAAGCCTTCTGTCTTATTTTACCATCCCAAGTATTTTTGGTTTCAGTGGTCCAGCTTTATTTACGGGCATATAAAATGAAATTGTAAGATGTTTTTACAAGCTTCTTCCTTTTACATTGAGTTTGAGTAGCTTTCATCTGTATGTTTTTATTTTGTATGGATAAAGAGCATTACTTATGCTTTTGTGCAATAGGTTTGAAACATGCATTTATTAGGCATATGTTTAAATTGTAAATGTAGCATCTACTTACCATTACATTTAAAAGGAATGTAGATGGCTTTTCTCACTTGTTCAAATGGAGTTTTGTTTGGGGCTGTTATTTGGGGGCGGGCATGTGTGTTTTTTGCTTTGTTCCATTTTTTATTTTAAGAGTGAAATGGGGGATTTAAAATTTGTGTAAGTACAAGAACTATCTGTCAGCAATATTTTAAAATAAACGATCTTGCAAGAAACCTTAATGTGAATTGTGGAAGCAATCGACAAGACTTGCAGCCTATCTGAAAATGTTTTGTGCCATTGTTAGGTCTGGTATATTTGTGTACCATCAAACCTGGGAATATTTTTTTCTACTGGTTGTGCAATAGTGTACACAACACTGTCACCTCAGGAGATATGGGACCATAAAAAATATCAGACTACAACTATGATGGTGCTATTTTTTCCAGTAGGCTATGAGCCTTTGAAAGCTCATCTGGCTCTTATTGTCTTTATAACAACACAGTCCTAGGGGATTTACAGATTTTTTTTTTTCCTACTATTTGATAAATATAACTTGCTATTTTACAGCATTCCGTGTATTACATTGAGATAAATATAATAGGAAAAAGCCAACCAGTCTGTACATCAGTGAGATGACTCTTAGCTACACGGTTTGTACAGAAGGCTTTACTGAACAGAAAAACCAAGTTTCTGCTTTTCCTCAGGTAATCACTTCAGTTTGGATGTTTCACTGAAAACGTTAATGCATCTTCTGTTAGTCTGCCTAAAGTTGATAACAGGGAAAGAAATTGTTCCACACACGAGTCTCCCTACATAAGATATAATTAAATGTTATTTGGGTCTTGAGATCTGTTTTTGAAGAAAAAGCTACAGAGAACAACATTAAAGAACATGGAACAATGTTTCAATCTCTGCTGTAATCAAAACTTGCAGTCAGGACAAAAAATACCTAGGAACTTGGGTCTTGTGGCAAGTCAACAGGTAATGTTTTACCTGTTTATACAAACTAAAGGTATGACTCTACTATTTGCTCCATATTTTATCCTACTTAGAGCTTTTTGGAAATCTTTCGAAGCCACAATGACCTGTCCATGTCCTGATGGTAGGGTAGGAACTAATGTCCAAATCTATGAAGATTTACATTGGTAACTTTACTAATAACCTGGAGGGTTCCACAGAAACCAGTGGGATCATTCATGCAAACAGATAGGTATGGCTGAAGTAAGAACTCCTGAGTTTTGAATACTGATGTTCCACTATTTTTGTTATTTCTGTTTGAAACTGAAAGTATTGGTTTGATGGACTCTTTAATTCAAGTGACTTATCTGGACAAAAGGAAAGTTTGTTCTTTCCTTCTGCAACAGGATTATTTTGCAGTTAAGGGACAATTAGCCAGTGCAACCACTAAGCCTTTTATCCTCATACGTGGCATAATACAGATTCTGAAACTGTCAGAGTGTAAAACCATATTTTTGGCTTAGCTTCATTTAAAAGTTTACAATTTTTTATGCTTTGTGTTGCTGTGTAATTTCTGTACTACTGGTGGCTAGTTTTGTCTGAATAAGCCTTTTGGGGATTAATGCTTAATGTTTTGATTTTATGATAGTGAAGCCTGTATCCAGTGTTTTGCCAATGAATATTATATGCTTGTTAATAAAAGCAGAGAAACTAACTGAAATGCTGTGAGGCTGGAAGTTTTTGTCCCATTCTCTCCCAAGAACGTAAGGTACTAGCAGTTGTCATAGCACTGAGTAAATGCAGTGTGACTGAAACAGAGGTGGTGTGGCATTGCATTGTCATAAAATCAGCCTTTTACTCAAAACACAAGGTTGGCCTAAAGTATTACTCCAGTGGCAGTATGTCTGTGACAAGTGTGTGTCAAGTAACTGCCAGATAGGAAATTAAATGGCTTCAGTCACCAAGAGGGAAAACAGCATTATCCTGGTGTCTTTATGTACCTGGATAAAATGGTACTTACCTGACCTGTATGTGTTCCTTTCAACCTCACCCTTATGAATGCCTGGTTGAGGCAATACAGTAACAGTGCAAAACAGATGCTACAGCAGTTGAATTTCTTACAGCATCTATGTGCAGTAATGCAAATGTATAGCTCTGAACTGCTCTGCGTGCTGAGCGGGCAGCTCCTTTATTTATGCTCTTGGCTTGTTAGGAAGTGCCAGCAGCTCTGGGCTGCTTTGAAGCCAGTTTTATTCATACACGTATTTCTTATTTGCACTGATAGAACCCATGCATAATCGTCTTCAGGAGATCTGGCATTTGCCACTTACTAACTTCATTTAAATACCAGTATGAGAGCCTGACTGCAGAAAGGTCCCTTTACCTGTGTATAGTCACTTAAAAGTGAGTGAAAGTTAGCACTAATTCAGCGAGTGTTACATTTTGTAAGTCTTCTGTGCCTGTATTATAAGTGGTCCTAATACTTACCTCAACTTTGTACTGCTGGTTGCTTCCATCTATCTGTGAAGTAACCGGTGATGGGCCTGGCTCCCTCCCTTTCCTTAACATGGTGTTAATATAATAAATAAAAAGTAAAAACTTTTCCTGTTTGACTAAAATTCCAAGCATCCCAAAAAGAAATTGTGCTAACAGTTGTATTAGCTAGCCCTGAAAGCATAAACGTGTCCTGCAGCCAGTAGGAGCTAACTACACTTTTTTCCCCAGAGGTAATACAATATGAGAAAGTTTTTACTGGTATTTCTTATGTTATATGTAACTGATATTTTCTTATTTTGCTGGTTGAGTAGTCTACTATAAAAAATCATTAGTTTGAGTGGAATACCTCTTTTTGTGCAATAACTTCTTCATTGGGATTAGAGCAGTTAGAGAAAAAAATCTGTGTCAATTGAGTATGTGCATTTAAGATAGGTAAATCCAGCTGTTTTAACCCAGGTGTAGACATGGTCACTCAGGATTAAATTGGTCTCAATCAAGTGCCACATCTAAATAGAGGTATATTGCAGTGCAAATCCCTAATATACCTCTGTTACAAGTTCCTGCACATCTTTAATTTCAAACATCCCCACTTAGCTTTTTATGTTCTTGATTTTTTTTTGGCTTCCTTTTGTGTAGTTTTTCTTTGAGAAAGTCAAGCAATGATCTAGCCTTAGTGGAGAAAAAGGTTTACAAGAGTAGTCTGAGAGATTCAGCTACTGAGAGGAAGATGTGGTCCACATCTGTATAAATATGTCTAGTCTTTCATGTGGCACTTGTCACTATGTGGAGGTGTTTTACTGAAGGGTTTTAATGGGACACGTCTGTGCTTCATGTGTTGTGTGTAATGGCTGCATGTTGATGTGTCCGTGGAAATAACAGAACCAAAATGAAAGCCATTGGCTTCACTAGGAAGACTGATTGGGTGGTTTCCATGAGGACATGTTGCCCTTAAAGCCTTGCCTATTGTTTTCTGCACCTGTATGTAGGTTGCAATTGTTTCTTCACACACCTGAGGAAAGGGAAACTTCATTCCCATGGAATTCTTTAAGGCTATTTGTTTGTTTATTTGTTTTCTCCTTTGATGCAAATTTCACTGTCCCATGCCCGAATCCTGACTCCTTGTTCAAGAGTGCACAAAGCCTTTTATCCTGGATACTCTAAGGCTACACCATAGACAGTTTCCATTGCTGTTGGGAACAGTGCTGACTGCTGATGAAGCAAATAATGTCTCTACTTCTGGTCTGTTCTGCTGGTTCTCAGCAGGGTGCACAGCAGAAGTTCTGTTTTGGTGTATGTTTTAATACAATGTATTGCCCAAATTCTTCTGTTTTGTCATTTAAGCAATGCCTTTGTAACCAGCTGCAATGGATCGTATTAGCATTACTTGGATTATTCTAAATGCATTTTGCTGTTTTTCAGGAGTGCCTGGAAAGTGACTGACAGTGCACTAGTGAATCTGGATGTCAGGTAGAATGTATCCCTTGGGCCCGCTTTCACACCTCTGGAAAAGATTCCCTTCTCTGCTTCATGTCACTGTTATGGACTGCAGCTGCAAGATCTGAGACTTGATTTCAGCTGAAATGCTCAGCTTTGAGGGTCTCTCTGGATTTTATTGCAGCCATTGCAGTGGGCATTGCTTAAAAATGGCCAGTGCTGGTTTGAAACACAATGAGTTATTGTTTCTGGATCCTCTACCACTGGCACACTCAACAGATCCCCTGTGTCGTGACTCAACAGAAAACAGGCGTCTTATTCTGATGACTGTCTCCTCTTTCCCTAGAAAACAAGCAGTCCCAAGTCTGTGCATTCTGATCTGACAGGGACCGCTTCACCATTTCTCTCTTCAAGAGTGTTTTGAGATTAGAGTATCCTTTACAGACAAGGTTGACATAGTTCTATTCAGGCTCACAAGGTCTCACAGTAACTTTGCTGGTTTTAGTCAGAATGGCTGGAGGCTAAACAGGTGCAAAGAGTTGCTCACAGGGCTGTGGTGGGCAACTGGGGTACCTCACATTGCCTTAAAGAAAGTTCACAGGGCTGAGATGATGGCCCCACCTTCAGTATTTTCCGCAGCTGATTGGCGTATCGGTATCGTTTGTCTGATCTCTGAGGGTCCTTCTTAACAAAATGTGCTTTTAACTTGCCTTGGGCCTCGTCCTCTTGCTTCATTGTGAGTTGACTGCCTTTGTTGTTGTATCGTGGGAGCTGTTCCTGCTTTTTTATGATGATACGAGGAGGCTTCATCTCTCGATCTTTCCCTGTTCGGGTACTCTGATCTGTGGTCCATTTGCATATCGTGCTGTAAGTGGTGCAGGTGACAGTTCCTGCTTCACTAGGAGCAGGAGCCAGTTCTGTTGGTGCTGTTACCATCCGCCCCCATCACGGAGGAGCAAAGAAAACTCCCTGTAAATAAGGCGGGGTGAACTCCCAGAAGGTTCGATTATTCCCAGAAACAAGATTAAAACCAAAACGAGGTCAAACATTGGTACCAAAAAAATTTGATATGTTTTATTTAACAGTAAAAGAGGCAAAGAGAAGGAAAAAGTAGAGAAAAATTAGAAAAAGCTGAGGTTACTTTAAAAAGTATAGGATAGCTCACCACCACACTTGCTACCTTTTTTTGCCGCTGGGGCGGGGCGAAACAATTTGTGCCCTTTTTTTCTTGCCTTCTGCCGTTTGAAGCGTGTTATCTGCCTTCTCCGATCTCGGCAGCAGCTTAGCTGGAATGCAGCCGCCCGTCCGCCGAGATGCAGGCGCGGTGCCCGCTCTCCGCGGTCGCGTCTCGGTCCACTCGCGGTGGTCTCACCACGGAACGCAGGAGCAGGGAGAGGGGGGGTTTCAGCAGCTCACTCGTGACTTCGGTCCAGGGGTGTAGGATCAGGGGGTTCTCCCCACGCGGGTTGCGTCGGCTCCCGGAGGCCCCAGGGTGTCTCGCAGCAGGCGATGGAGGCAGTGGGGGAAAGGCGAAGGTCAGAGATTCTGCCCTTCTCTTCCTCCTCCACCCTTTTGCACAGGTTTTGCCTTCCTTTTTACAGGCCTCAAGCCGAGCTGCTCACAATCCATCCTGCACATAGTTTTCAGATGTTCAAAAGAGACTTTGGTAAGCAGACATAATGACGAAGCACTTTTTATAGCCTTACACCTATCATCCATCTGCCCTCTCACAGATGAATTTTATCAGAGAGACATGCAGCTATTTTAAACTTAGTACTGATCCAGAGCCAATGTCAGCTAGATCCCATCCATGCTGGCCCGTACTCACAAGAGTCTTGGGAGCACAGGTCTGCAAGATTTCAACATGGAAGCAAGCAAAACTTGGCATTCTAAGTCCTCAAAGGTTTAAACCATGTTCAGGCTCTTTGCTCATTCTGCTTCTGTAAGTCTTCTTGGTCTTGGAGTCCAGAAATGGCTCTGATTATTTTAGAACTGGATTTTCCTGATTTACTCACAATTCTTCCTTTATCAAAGAACTCTTTAGTTGGTTTTCCCTTATTTCTTTTGTTTCACTTTAGGGCATCTTGTATCACACTATGGCAGCTTCTTTCCAAGGGCTTTTTGGTCTGGTTCATTCAGTGATTATTAATGGTAATAAGGCAGTGTTGGACTGCTCAGCTGACCACCCTGGAAGCAAACATTTGGCCACGGCATGTTAGATCCATTCTCTGAACTGCAGCATAAAAGCAGTTAGAAATCCCCTTATAACTACAGAGTCTAGAGATCTACAGATCTCAGAGTAGTGGATGGAATAGATGATGGCTGCAGATAAGGTGATGCAGGAGGGACAGCTGACTTTGTCACTTTACACTGGGTGTATGCTAACACATCTCTTTTACCATTAGAATTGTAATTCAGGAAACCTCTTGGTTTTAATTCTGCACTGTGCATAAACCCAAATTCTTGATAACAGACATGAAAGCTGAGTTATATGGGCTTTCCTTGACACTCATGCATCTGGTTTTTGTCTTTTGTGCAATGGGTCTGTTTGAAAACTGTGTTTCTTGCTAGCCATTTTGCAGCTTGTTTTAGAGCAGCCAAAGTCATGTAGCAAAAGAACCAGATGCTGAACAGCAGACTGCTCGCAAAAGTGTGTTTGTTAGGAAAGAGCAAAGTTTTGAGAAACACAGGCACTTTTATCTAGAAGCCAAAGATGAAACAAAAGTTCAGAACTGGTACCAGCAGCAGAACATGTGGACTGCACGTGCTTGTTTGTGTTTGTGTGTGCTGGGGCCTCTGAGCTTCACCTCTAGTCATTCACAGAAAAGGTTTACTCAGTACAAGTAAGGTTTACTCAGTACTCAGTGCCACCCCTTTCCGATAGCTGGACCCCAAATCCCAGTCTCCCCAGTTGCTATTGCTTGGGCATACATGCCTTGGAGACCACAGCTGCGTTCCAGCTCCTGGTACTGACCATCACACACTCAGCATCACACACATCACTCAGCACCCCCCTGATGCCTGCATGCAGAACTGAGTGCCCCTCAGCCAGGAAGGGGGTAGAAAGGAATTCACTATGAAGATGAGACAGATGCGCACCAGGTACAGGGCACAGTGAGACTTTACACAAACCTGATCCTTTTAAATTCCTTTACAACTGTTTTCCTATGGGTTTTTTCATCCCTCAAATCACCTAAGCTTCCCCCTTTTCCTGCCTTTGTTTCCTCCCCTAAACATCCCATAATAAGTCTTGTGCAATCCAGAACTGCTTTTTGAAATGCTTATGCATTTCATAAAACATCTCATAGCCCTAGGCTGCAAACCCCCTCAGACACCTGATCTGGAGAGCTGCTCCTGAATGACTCATAAGGGTGAGTATGACACCTGAACACTGGGCTGATGGTTCTCCTGGGACAGCCCTGGGAGAGGTCAGACAAGGCTCCTCAAGAGTCATTAATTTTCCTGCCATTGTGTCCCTGTGTCAGGATTAAATAAAGGCTAAAAATAAATCATCCTGGTGCAAAAGTGATTCAATTTTGCTGCTGTAGACATGCAGAGTAGCAGAAGGGGTAGAAGACAAAAGCTGGTTGCAGATCTTGCTCACTTCTCTTGCTGGAAAGACTGTACAGGATGCCCACTGCTGCGAGTTATCCTTGCGTGGACACTGAAGCACATCTCAACTCAGCTGCAGTCAGACTTTGAAATTTCCAAGGCATTTTGAATAAACTCTCTTTAAAGCCCACCACTCTCTTTAAAGCCCACCACCTACTTTGTTAAAGAGAAGAAGAAGCAAATTACTTTTAACACTATCTCAAGCATGCCTATGTTACATACTTTCCAGCTCTTACAATGTGGTGGCAGTGCTCACCTTTGCAGGAAAAATAATTCTTCCTGGAAAGCCTCTGTAGGTGATCATCATGAGCTTTGGTAAGTGCTTTGCACAGATTCCTCTCCTCATGTGTTCAGCTTTGCTGGGGATGGAATATAATTCTTCAGGGCAAGAATAAAGAATTATAGCTGGCAAAGTAAGCACAAGCTGAGCTGCCCACAGGCTTTGAGTGCACTAACAGCAGTGTGGCAGCTACCTGATGGCTTTTCAAAGCAACAGGCTTTCTAGACAGACTGGAAGTGGGGTCACAGTCAGGGGTGGACTGTTGTGAAGTGCCGCAGGAGGGAGGATTGACATTTAGAGAGCACTTAAACTAATGGCTTTTTTTATGTTATGCCTCCTCCTGGTTTACATTCTGGGGGTATGTCCATGCTCATGCTTTCAAAAGCCAGTTTTGTTGAGCTAATTGTGGGTTCTGCAGAGCACATCCTCGTCCAGGGAGTGCAAAGAAAGCTGAGCTTAGTTTAATGTGCTGTTTGATATCTTCTCTTCATCCTGGTCAGCCTTGCTTTACTCTAACCATTTTGTAAAACTTCCCCCATCCATGACCCATGCTTTTTATGTACAGTCTGTGGGCATGAGGTTACTTCCATAGATTTGGCTCACTGGTTACAGTACTGGACAGAATGAAGGGGCCTGGAGACAGGACAAGCAGAGCTCTCACGGTCTGCTTGTCAGTAAGCTTGGGAGTACTTGGGTGAAGCTGACCTTTTCCAGCTTTGCAATAGAAACAGATTGTGAGCCTAAGTCTGGTTAGTCCTGGAAGTCTGGATCATTTTGGAGCTCCTTCCAGGCTTTCCTCGGCTTTCTGGAACATAATCTAAAGCTCCTCTTTGCAGGACAATGTCTTTCAACTGCTTTGCGCCAGAGGGAACCAGCAGTGTATGCAGAATGTTATATGCTGACATAATGAAATATTTCAAGGACAGCTCAGATGGCTGGGCTGGTTATAAATAGTACTGGAGGAAAGCTGCATGAGAGTCACATAAACCACTCCTAAAAATCTCTGCAGGGAGGTATTTTAAAACCCACCCACTGCAGTTTCATTAGCACCACCTGTCTTACATTTGGAGAAAGACAGAGATTATGTTCTCCAAATATTTGTGGTACCCTAAAATTAAATATTCGTAGTGTCCCTTCATATCCCAATGTTTCTTTTTTAAGCCTGCAGCTGACCATTGCCTGCCTTAGAGAGGCATTGAGGACTGCAGGATTCTGTGAGATTTCATAGCTAATATCTAAACCAAATTAACTGTTGGCCCTAGGAAACTTTCAGTTGAGATGTGTGCAATAAACTCAGCTGTGGGAAACCAGCAGAAATTCCTGTGTATTTCATAGCTGCAAATTTTATTTAACTTTCTGAAGGAATATTTGAAATGATGAGAAGATAGTAGAAAGATGTAAAATTCAGGAGTCTAATCGAGTAATACATTAGCTTTATAATGAGTAGAAATTCTCCCATCTGTCCCAGGGAGCTAGCAGGTGACATTTGAAGCATACTGCAGCTTGGTGGCTGCTCAGCAGATTTAGTTAGGAAGAGTAAATGGAAGATTTGAGACTGGTTATACTGGTCCCTAAACAGTTACTGAAATTTTCTTCAGGATATGAACAAAATTTATCAGACTTCCTCCTGCTTCAGCCACCCTTACTTTCAGACCTAGGACTTCAGCCTGTTATAGTAATTCAAGGTAATTCCTGGAGTAATTCCTGTCTAGGGCATGTCTAGTCTACATCCCAGCTTTTCTTGTAAGTGAAGAAGTGCAGTAGTTCAGTTAAACCAGGAAGTGGCACTGTTTGAAAGGAATGAGATGTCAAGCCTGCTCTGCAGCTCCCATAAAGGCAAATTCACAAGGAGGTGGATGATCGGGTGGGACAGTGGGACGGAGTGTATGACCTGATCGCCGAGACTGTGAGTAACCTTCATGTGTCACTACACCAACTCTGAACCCTCTGCGGGGGTCACCTCCATTCAAGATTTAGCAAAGACAGGTAATAGCAGAAAGAAAGAATCACTGGTTTCTTCACTTCTCGTCCTTCAGACCCTCTACCAGAACACAGATAATCTGGCAGGTTTCCTTCTTGCAGTGCCTATGTCCTGATGTTTCAGAAGGTACAACAGAGAGAAGACATACAAACCCAGGTTTTTCTCTTAAGGCCTCAGATCTTCTGGAAAGCCGTTCCTNAAAAAAAAAAAAGAAAATCAGAAATGCTACTGAGAGATTGACACCTGCAAAATTCAAGAATTCTCATGTTTTGCACAGTGATGTGGTGGTGCTGCTGTTCACTACTATTACCTGTGAGAAAAAAGAGAGCACTTGAAAATTTTCGAGGCATAAGACACTGGCTTCACTCTTAGAAGTTGCGATTCTTTCCGAGAGAGAGAGGAGGAGTCTCTCTGTCCCAGGGCGCATTTATTTCACAGCTTCCCCTCTTGTGGGCCACTGACGAAAACCTTAGCCTTTCCCAAAATGATCACACACCAAATAGTCATGTCCATAGTTGCCTCTGTGAACTACCTGTTTGATCTCTTCCTGTAGCTCGATGGTAAAGAGCTGATACACGACTGCTAGAAGGAAGACAGCAGCAGGTTGGCCATTGTGCAGCATTTGAACTGGGGAGTCACCAGCTGTATTTCGCTGAGACTTAATTTACAGCAGCAATTTTTTGGAAGTTATCAAAGTTCACTACATTGTAAAAGAAATGTCCAGTTTCCTTTTCTCTATTTGTCTTGTCTTTGGACAACTATGCTCTAGGTAATGCCGTGCTTTGGTAAATTGACTGACATGAAGCTCCTTTAGGTTTTCGGAAGGAAACAATCCCTTAATTCGAGAGCCTGTGCAGCTGCCCAGCAGCATGGTGCCATTGGCAGGCAGCATCACCATGCAGAGCTCCAGGGCCTGGCCAGTGGGCAGGTGCAGGCTGGTGAAAAACTGAGTAGAACTCCTCCTCCTGCCATTGATGAGATTTGTGTCCTCATTCCAGGCAGACTGTCTGTGTTTTTCACCCTGTGGCTGTGGAGATTTAGGGGTGCAACAGTCGGAGCCTCTAACAGAAGTAACCTAGGAGATGAGTATGTGCACGGACACTGCTGATGGACTTCTCCCATGACCCTCTCCACGTTGGTTACCATTGCTCTCCATCCTGGAGATAAAGCGAGTAAAGCAGTCCTAAAGACTGAGGTATCGTCATGAATATCTTTTTCTGATCTTGGTTTCTAGGTCATTTTGTTCATTCAAATCTGCTGTAGTATTGTCATGGGTTATTTGAACAAAAATTTGTGTTATATTTATTTTAGAAAGGCAGCTGAAACAGCTATCTCACCACCCAAACATTTTCGGTGTTAATATTTCTTCTGCATTCCCCGACCTGCCAATATAAACTGCTACTGAGGATCTCCTAGCAGAGCTGTAGTAGTAAACATATAATTCTTTTGGCAGTCTGTAGCTGTTTCATAAATTTAGACAAACTAAAATATATAAGCATTTCTGAGTAATATATTGAGGTTTCAAAAAATGATCCATCCATTTTGAATCACTTTTTTACTAAATAAAACATCTTTTGTTAAGCAAAAGGATGATCCAAAAGAGAAAGTTAATCATGTAGCTTTTAGTTATATCAAAATTCTTCAGTGTTTCTTTCTACATATCCATCTCTGACAGTTCTCGTGAGAATACTCATATCTCCTCTTGGGACAGTACTGTATTTCATTAAATACACGTATAATGGTACTGCAGTGACTCACATTTAACTTTTCACTCCCATATAACCTACTTTGGATGACGCATTTTCAGTGCACAAGGCATTTAAGATTTCTGGTCCAGTCATATTTTTATACAGGAATTGCCATATCTGGTTCTGGGGAAACCTGTGGTTTCAGACTTTCCCCTCAGTGCTGGAACAGGACTGCTTTCTCACAAAGCTCCTCCCTCTGGAGTGAGACCAGGAGTGGTGAACGGTCTGAAGCATAAGTTTTACGAGGAACATCTGAGGGAGCTGTGTGCGTTTTACCCGGAGAAAAGGCAGCTCAGGGGAAACTTTATCACTCTACAACTCCCTGAAAAGAGGGCGTGGCCAGGTGGGGACCAGCCTCTTCTCTCAGGCAATCAGTGAGAGGACAAGAGGACACATCCTCAAGATGCACCAGGGGATGTTTAGGCTGGACATTAGGAGGAATTTCTTCACAGAAAGGGTGGTTAGACATTGGAATGGGCTGCCTGGGGACGTGGTGGAGTCAGCATCTCTGGAGGTGTTTAAGCTAAAACTGGACGTGGCACTTAGTCAATGTAGTCTTGATTGGTCAAAGGCTGGACTTGATGATCTCAGAGGTCTTTTCCAACTTAATCAGTTCTGTGATTCTGTGATTCTGCACACCCCATCCCCAACAGCTGCACTGGGCCACCATAAAATTCACCTTTGACAAAATCACAGTGCTTTCCTGGAATTTTGACACCCCGGACCAGCCCCTTCCCACCGTGAAGAGCAAGGCATGCACGTGCTGACAGGGAAGATCGGGGCCCTGTGAGGGCAGCTGGCTGCTCTGGCTGCCCTTGGTTAATGCTACGAGCCAGTCCAGCTGGCAGGATTACCCAAAATACATTAGCAAAACTACTTTGGCACCGATCGATGACTTTATCCCTCACTTAAATTCCATTAGTTAATTTTGCAGGCCACAGCCTGAAAGTCAAACTGCAGTAATGTAATTTGGGTGGATAATAAAAAAAGGAAAAAGCAAAATCACCCTTACAAATAGTCAGAAAACATCTATTTTGTGTAATACTATGGGATATGTTAGAATATCTCTTAATTCAATGCAGAATAAAGCTTATTAATCTAGCTTTATTCTCCTGCAAAGTTGCTGTGTATTCACCTTATTTGAGAGTGCAAGCCGTTGTCTCATTGCTTTATTAATGCAGAGTATGTCACTGCACGTTTCCCAGCTATCTTCTGCAGTCTGACTCTTTTATACCTTTGCTTTGCTTAGTCTGCTTCCACACATCAGGTCAAAAAAGAGAATTACAGTTGCCCCAGGAGAGACAGTTTCTATCTTAAAATTCATGGTAAAATGAGTTTTCTGCAAGTGGTCTGATAAGTGTGTTCTTTTTTAATTAAACTTTTTAGCCTATCAAGACCAAGGAAGTCATGCTGGTGATTTAGTACAGAGGAAAGTACCACTGCATATTTTGATACCTGCTCTTCTTATTTCTCTATGATTTATTGCTGTTATATACCTTAGAGGGGCTGAGCATCAGAATAGATAATTTTTATTGTACTGCTAGGCTGTAAGAAATGGATAAAAATACCTGTCTTTGTTTAAGAAAAGTTACCCTGGACTTTAAACTAAAACATACTGCTCATGGACTTACAGATAAAATCTTTCTCTCTGTTTAGGAATAGTGTTTGTCTTCTATTCAGTGTTCTTCTATGGAATTTGCAATAGAGTGGATGGGATCCTCACAGTGTCTTCATTTCCACCTGGATAAGAGACAAAGAAAGAGGCTCAGAGATGGGAAGAACAAATCATTTCAGTTTTTGATCATCTGAATATTTTGGGACAGAAACAATCACTGCTTACTAAGTTTACTGTACTTGGTAGTACTGGTGAAGAGTTTTGGGTTCTTTTGTTTGGAGCCTTGTTCTCTCACCAGAGAAATACGTAAAAAATTTGGTCACAGTGAGGATTACAGGGGGACAAGTGTTGAGTTCTTGACGGCTCTCTGCTGGGAGAAGAGAAAGGCAGTATTGCTACGACAGACTAATTATAAAAATTATGGGAAGTGATATCCCTGTCACACATCTGGATGCAAGTTCCCTTGAATAGCATGTTAAGTTTACAGATTGAGTCCAATCATGTAGCATGGCTCTAAGTGAAATATTGTATTTCACACTTTTTGATTCTTGCATGATGCATCCTTGTCTTGGAGCATCTGAAATCCCAACACAGCTTTTGACTAAGAGAACAATTCAATGATGTCTGGCTTGGCTGAGCAGTGTGGCCAAATCTGCAGCAGTCTGCAGTGGAGCATGCCAGCCCCCTCTTATTCCGTCTCCGGAAAGACAGCAACGTTATTTTCACATCATCTATCCCAGTGGGGATAGAAAAAACTTGGGAAGAGCTGGGGAGGAACATCCTCCACAGAAGCTTTGTCACAAGTAAACTGTGTCCCTTCAGGCAGGATGAAACCCCTGCAAGGTCTGCAGGCTGCCAGAAAGACTTGGACAGTAACTTTCCCCTGAGCTCTGCCTGGCTTTAAATTTCACCTTACCTTTGACTCCCTCCTCCCCCACATGCTGCTGATGTTGCTGTTGTAAGATGTTAATTAACATCTACAGAAGCAGCCCTTTCCACCTGATGGAGACATGGCTGCTCTTGTTGTTCATTAGGTCTGCAGGATCAGGTCTGAGCCAGAGGCTGGGAGGGAGTTTCTGAGGAACTGTCCCAGCCTGCCAGCTGCCTGCCAGCTTCTCTCCCTCATTAGGTAACAGATTGAAAACTGTTCAAAAGAAGAGTTAACAGCAAAGTAACCTAGAGTGACACTTGTTAAGCAGCCCAGCAGCTGGAGGCAAAAACTGTATGATCCCTCTTGCAAACACTGTGGTTAGTCACCAGCAGCTCTGATCTGCGTGTGTAAGAATCCTGAGACCAAAAATTTGGAGAGGGCTGCCTGGGATGGCTCTCCTGGAACTGCACAAGGGGAGGTGGAGAGAAAGCTTTTTAGAAATCTTGATTAGCCGTGTCAACAGGGAAGAATTTCATTTAGCAAAACCAAGGAACTATTTTCCCCTTCCTGACAAGGACCCTAATGCAGCAATCTCAGATTCAAGGCACAGTGTGTGTGTGCAGGGCACATTACGGATGAGGGCAAATGGCTACACATTTCACTGATAACCCTGCAGGGTGCTTCAGAAGATTGGCCATTTCAGGCTTCTGATTCTTCTGTCTGATAACTGAATTTGATTTACCATCAAGCTTGTGAGACCTGCTTGAATGTGCTTCCCTCCCACCTTGGAAAAGCAGAAACTCTGAGAGGGAGAAAAGGAAATTGTCCTGATTCAGCCAGAAGAAGTAAAGATTTCAGCCTCCCTCATGATATGATAATATATCCTATGATTGGTCTACCACTACTAACATAAGGCAGCATAAATTGCACCTGAAAATGGAAATAGAAGAGACACAGAGGCTCCTAAAGACCTCAACTGCTCACAGCATCCACTTCTGCTTTAAGCCTGTCTCTGGCACAAACTGAAACAATCATCGTGTAAAATTTTGAAACTTCTAGTGAAAATAGGGTGCATAGCAAGGGGGAAGACAGTTTGATTTATGATCAGACAACAGCCAGAAATTACTTGTAAGACATGGGACCTGTGCATTTTGAGGTTATATGGGAATGAGCATTTTTTTCTTTAGAGGAAAGTGCAGGTAAGAGGAAAATAGCATTACTTGATTGGAGCAATTGTAAAACTTAGAAAATGGCTGTAGCTTAGCTAGGATGAACCCACTGGAACAGCTCTGTTCTGATTTGTTTCCCACAGTGTGCCAGAGTCAGCTCTTGGCAGGATTATAAGTATATTGCTTTTTAATTACGTCCACCTTTTGACATTATTGATTTTGTCAGATGCTACTATTGCAGCATGCTAGGCTTTATAATCTGTAATTCGATAGGTTTGCACCTGGCTTAGAAAACATGCTGCAAAGAGTATCTCTAGTGTCACCACCATGAGTTACTTACCCTGTAAACTCCTCTTTCCTTCAGGTATTAGTTCTACTTCCTTCATGTCCTGTACTGCTGCCTCCAAGATGCTGTGCTGTGCTGGCGCATAAGGAATAAATGCAATGACAACAGTTAACAGATCAGGGAAGCAAGCTGTAGTTTACATCTGGACTAGAGTTATGTGGTTACATAGTTACCTAACTATAGGTCTACAGTTCCAGTGAGCTGCCACAGCAACTTCTGCTTCTCCACAAGACAAAACAATTTCAGCTTCAGCTTTAGATGTGACGTAAGAACAGAGAGGACCATTTGGAACTTGCTAATGGACTCTGGCAGATCCCAAACCCTTGAACTGTTGCTAAGAATGGTAGTGCTTTGCTCCTTATTGTAAGGGACGGAAAATAGTTCATGCCTCAAACATTGATATAAAGTTTTAAAGAAGCTACAGCCACAGAAACCTCCTTGAAGAACTTTGGACCATAAGTCAAACTGCTGAGATTAGATAAAGGGAAATCCCATTCTTTCATCAATCTCAGGCCCGGGAAGAAACAAACAGGTAAACAGAGAAAAGAATGCGAGCCAAACCCAGCAGCCGTGCTGAGATTCATCCCTGGCTGAGTTTGGGCTGAGGGAGACCACAGCCCATAGAAGCCAGGTTTACACAGACTCTCCCCTGAAATGAGGCGGGGGGAGGAGGTTTCGGGTGTAACCTCTGCTCGGGGCAGTGCACACCCATCCTCCCTTTTACACAAACTGGCCCAGCTGTGGAACCCCCAAGCCTGGGAAGGCTGCATCCACGGGACATTCATGTGGGAGGCAGCTGAGGGGTGCCTCAATCCATCAAAGGCCCCCGAAGTGCCCCCCAGAGCCATTCCTGAAGCCTTGCACCACAGGACTGCAACAAACCTGGAGTCTGTTGTGAGAGACAACGGGCTGTCCTACATGGCCTGAACGTGTATTAACCCATTGGATTCTATGCTTTCCTGGGGGGACCTTCACCACCAAGAACACTGGCTGGAGAGGATCAACGCAGCACCGTTGGGATCCTCAGAGTGGTGATGTTTTCCTTATTCTGTCCCTCCCACCTATTCAAATAAAACCCTTACTGACTGGCATATGGTCTCGTTTGCACCTTAATTTGGGCAGAGGAATTTCCAAAGAACCTTAATAATAATTGGATTATAACACTTATAGGCACCTCACAGTTTTTTCAGCACAAGAATGTAAGTTCAACTGACCTAATTTAGACCAGAGGTCTGGCTCTGGCCCAGTATCCTGGTCAGCAGCTGATGCCAAAGAGTTGTGTGTAAGAATGGGTGAAGCATGATCCTTTCCCAGTGCTCCTTCCTGGACTCTTGCAGATATCAGATCTCAGTTAGCTGCCCTGCACTGACTTTTACTGGCAAATTTCTCCAGGTTTGTTTTTGAACTTGCGTAAATCTCTAGCATCCTGTAGTGGGGAGTTACACAGATGAACTACATGTTTTAAAAGTCACTTCCTTTCATTTGTTTTGAACTTACGACAGACAGATTAATCTGATATGCCTAATTTTTTACCAGAGGTTTTTTTTAGTCACTTATACAGGGATATAATATTTATGTTCTCTACAGTGTCTTCCACTGCTTGTGTAATAATTCTGACTATATGAAGGTTTTGACTACTGCTGAGTACAGAGCTGGTGTTTTTGGTGTATCATCAGCTAAGATACCATTCCTGAGGGGTTATTATTAGCTCAGATACCATCATTTTATATATTAAATTGATGGCAGTTTTTTCCCCACCCATGTGCATAATTTTTGTGCTTATCTACATAGAATTTAATCTGCTCTATTATTGTCTAGTCACTCGATATTGCCAGATACATATGCAAAGTCAGCTCTTGTCTGGATAACTGTGATTAGGCTACAGTGAAGTTTTCTGGCCTCCCTGCTTCTCTTCTGACCTTTTACAAGCTTATTTGAAACTGTGTTGAACAGCAAAGGTCACCGATACTCATCTCTCTTGAGATTTTCCTCCACTGAAAAAAACCCCCACTTTCTCCTGCTCTTTATATTTTCTCTTTTAACCATTTATTGAAGTCTGTACAAGGGCTTTAGCCTGCCATTCCACGGTAGAGTTGTATCTCTCGAGGGCTGTGTTGAAAGACATTGGAACTGTTTCAAGTTGGCATGTTTGCCAGGCCATCCCAAGAACACAAATAAATTAGTAAGGCACGTATTTCCTTCACAAACACCACTGTGATCTATTCTCAGGGCCTGTGGTTTATCCATGTGCCTGTCAGCTCTGTTGATGAGCACACTCTCCATGAATTTGCCAAATACAGACAGAGTGTTTGCAGGCCTGTGACTCCCCAGATCTCATGGCTCTGGCTCTTGGCGACCTGGCTGTCTCTAGAGAGGTTGCCAGTCAGAAGCAGAGTCTGGACATGTTAATCAGGTCAGATAAATATAGATTTGCCTGAGAACATGCTGGGAAGAAAAGTAGGGGGAAAAGTGGCCACATAGGACTTTCATTGTCCTTTAGAGCTCTGGGCAAAAAGGAACAGAAGAGCTTTCAACTCTCTGCTATGAGTGCCAGAAGAGTGAAGACAAAAGTTGTGTGAAGGAAGTTAGGTGAGGAATGAAAAGCCATTCAGGGATAATGGGAGAACTAGTGACAGAACGCTTCTTTTTGGGAAGGGAACACAAGTACCCTTGGTCTGATTCATACCCATGGTCTGATTTTTGGCTAAAGTGGAGAAATGAGAAGAATTTCAGTCTCCTTGTTAATGATTTATGAATAAAAGAACAATAAACATAAATAATAGAAGCAGCAATATAAAAATCAGTCAGGTCATGTTTATGAATTTTCAAATCAAAATCAGTTGCTTCAGCAGAGGAGAATTGATGATAGACTCTCAGTGGTATGGATATTTATCCCTGGTTGCAGTGGTGTTTTATGGGTGCCAAACTATTCTGGTGGATAGAAGAAATGACCCATGGTGGTGCAAGCTTCTGCTTGTGTAGCTAATTCTCTCCCTGTGTACAAGCAAACAAATGCTTGAGAGATATTCCCAAGCGCTGGCTACCTGGTTGCAGAGGTGCATCCAGAGTAGTTGTCTACATTATCCCATCTGCCCTAAGACTGCCTCTGTTGTTCCTGCCCTCTTGGCTGCCTCCAGCAGTTTCTGCTCAGGACACAGTACATCTTGTGTGAAACCTTCCAGTACCATTCTTGCCCCAGTAATTGGATGTTAAACTTTTCTCACAGTACAGAACATTGCCAAAAGCCTAGTACAATCATCAGTAGTAATAGCAGAAAGTTATCATTTTAGGTGTGACTAATAGAGTGAAGAATAGACTGAAGGCTTCCTTATAGTAAAGGCCTTGCAGACAGGAAAAAGTAATTTTTGGCACCTTGGAATGCTTATGGCCTAGGGATGCATTTAGCGTTCAATACCTTGTGATTACTTCTCTGTTGATACAATAGAAAAATGGTGACCTTGTCTCCAGATCATAAAGGCTTCTGAAGTTCTGAAAAGTAAAGCTGTGAATTCCCCCCCTCTCCAAAGCTGTTATCACTGATTCCATAATTTTCTGTTCAGTTTTCAGCAGTGTTGGTCTCATAGTAACAAAGGCATTTTCTTCTAGGTAATTGAAAAAGGGCTGTGAGAGCACCACAGATCTTTCCTGTCCTCTGTATATTCTTTGAAAGACCAGTGTACACATACATATATATCAAGATCTCCAACCCTCCCTCAAAAGCCATAGAGCTCAATATGTGAATTTCTAGGTAATTTTTTGTGTTCTTTCTCTGCAGCTGGCTTTCCCTAAAAATGTTGAATGGTTAGTGATGCTGATAAGACAAATTCACAGTCACAGCATTTTCGTGACAGCATCTGCTCTTTTGCAGTTCCCAAGCCTCTGAGGATTAATAAGCTGAACTGCAGTTATTCATAGGCACCTCTGTGATGCCAGTGAGGTTCATGGTTTCCATTACTCCACCTGTGACAAGGCCCTGTGACATCCTGGAAAACAGAACTGCACTTGGCTGGGCGCGCCTCTTCATCTCCCTCGCGCTCTGCGCTGTGCGATGCTCTGGTGTTGGTTTGAATTATCAGGCAGGTGATTCAGAACGACCCGCTTGCTCTTCTTCTTACCGTGCTCACAGGGCAGTATAGAGCAGTCTCTGAGCATTGTTGTGACACAAATAAAAGGGAAAATTATGCAGAGGTGAAAAGAAAAACTGCTGTGGTACATGCACCAGCAAGTTAAATCCATGAATTGGAAGAAGAGGATTATTAAGTCCTTTCATCTAATAGTTAGGAAAAAAGTAAAGGGGCAGTTTCTAACTTCTGTGCTTTAATCAAATGGAAACTGGGAATCATTGAAGCCATAGGAGGAAAGCCAAGCAAAGTGCAAAACCTATACAGGCACAAGAGAGTCATAGAGTAGGAATTCACCAGTGAAGAAAGATTATCTTTTTGGTCATCCCGTGGCTTACCTCACTTGGGAAAAAAAGCAGTGGGAAAGTTGTTTTGAAACAAAATAAATCCTTTCAGCCATTATGTACAAGTGGTACAAATGTATGTACTTCCCAAAGCTTTCTTTGGGAAGTTCACATAAATCATCTGAAAGTACAGGTAAAAGTGTCTTTGAACTTCTGTTGTAGGTAAAACCCAGATGCTGATGGATGATATGCAACAAATTTCTGCAAAGCACTGGAAAATTCTTCTTAAGAAACTTCATTGTGTCTAGATGCCAGGAGCTGGAGTCTTCCGGTGTCTGGAAACTGTGAACCAGGAGTTGTCAGGTTGTGCCATGGGAGAAACACCCCACAAGCATGAAGCTTTCTAGTGATAACATCTTTTGGCTCTCTGTTGACAGAATTTTGCACAGAACAGAAACAAATGCCATCTCCTGGCCCTGGCTGTAACACTCTTGAAGTGCCTTGTCCGTATGCTCAGCTTGCTTGATTATATGTGAGAGGAAAAGAGTATTTGCAAAATTCAGGTTTTACTGCCTTAAAACAGAACTTTCCGAGCAGATGGGCAGTTAGGGCTCCACTTGATTGTGCCAAGAGTTTCGGTGCGCAGATGATAGAGGAAACTGCATAAACTTAGAAGGGCCAGGGACAAAGACACAGTTCAGGGGACCTTGTGGGACTGTTTTATCTCAGGAAGCAACTGAAAGTAGTTGGGAACATGGCTGGAGAAATAGGTGTTTCTGTGCCAGAAAAACAGTGTTTGCAAACAGTTTTATTTCAGTCTGTTTCCTCTGGCAGTTTTTTTCTCTGTTAGAAAATGACTTCGTTGTTTTTCTGTTCCAGTAACAGAGCAGGGAAATCTGGCATCCAAGGGTGCTTGCTAGCAAGACAAAGGCGCTACTTCTTGTCAGGTTGTTGCTCCACTGGAATTGCATTATGGCCTGCAATACCTCATTTCCTGGGAAGTGACCTTGAGCAGGTATCTTCCCACGTGTCCACTGCCTGTGGAGACTGTGGGGGATCTTTTGGAGAGGAGGGAGAGCAATGGGTCGGCGTGCCCTGCTCGAGCAGCTATTTCCCAGCTGGCGTGTTTGAGGAAGCAGGTGCAGCTTCGCAACCGCTGCCTGAGTCATGGCCAAACCCCTCTACTTGTACAGGCTTTTAAGTCAGCAAGTGCAGAGCAGCAAATGATCTGAGTCAGTATGTCCTCTGGGCAGTACCTTCGTGAAAGAACTGAGACTGTGAGAGTCGCTGCTCTTGCAAGTGAAAGGACTTGAATAGTCACAATCCATGTGCAGCGTGTGCCTTTGTCCATCTCTGGCCAATGTTACATCTTCCAAGCCATGCTGGGTAAGTGCTCCAGAGCCAATGCAGTCTCTGAACCATGTGGCAATAAGTGGCTCTTGATGCAGTTTCTGAGCCTGAGGAGAGCTTGGAAGGCCAAAGGAGATTGTGATTTAGAGTAGCTTTGCATATCCAAATTTTAATACAATCCAAAGTCTAGCTTTCTAATGCCAGCATCTGCTGTCCTGCAAAATTTGTGTCTGTTGCACTGTAAACTGAGGGATCAATCTCCTCATGAAAAACGTTCTTTTGAAATGAGAGACTAAGGAAGCAGAAATGGGAAATTTGTTGGGTCCATGATATTATCCTGAAAACAAGCTAAACTCCACTTGCTCTCTGGTTTTTATTTCCCCCCTCTGGTAACATAAACAGCGTAACTTGTCAGCAGTGACATCAGCTGTACACAGAAGTGCTTGTGTGGGTTTTGTGTAAAGCAGATTTCTTTATTTGGAGTTGTTTCAGCGAAATATTTCCCCCTTTCCCTATGTCACTAAAGGTTGTTTTGAGACTACAGTGTTTTCTAAGCAATTAGATTTTCTAACCTGCTGTTTTGGTCTTCACCGATCCACAAAAGTGATTTTAGATGGGGAAGTTTGAGCTGGCCCACCTGCTATGGGGCTTTTGCACATTGGAACAACCTGCAATGAACACAGAAACAGATAGAAACACTGTGTGATGGGGTCAGGAAGGAAAGCTTCTGAAGGTCAGGGCTGCACCAGTCTATGGGGAGGGAGAGTGAGCTAAAATAATGGCACAGGAAAAGTTATGGGGATGATCTCCTTGGGGCTTGAGGAAGGGTGAGGTCGCTCTGTGTCTTCCTCAAAAGCTGGTGTTCTGTAACACCTTTTTTCTTCTTTTTTCTTTTTCTGCCTTGTGGGAATTTTCACTGCTTTATTTTATTATTCCCTCACGATTCAGAACAAAAGGTTAGGTCTAAAAATAAACTGTGGTCTGGAAACAGGAAAAAAGAAACCATCAGCCTACACACACACACACACACACACACACACATACATACATCTCAAAAGAAGTGAGTTTAGTACCAAAATTGAGTTACAAATGTTTTTAAAACAAAGAAAATTATGAACTTCCTCTTTTCATGAAAATTGTTTATGGGGACCATTGGCAGAAATGGAGCTTTAACAACCAGCTACAGGCTGATGGCTGTTTTGGGTTGTGTTTATCCTTCTCTGGGTATCCACTGTTCATTCCTGCACTTGTGTTTGTTTAACTGATCCCATGGGACTAATTTTGTAGTACTTTTCTGTCGCTGTGTGGCCTGGCTGGTGGAGGAAACTGTTGCTTTTCCCTAAGAATTCCTGGTTCAGGAACTCCTGGCGGTGCTCTGCACCTCGCATGCAGCTTCTCCCTCACCGTGCGATGGAGGCACGCGGCCAAGCCCACACAGAGCTTGCTAGCTCGAGCGGTATCAGAAGTAAAGAGTCCAGAGATGGCTCTTGCGAGGGATCCGATGTTTATTCTGACCGGCACGCAGGCTGGCCAGGTAGCAAGAGCGCGGGCCTCTGCCCGACAGGTTCTTATCAAGGGACACAGACAGGGGAGGGACAACAGCTGAGGGCCAATGTGGTGTGACCCAAGGTTAGAGTGACTGTCTGGCTGCTGACCAACCAGGGGGACCCTCCTCACACAGGTCACAAGACCAGGTGAGGGGATCCTGGCCAGCTGTCTTGTGGGGGGCGTTAGATCTCTGAATTCACCCACCACCGAGCTGCTGAGCCCCCTGGTCCCCCAGCCATCCCAGCTGGTGGCTCGGCGACTACAACACTTTTCCTTTGACTAGTTGGCAGAATTGTCCATTCATTTGCCATTGGTCTTCCTTGAGACTTGCACCAATTCCCTCACCAGGATTTAAAGAGATTCCCCCCACCCTCATCACCGGCAATGATTTGTTTTTTAGTTTTCCCTTGAATTTTATGTTTTGGATAGGTCTGCCTTGTGCCATGTGTGTGTGCAGATGGAGAAAGTACTGCCTTCTTTCCCAGCCGCCTCTTCCGTGCTGTCTTCTTGGGGACACACAGCCTGTTTTATTTTCATTCATTTGCTTTTCTTCTCCAAGTTTGTTCTCTTAGACAGCTTCCAATCTCACCAGGACTCTCCTCATTTCTCATCACACTGACCCAGTGGTGCTTCCCAAAGAAGGATTTCAGCAGTGTTGAGACTGCCACAGAGAGCCAGGGTAAGTTGCATAGGAGAGGTGCATGCCCCTTTCTGTTGAGTTTTCCCAGCTGACTGCCTCTTACCAAGTGGAGTCAAGCTCCACATCTGCAGCTTACACCACGGCGAGGCATGGTCTTCAGGAAGCTCTGTGAAAGCTTTTCACCATCGTTAGTAGGGGATAATAAGTTTTCTCTGCAGTGCCCACTCAAGTGGGCAGATGGCTGCGAGGTGTGACGCTGTGACAGAGGCATTACACTCAGTTATGTGGTCCCTGTTTCCACATCTAGATTGTTGAGTCAGCTTGCACTGCTGGAGCAATTCCTGCCTTTATCAGCAAGCTATGTCCCTCCTGGCTCAACCCCTTTACAGCCAAGAACAAAGATCTCTGCTAGCAAGTGGTTCTTCCTGACCCCAAAACGTACATTCCTCTCTCACCTCTTTTTAAAACATTTTATCTGTTAGATGTAGCTGAGAGAAGATGGCACCTGTGAATAACTACGTACTACACACAAAAAGCCATGAAGTGGTTGTACAAGGAATTTTAAAGGGTAGTCCAGAGTTTTCCACAGGGAATTGTGAATTATTCTGGTAATGTTTTATTCAGAGCCTCCAGGACTTTAAGGGTTAAAGGGAGGTTAAAACATGTGTAAAGTTGTCTCATTCTCATTCAGTTGAAGTTCTGGAGTTTTGTGTTTGGCAGATATATAAAGGAGAATTTTCGTGGCACCCCAGCAGGTCAAATTTTATGCAGGAGCAGTGTGAACAATACATGGTTTTCTAAATCCATTTTCTATGTGCTTGGTAATATTTCTTTTGTTTGTGATTTCTCTGTTAAGAAGCATTTGGAAAAAAACTGGTACCACCTCAAACAGACAACTCTGATTTCTACAAAGGAGTGGAAAAATGATGTTTTGTCTGCTTGTCCACAGGTGGTTTCTGAAACTCAGTATTCTCAGTTGGTTCCTTCTACACGGTATTTGCTATGAACTGGGGGGCTACGACATTTTACGGACAATCAAGGAAGATTTTGGCAAATTAGAGTACCTTTGTAAACATAATTTTACTGTCTATTGCTTATTACAGCATTTATCAAAGCATTTATTGTGCTTTAATGATGATGTGTGTCTCTTAGTACTATCTGATATTTAAACTTTGTTTACTTCTTATGCAATCTGATTTATATTGCAGCAAAACTTCTGTCACTGCTTGTGCTCATAACTTGACAGTCGGAGAGATGTAGCCTATAAATTTGCAAATGAAATGTAACAAATCTCGTCAGAATCAACACTGAATCACAGAATCAACACAGCTAAAATGATCATGAAGAGACAGCATCTTCAGGATGTGTACCATTTTTTCAGGGAGAGAACTCTGGAAGCTAAAAGAAGAAAAGAATTACGAGATATTAATGGCTTGGTGTACCCTGTTCAAAGCCCTGCCCAGGTGTTTGTGTTCATGCTCTGTCATGAGGGATTCTGTTGTAAAAAGGAAAGTACTTCCTGTCAGTCTGGAAGACGAGATTTCTTAGTCTTCCTCCAGTTCAGTCTCTTATGTTTGAGTGCCAAGTATCTTAGACAGCATTTGGTATGTGTGGATAAGAGATGGAGTTGAGCTTGAATTCATAATAAGTTTGAATCTGAAAATATATTTTTGAAGGGAATTGACGTTTTTTTCTAATCCAGAAATATGCCAAGGAAGAGTTGCTGGAAATTGTCAATGCTTGCAGCAATAAAATGAGTGAAGATTAATGTCTAAGTCTATAATGCAAAATACTCTTCTAAGCAGTCAAATCTTGAGGAAGGATGGTTCTAGTGTGGTACACACTGTGTGACCAGTATTTGTGTCTCTAGCTCTCCTGCCCACTTGAGCAAGGTGTGTCCCAGTTCCTTACCTCCACAATTTAGTGCAGTTTTGTGAAGAACAGATTACCTTCTCAAAGTCTGACACACCAGGCTCTCTCCTGATTCCCAGGCTCATCCTGCAGGTGAGTTTCTCCATGGCCTTGTCCATGGAGAAATTACATGTGTGAGACCCACATGCCAACAGGTGCTTTGCAGAACAGGGCTAAAGTGGCCTAAAGTCTGCTGCAAAGGTCTGGCTTCTGCTTTGGGACTCCAGTATGGGACACAAATACAAATATATGTAATTCAACAATTTAGAGTACCTTGGTAAACAGAAGAACATAATCTAGTGCTTGGTCTATATGAATATATTAAAACATTTCTCATAAGGAAGATAACCCCATTCTTTTGTGAAGAGGAACGCCTCTCTAAGCAGAAAAATGCATTTTGCAGAATAAAGAAAGCTAGGGGGGAAAAAAGGAAGTATTGTCTGAGCTTTGCTGCATAGAAAGGAAATAAAAAAACAGGTTCTGCAACCATAGAGGAGTACTAAACTTTTCTTTGCTTCCATCAAGTCTTCAACTTATCAGAGATTAAAGGCTCATGTCACTGCTGAGTGCTCCGTCCTTGAATTTTTTTGCCCTCAGGCCAGGCTGACCTGTTCCCAGGAACGGCACAGACATCTTCAGGGGGTCGGAGAGCTGTGCTCACACATAAATAAGCTGATCTTTCTGATGTGACTCGCACAGCTACTATTGATTTCCTTTTATCTGAAAGTACACTGGAGTGGAAAAATGAAAACTTTGTCTTGTGGATTTGTTCTTCACTGGACTTTTATTATGTGTGAAGGCACAGTTTCTATTTCAAAGGCATTAGAAGAGAATTTTTGTTTAACCCAGCAGTGTCCGAACTGCAAAACCTTCTCTTTATCTCCTTTCTGAAGATTCTTGTCAAATTTGAGGCAGTGAATAAGAAAATTGTACATGTGTTGATTTAATCAAAATCTTTCTCATCTAATGATGCATTTTCTGATTTTTTAACTCTGGATTTAATGAAGTTCAAAGAAGTGTTCTGGATAAAAGTTCCCTAAAATGAATAGAAACAGGAGTCTGTAAAGCCTTTCCTTCCTTAGCTGGTGAAGCATAAGCATTCATAGCTGAGGTTTCTTGTACTCATGGAGCCCCAAGTCCCCAGCTTTTACCATGTGAGCTGTAATGAACTTTCCAATGTATCCTATGGACCACAGAATCTACAGTCAGAGAGAGATGGAGGTGAAAGAGCAACTCAGACCTCAGTGTTTCCTTACAGTGGTGTCATTACTGGAGCCAGACAGTGTGTGAATAGCTGTAGCTTAGCAAACTTCCCATTCAGTCAATTGCACATTGTGAAAAGCGTATTAATTATGTGAATTTCCTTTTTATAGCCCCCAATAGGGGGCTGTGAGACCCCATCAGTGGTCTCAGATTGGTCGACTAGATACAGGGGAACTAAAAAGTGAGCAGTAAAAGGTTTAGCTGTTGAGTTACCAGTTTGCATTTGAAACATGTTAAGAAGTGATATAGTTTGTATGGAAGCAGAATTCAGAAGCAACTGTGAGCAGATTTCTCATCTCAGATAATCTTGGGAAATGAAATGAGTCACAGAGGATTTCAGCCCAAGTAAACTGGAGACATTTAAAAATTCCAGTGAAACCAGTGTGTGGCACTAATAACTGAAATATGGCATTGCCCAATCCCAAGTCCTGTGGTTAAATGCAAATCAACTTGAATAACTCAAATTAACCAAATAACTCAAATTAACCAGTACAGCAGGAGGGCTAGACTGTATGAACTCCTGCATTCACCTGTAACTATGCTTTTAAAGATTGTGAAAGGTTTAGTAGCTTCTTGTGTTATTTGCACCAAAGAAAAAGTTCCATAAATGGGACTCTTGCTAACAAGTAGGTAACTGCTTGAAAGTAGTGCACTGCTAAGGTCAGATTTGCAATTGTAGTTACTCAGTCCTTCGAGGGCTATAAATCTTCACAAGCCTGGTAAGTCTGCATTAAAAAAGTTATAATCCGTGCTGATGAAGGAAGGTCCAAAGGCATCAAGTATGAGCACAGCTGATTTGTTTATATAAGATGCTGTGGGGCATCTTTTGAGCTGCCACACTCAGCAAGTGTGTGAAATCTTGCAGGAGGGAGATGCAGGCTCAAATACAACTACCTCAGTAGAACTGACTAGACACTGTAGCGGATATGAAAATTTACTCAGTCTGTGCAAATATCAAATCAAATCCTACAGCAATGTCCATCTACTGCTTAAGCTGGCAGGAATTCTGTCTCTTGTGAGGAGCCAAACTGCTACCAGGGAGAAGGTCAGGTTTTTTTCTCAGTGAATTTGCACTGACTATGCAGTAAGGAGACACAGACCTGCCCAGGAGATTTGCTTTTCTGCCTGTTTTAACACTTGTGAAGTGTTTTAAAGATAAAAGTCCCAAATCTTTGTTTTAGTCGTCTCTTGTTGCCATGTCCAGTGCAACTATAATTTCATAGTCGTGCTTTCTGCCAGATATGTTCAGACCACGAGCGGAGGGCTTTGTAGTCTGTTCTAAGTTTTTGATCTATTTCGAAGTGATTTTGACATTTTCCCGCACTTCCAAGCATTACATTTTTTGCAATAAATTCCATCCAATGCACAGGGGGAAGAGAAGAATTCGAAGGGTTTATAAAATCTGTACTGGCACTTTGGTGTTGGTTGAGGTTGAGTTGGGTTGGCATGTGCTGTCATGGTACTTCTAACTCAGCAGATGGCAGTGCTGGGGACCGTATGGAAATTTGTGCCTCTTAATGTCAGACCCAAGTCCTTCCCTGAGAGGTTGTATGCAGGTGTTGATGGGTGAAGCTAGCTGCTACCTGAGGCGGGGACAAGGCACGTGTCTGGTTTGTCTGTGGTTTCGTTGAGAATGCAATGATGGCTCTGTAAAGGCAAGTTTGTCCTGAGCCACAGCAGATTAACAACTGCAACAGCAAGGCAGGGATGGAGGAGCTTGGTTGTTGCTGGCTTTTACAGTTTAGGGCACATCAGATGTGCCTTCCTCAAAGCTGAGGCAGGGGAGTTAAAAACAACAGAGTTCAAAGCAGGTTTGTGTTTTCACTATTCACAGTTTCCTCCAGGAGGAGCTGTGAGTGACACATGTAGGTGACTCCCACCACTCTCTTTTAGGAGACTGAATGGGTATGTATATGTGCATTTGGGGCTTTTCAGCCACGTCACAACTGTTTCCTATGGTCCAGTCACCTCTAATTTATGCTGTGGGTCCAGTGCTCAAACCCTGGCCAGACTCTCCCTGTGGGACCAGCACTGCCATCACTGCTGGTGGTGGGAAGCCTAACAATGGTTACAAAACCTGTGAAAGTGTGGAGAAGGTTTTCATCTCTCTTTCAAGCCTGGGAAGGCTGAACAGGGCACTCACATTTCTTTGCATCCATGAAAGCTAGAAAGGGATCTCTTCCCCAGCAAAAAGGATTTTGGTAGAATTTAATGATCCCAGGAGGTGAAGATTAACACGCATGAGTCATAGATATTTCTGGGTCTGGATGCAAGCAGAAATACTATACTCAAGTATACATTCAATTTCTCTATACAGTGCAGCAGCAGAATTAAGCACAGAGAAGACACTGAACTTGAAATATCTTGGCAAAAGAGCTTGTATTTTCTTGATTTTTCCTTAAAGACTATCTGTATTTTACAGTACAGCCCTTTTCTATTCTAGACTGAAGCAGCAGGACTGATTTCTGGGTGTGAAAAGTGACAGTTCTCCTCAGTACCACTGTTGCAGAATGTGGAATATGTCGAAATTATCTTAAGTTGGGATGTTCTTTAAATACCTTAGGCTGGCTAATTAAGACTTTCCTATATCAGCAAGAAAGGACTCCTAATCAGTGGAACAAACAGTTAGCATTCCTTAGTCAAGGACATCCAGGAACTAAGCTATAAGAATGTGGTAAATGAAGATGTTGTATGTCTATGAGTGTCACTGAATAAACTTGGCAAATGCCTCAAGGTCCACGTATCCCTTAGAGGAACTATCATTTTTATAATACTAAAAGTCATGCCTAAAAGTCAGAATGGCACATGCCTTCCCTTGGGCATGCGCAGAAGTTAGGATTACCTAGTTTATGTGGAAACTACTAACCAATCATAGTAAGTGGGCTGTACTTGGGAAGTTATTAACTTTGAACTTCTGTGTATAAATAATGGTGCAGAAGGTCCTGCTGGAGTGCTTTGTTTGTGGAGAACCTCTATGCACACAGCACAAATTTGAAAAAAATAGTCAATGTCTCTCTAAAGTGTGTAATTATTGGCTTGTTGCACACCAGGTAACAAATCCGATTTTGTGAACAATACCACCATGATTTTCCCTCTGCTCAGAAGGGCTAATGCAGAACTGGAGAATTCTGGTGTGAAACAGGTGGATCCAGCAAAATGGGGAGGCTGTTCAGGCATGTCTTTTGTTGTTCATCTTTCACAATGCATGTTTTTGAAAACTGTTGAGAAATTATATAGGACTTAGAAATAATGAAACCATTTCCCTGGAATATTTTGATTCTTCTAAGAAAGCGTGACGTCTGCAAGTTCTTCAGGCCTTTCACTACATAATGTTACTTAAAATGTAGGAAAACAGCTGGAAAACATTTTTATGAATTGCTGATGTGACATTTACAGAACTTTAGCAAAACTGATTCTGTTAAAATTTTTAAGCTGTGAAATTGTTGGGGAATTTAATGCTTCTAAAGGCCATTTACTATTCTTAAACGCCATTAGTCACACTATTTTACCAGTAAAAGCCTTCCTTGTAGCTGATGATAATGTACTCTCTCAGCCCAACTTTAAGGGTGGGAGAGAAGGGTGAAGGGATTGGAGATAGGAGGTTGAACCATTATGTAATTCCTCTTTACAGCCTTGGCTATTGTAGCTTCTGTGCACAGATGGGAAGATGAGCTGTGCTTGTTTTGTCTGGAGTGGCATCAAGTGTACCAGAATGCTGACAAATTTCAAAGGTGAGCTGGTTAAACCTGCAGGTTCTCTCCTATGGGGCTATTGTGATATTTTCACATATTTCTCACACTTATGAAAAGGGGAAATGACACATTTCTCTTGCAGCTTATGAACACACTTTCGAGTCAAGTTTCTCCTAGTTTCCAGCAGCCTGCCTGAAGAAAGCTGGGAGCCCCAGAGCCCCTACCTGTCAGGCAGTTAGCTGAAAGGCAGTCTGGACGACTGGCATGTTCTCCCTAGCACCTGAAAGACCAGTTGTTCGTGGGAAAACTTGGGCTAAACCCTACCCTACACACTCAAAACAGTACAGCATGGCCCAAAGGCTGTGAGGGAGTTTTGGGAATAACTGGTCCCATTGTCTTGAGCAGCTGCAACACTAACTGGGCTGTTGATAAGGTATCTGATGAGGGTGCCGAGCAGCTTTTTCCAGTGAAGGACAGCTGCTCCTGAAAGAGACCTTCAGAGAGGGATTTCTGCTTCCCTCTTCTTATGGGGCCCAGACACCTCTTGCCACGATGGGAAGGAGGGCAGAGACCTGGCATTTATAGGTCTCCTCTGAGAACCCTTTCATTGTACTGAGTTGCGTCCAGTAAAGTGTGAAAATGCTGAGATTTTTAACATTCCTGTTGGTGTTTCAGGGATGTAGTCACAGGCTGTCACTTAAAATGTGAGTTGAGGTTCCCAATTTGCATCTTGTTTCTTTGATGCCCTTTCTGGGGACAGGCACTGATGTGGATTTAGGCTTATTTTAACTGTTGTCCTTGGCAGGGAAACTGACAGAAACAGTTCATCCTTTTCCAGACTCTCTTTCGCCAATCCTGGCCCATCTGGAAAGAACCTGAACGTCTGCAGGCAGTAGCCAGAAACACTGAGCAATGCCATCCCTGCTGTTGCTTGTTGTACAGTCTTGTATTAGAGCTGTCTGTGACATTTATTTTGTTTATGAAGCAAACATCCCTACACCCACTCCTGTTTTTGTTTGTTCATGTAAATTACGGCACTTTGCAACTTAATTGCTATGGGCTTCATGAAACTGCATTAAGGACCGTGCTAATTGTGGGCTTGCTCCTTTCCTATTTCTGGACAGATTTTGAAATTCTGTAATTGGATGTATTTAATTTTTTGTAACTTTATATAACAAAATTGTGGATTAATATGAAAGAAGCAGAAAAAGTCTGGCTCTGCATCAATGTGGAGCTGTTTCTAGCAAAAAGGTTTGTGTTCTGGGAGTTTGGGCTGTTTTTCAGAACAGTGGGAAAAACTTAGGGGATTGGGATTTGATAATTAGAGAGAAGGGTTCTACAGAAATATCTGAGCTAACCGTCCTGCAGGTATGAACTGTGGAACCTACCCAACCTTCCCACCTGTCAGAACCACATTCACAATGAGTCAGAGGAAGCGGTTTTGCCATGAGGTACAGGAACTTGGGGGAAATATTCAGTGATAGGAAACATGGACATTCAGGAAACATCTGGAAACATGGACATTCAGATGATAGGTCTGGCTCAGTGCAGGACAACATCCTAGGTATTGCTGTAATGAGCAGCAGAAGGCTAAATCCTTAGGAAATACGCTTTCAGAAAAGTTACACCTCTGCACTGACTTGGGACGGAGAACATCCATCAGTCATCGTTTCCTGTCTGTCCTTGTGAGCCCAGATATTCATATAAAGAAGCTCAACAAATTTGGTGAAGACAGTCTTTCCACAGCTGGCTGACCAAAGCTCCAGGCTGTGGATTAGACATTTATATCTGAGCTACCTATCAGGTTGCCTCACCTATTCTGTCACTGACTCTACGCAACTGTAAAAACTGTATCATATTCAGCAGTTCAGTGAGCCAATCCTGCTTTTTCCTGATCCAGTCTTTCATGGTGCAATTAAGTCCATGAACATGAAGAGCAGCAGATGGGCCCGACAATTTGCAACACATTCTTTTTGTCTGGTAAAATGTCTTTTGTTATTTTTAACCCCACTTCATAGTTTATCTTCTTCTTTCTATTTTATCTAATTCACTGTGGAAATGAAATGCCGTATTTTGTTTTCAGTGCCAGCTTTTAGTAGGGAGGAGGGGAGGGGAGGCAGCTACAGTGGTGGTTGCTGTAAGAACCTGCTGGAAGCTTCTCCCATATTTGTCACAGCCAGTGCCAGATGGCTCCAAAACAGACCCACCGCTGGCCAAGCGCAAGCCGGTCAGAGATGGCAGTAACGACTCTGTGATAACATCTTTAAGAAGAAAAAAATTGGTGAAGACCATGGTGAAGCAGCTGTCCCCCCACAGCACAAGGAGGTACATGGAGGGTGCAGAGATCCACCCTCAGCCTGTGGAGGAGCCCTATGCTGGATCAGGTGGATGCCTGAGAGGAGGTTGTGACCCCATGGGAAGGTTGTAACCACATGGAAGTTGTGACCTCATGCTGGAGCAACTTTTCTGGCAGGATTTGTAACCTTGTGAGGGGCTCACTCTGGAGCAGTTAGTGAAAAACTTTAGCCCATGGGAAGGACTCAGGCTGGAGAATTTTGTGGAGGACTGCCTCCCATGGGAGGAACCCCATGCCAGAGCAGGGGAAGGATTCCTGTCCCTGAGCAGTAGCAGGGACAATGTGTGATGAACAGACAATAGTGCCCATTCCTAGCTCCCTGTGCTGTGTGAGGAGAAGGTAGAGCTGGGAAGAAGGGAGGGGTTGGGGAAGGTATTGAGATTTGATATTTGTTTTACTTCTCATTATCCTGCTGTGGTTTTGATTGATAATAACTTCAGTTAATTTCCCCAAGTCAAGTGACAGTATTTAGAGAGTGATCTCTCCCTGTCCTTACCTCAAATCATGAACCTTTCATTGTCCTTTCTCTTCCCTTTCCACTTGCAGAGCAGAGTGATAGAGTGGCTTTGGTGGGTGCCTGGCATCTGGCCAGGGTGAAACCACCACAAACACATGATCACATAAACAAGAAATCTAACCTATACAACAAATCAAACTTACACCGTCCCCACTTGCCCCCCAGACTAAGAAGATGGTTGACTTCTTATATACAGAAATATATATATATATATATATATATACAGATATATAAAAACAGGATTTTTCTGTATATAAGTTAAGCTGTATAAACTGAACATCAAAATGTTGGGTAAAGGCTTGTTAGCCAGGCTCTTACCTTAAAGTAAAAAGATTTCCACCTTCCAAATGTGTGCAGGATTATCTGTGTGATTCACATTACAACAGCATTATCATCTCTCACCATACTCCAAATATGGAGTGGAATATAAGGACCCCTGGTTTATAGTGATATCTAATTAAAGGCTACTCAGCAAAATAGACAAATTTAAGAGGTAGTAAAAGTAATAAAGAGATATATACACAAGACTTAATAGGTTGGCCAGAGATGTTAGGTCAGGTCTTTGCAGGAACTAAGCCTAGACTCAGAGACATTCAGCTGGAACCTTCCAGTTAATGAAAAAGGAGGAAAAAAGGTTGTCTTGGTTACCTGGAAATAAGTAAATTTATTATGAGATATTTGAATGGGCTTGCACAACTGTACAAACTTTCCATGGGATTTCTTAAGGGGGTTACGGCAATGTGTGGGAATCCTCCTCAACTTTTTCTCCGTGCATGTGGTCGTGGATACATCACTGCCGATGAGACAAAACCTCAGCATTCTCTAGTTTTCTATTGGCCTGTTATACATTTGCAGATGTGTGAGGGACACGTGTGCTCATATGTCCACGTGCTATCAGATCAGTAACAGATTATTCCTGCCTGACCAAATGGAAAAACCTGTTTAGAGCGGCCATCCACTTGGTATTACATAAATCAGAGAGGTGAGAGGATTAAGTTCTTGTGTTCTTGTATTCACAGGTAACAACAGCTGACTGCTCAAGTGGGCCCTTAATATTTCTTTGCAAGGTCATCTATATTTTGAGGTTCATCTCTGGCGCTGGGACAACTGCTCTCCTTCTCCCAAGAATGGGTATTTGCCCAGTGATGAGTATAAACACAGGCAATGTTTAGTACTTGGCTCCAAAAGGATTTCTTTTTGACTAGTTTGGTTTCCCCTGCTTGTGAGTCAAGTTTGGTTCTTCCCTGATGATCAAGAATTGAGAACTTCTGACCATTTATTTTGGTCTGGTGTTGGAACTCATTCTTTTCCTAGTTTAGAATAGAAAGTCAGCTGGAAATAGTGATTATGAGCCTGTTGTAAGTTGTGAGGTCTCTGTGCGCCTCATCCTTCTTCTCCTGCACCTGATTCTTAGGTGAAGTGACTGTAAAGCAACTGGCTTTTCTTTTGCTTTTGGGGAGCACAGGTTCACCTGCCCACTGGATTGATCTTGTGAACTCCAGTGAGAATGAGCCTAGAAGAAAATCACTGAGAATGTGCTTTCTCAAGGTAGATAAACTCCAGCCTGCTTTTAACTTAAGTCCAAGGTTTCCTGTTCACAAGAAATATATTTTAGTTTGGTTCAGCTGTGCAGGCCTTTCCTGTGAGTCTCTTTTTGAGCTCTGATCACTGACAATGCATGTTAGTAGTAGATCCTTGCATCAGTGAAGGCCCACCCTGTGGTGGGCTGCATCACTGAAGCATAAGCAGCTGAATTCAATGTGCAACTGCAGTACAAGAGATTTTAGCTATATCATTAATCATAGGATTTTCTCTGTCACCCTTCAGGATATGAATTTTGGGGCCAAACTGAGAGCTCATGAAGAGATTTTGAAGCATGGGTTGGGGTATTTCTGCCTGTCTGCAGTGGTCAGTACTTTCAGCTTTCTGCCTAGATTGACTCTGAGAGTTTCTCTTCTCTGCCTACCTTTATGTCCTCTCAGTATTCACTGGGGAGATACAGAGATGTATGAGCTTGGATTTGCAACCTAATTAGCTGCGTTAGTTCTGTGAGGGAAGAGCACAAATTAGTCTAGTTGATGAAGAATTGTAGTGGGAGAGGTTCATAGAAATGCTGTTTGTAATGAAGTTTGAATGCACAAACAAGGGCCTTCATGGCAGGAGTAAGCCTGGTCATTGCGGGACTCTTAACAAATTCAAATCTGAATTGCTATCTTTCCTAAATTTCAGTGGAGGTGTTTCCATAAGCCACCATCTATCTCCCGCTTGGCAGAACCAGGTTGTATCACTGGCAGTCAAAGAAGATAATGAAATTCCTGAGTAACAGTCAAGCGGCAATAAGGGAGTATTTTTCCAGTGAGTTCAATCCACAGTGTAAGTGCTCTTTCTCTTGAGGGTAACTAATGTGAAAAGCAAGTGTATCCCAGAGCAGCACTCTTCACAGGGCAGTTGTCCCTTTTTGGGTGAAGTCCTCTGTGGCTCTTAAGACTGTGTATTCCAAGTGACAGGGAGTAAGTGTCACTGTGGGACAAGGAGCTTTTGCAAAGCATATGTAAAGCTCCCAGATGAACAGCAGAACGGGTTCATGAAGAGAAAACCCGCTTCAGACACAAAGGGAGAAGTACTTGTCTTGGTGCATCTTGGTGAAGCTGGAAGGTTGCTGGGAATACTAGGACAGGCCTCTGGCAAGACAAATACATTGGGTGCCTGTTGTGGATCTAGCCTTGTTCCTCTCTTTGTTCTGGAAGCACAGTGGGCTGTAATGTTCTGAACAAGCACTGAGCAGAGCTAGCTCATGAGGACAGATGCAGTGGAGGTTTCAGACATGCCTCAGTTAGTTCAGCCCGCTGTGCCCACCTGACTGCTCCAGCTGACTGGCTCTGCAGTGGCGGTGGTTTCTTAGTTTGCAAGAGTTGGTGATGCAAGAGAGGTTGCATGCTCTCCCTGAATGCTGTTTCTCGAGTAGGATATTTTGCATTTGCCTCTGGATAGTTTTGTAGTAAGATCTGAACAGTTACTCTGGGTCTCTCCAGGATAAAATTATCCTGTTGTCCTAATCAGTTTCAGACCACAAAATTGTGATCTCCTTACAGTACTGCATAGGAAGTTTTCTTCATAAACGATTCCCGACTTCTACAATTGTTTGTAGCTAGGGCAATGCCACTGCAGAGCTGTGTAGAACAAATTGGGCTGGAAAGGGGAAAATAGACATCTACAATGACCAACTTTATTTTCGCATGTTAATGAAGTGTTGATACAGTTGTTGACATGCTCTCTCATGTTAATAAAATAAATTATTTTATATTTATGAAATCAACAGCAAATTCCAAGAACAAGTGGTGTGTAAGACTCTCTGGAAAGAGAGTATGTTTGTAAAGAAGAAGGAAAGATTTGTTTTCACTTTACTGCCTGGTTGACTGACATATCCAAATCACCTTGTTATTAGCAGGGGCTGCCTGATTGGTTGAACCGCCAATCTGAAGACCTGAGGAGAAGCAGTTTATAAATAAAACAGTGGAAAAGCACACCAGAAAATAAGACAGGACCTTAAATCTCTTGGCTGAATTCAGATGAAGAATAGGTTGAATTTGGAGGAATTTGCATATGTGTCTGTTGTTGAAAAAGAGATTTGATCCAAATTGCAGTATGACCTGTGGAAACCTCTGCACCAAATGACAAATCTGCAGCCGTAGCTCTTGGTTACAGCTATTTTGCATTCAGAGCATGGAACCTGTTCTCAGATAATGTGTTATTCTTGGCATTTCACCAGTTCTCTCTCTTTAAATTGCATCAGTTAGGCAACCTGAAAAGTTATACAATATAATCAAGCACTAAAATTTAACACTTGAGTGATAATTTTAATATGAGGTACCCACCCTAATTTCTTATAGCTTTATTTGATTTGAATTCCTTTGAATAACAGAGAGATGAAACACAGGTCTCTAGGCAAGCTTTTTGATTTGAGAAGCCAGTCTGATAAATGGCAGTGGAGATTTAATTCTCCCAATAATTTATTTTCAAATGACTTTAAATAATTTTTTGTTACAGCGATTGGAGAATTCTCTGTTTTGTTCACTGAGTCTGATTCTTAGTAAGAAAACCATTGTTTTGAATGGAAAACAGATCCAGAGAACTTGAAATTTCACTAATATAGTGCAAAAAAAAAAAAAAAAAATAGGCAGTGAATTAACCTCCTTTCCTATTCCCACTCTTAGCTCTGTGACTGCCATAAAGTGCCTGTTCTGCTTACTTTTGTGCCGAAGTTCACATACAGGAACTACTAGTGCTTATCATCAGCAGCTTCTCTCTAAAAAGCTTGGAGCTGCCAACAGATATTTTTGAACTCAGTAAGATTTCTGGAGGATCTAAAGACCATGGTTTTTTTGTGGTGGGCAAATGTATCCCAGTAAGAAACTACAAACAGGCTTCAGAGGGGCAGGCAGTTTTAAAATATGATACCCTGAGGCTGACCATTCACAGCCTAGGCAAGGTGACATGCTGTCAGAAAAATCTGTTCCCAAGATTTGCATGAATTTTACTTTTAAGAGGCCAGAAAACTTAACAATGCCAAGAGATTATGCTGGAGCTGATGCTGGAGAATAGATTTTCTTTGCCACTTTCTGAACACAAACACTCAGACTAGCATTGTTTGTCTGGGTGCTCTTGCCTACTGAATCATTCTTACTTCCCCTTGCCATTTACACTTGCAGCTGCAGTCCTGTAACTTGGTCAGGTTGGAAGTAATTTCAAGTCAGTCAGTATACCCAGTGCAATTCAGGTGACCTTAGTAAAATGTTTTTCCATCCAAAACAGTTATCCCTGATCAGGTACAACACAGGAAATTTCTTGTGCATGGTTGGAATCTCTTCTGCTTGTCTCATTTAAATGACTCTAGTGCAGACAAGTCTGATTATCCAAGGATGAGGCCTGATCAGAATTTTAGTAGCTTTACTTGCCTCTATTAATTTTGATATCTGCATCCAACCCACTTCCAGAACCCACTCTGACAGCATTACAAATTTTACTTCTTCGGAAACAAATAAAATAGTAAAAAAAGGTAAACTCAATGAAGTTATTGGAGGGAGAGAAGAGATAAGAATCAGATTATACTTTCTTCATTTAGTTCAGTGTTCTGTAAAATCTATTTATTTTTATTTAAATGCAGATTCCATTGAACAATTCTGCTTTTGTAAGTGTTTAGTCATATTTCCCTTTGCTGTCTTCAGGCTGACCATGCTGTGAAACAAAAAGCACATCAGACTCTTAAGGAGGCCATTGTAAATCAGAAATCCACTATGACTGAAAAGACAACGAGACTAATTTGTGCTGATTGTTTCCTTTCCTGAAATAAACGGTACATTTTTCAGGGAGCTGTATGTGGCTTTAATAATGACATGGATATTATACTGAAGTGGAAGTGAGACTGTGAAGTGGTCCTGACTGCAAACAAGTATGCAAAAGTGAAGACTCTGGAGGAACCATAAAATAAAGAATACAGTGAAAAATGTGAGTGCAAGTGAAAATTCCTCAATGCTTTTAAGACACTGATGGGAAAACAAACAAAACTTTAAAGAACGCAGAGCAACACTGTACACTGTGACTCCCAAGGGAGGTAATCTGTCGCGGTGGAGAGGTCTTTCGTCCCCATCAGGGGGCTGGGAGGTCGGAGGCAACCACCGCGGCAAAGTCCGGAAAGTGTCCTCACAGACCACTGCGCTTAGGAGCGCCCAGGGCAGCCGGTGGAGCACTGATGGGCAACACAGAGTAGGCGCCAAGGACAAAACGGCAAGAGAGGCTTTCCTGTACGGGGTTCCCAAGCTCCATTCCTCAAAGGGGTCCAGGGACGGAAAAGCACAAAATGGTGCCTAGCTCGGATAGTTATAGGGTGTGGGTGGATTACAAAGCGACCAATGAGGGAGGGTGTTGTGAGGGGGGAGAAACGGGATTGGACAATTGTGACCAATGGGGAAAAGGATCAAAATGGACCAATCGGGGTACAGTTCTGAGGGAAGGTTCTGGAACAGGCGGTTTAACTGACATAGGGGAGGGTACAAACTTCTGATGGACAGCTTAGGGGAAGGGGAATGTGCGCAATTCAGGGGCGGAGGCCCCAGGGGTGACATCATACCATTTGATTGCCTCGAGTGGCTCGGCCACTATGGGGCAAACCGCAACAATGATCTGCATTAAACTACTTAATGCATGCAGCTGGACTCTGCATCCACTTTGCACCTGCATAATGAGCTCTTTGGATGCAAGGAGAGAGAGGGGCTGGGAATCAGTTCTCATGTGACTTCTTCTGAATTAGTGCTGACTTGTGCAAGCCCTTTCTCTGAATGTAACTACTCCTTATCCTACTTTTTGAGAAAGTGGGGAATTTAACAGTAGACAGCTTGGGATGTGTGTGGAGGGTTCAGTCTCCTCAGGAAGGTGACAGGCACAAACAGCTACTGAATAAGTCATTCAATAGACTGCTAATGGTAAATGATGATTTTATACCTAGAGCATAACAAATATCAAAGCCTTGAACATGACCAGGCCCTGCTTTTGGTAGGAAAGAGAAGACATAGTATTGGAGAGAGGAGATAAGCAAGAGCTGGGGAAGAGATAAATTTTGCTCTTTTATCTGAAATTAGTTCTGAGTCAGAAGGTAGCTCAGGGCTGAAATGAGTTGTATTGGGTTTGCATGGCAAGATTTTGGTAGCGGAGGGACTACAAGGGTGGCTTCTGTGAGCAGCTGCTGGAAGTTTCCTCTGTGTCCAACAGAACTAATGCCAGATGGCTCCAGGATGGACCTGATGCTGGCCAGGGCAGAGCCAGTCACAGATGGTAGTAATGACTCTGGTAATATACTTTAGAAGGAAAAAGGTTATTGCACAGGTGTAATTGTGCTCAGAGAAGTGAGGAGTGGAAAGTGAAAGGAAGAGCTCTGCAGACACCAAGGACAGTGGAGAATGAGGAAGAGGAGGTTCTCCAAGTGCCTGAGAAGACATTCTCCTTCAGCCCATCGTGCAGACCATGGTGAAGCAGCTCTGCTTCTGCTTCCTATGGGGATCCATGGGGATGCAGAGATCCCCTTGCAGCCTGTGGAGGAGCCCCATGCCAAAGCAAGTGGATGCCTGAAAGGAGGCTGTGACCCTGTGGGAAGCCCACCCTGGAGTAGGCTCTTATCAGGGATCTCCAGACCCATGCAGAGAGGAGCCCATGCTGAAGCAGGTTTCCTGGCAGGACTTGTGACCCTGTTGGGGGATTGTCCTGGTTTCAGCCAGGATGGAGTTAATGTTTTCACAGTAGGTGTGAGGGGGCAGAACCTGAAGCCATGTGGGCATGTCTATCTAGACTGTTACTCTCTACCACCTCAAGTCACAGCCAGAGGTGGAGGTGAGGGACTTTTGGGAAGGAGGGCATGGCTTGTGGTCAAAAAACTCAAAAAGTGTGGCAGGGTAGGGAACCTGGCCATTGTTGTTTTTCATTATCCCATGCTTGGTGAGCATTTTTCATGTATATCACCCTCTTTCTGTACAATATTAATCATTTCTGTTATTAATACTGTTGCTGTTACTGGTGGTTATTTTTTCTTACCTCATTACTGTTTCCAGTAAATTGTTTTTATCTCAAACACGATCTTTGCCTTTTGTGCTTCCAGTTCTCCTCTCTGACCACCCACAGTGGGGGCAGAAGAGAGGGGAGGGGGAGTCAGCGAGCAGGTGTGTGGTTTGGAAAGTCTCGGTGGGAGAGCTAAATTGGGGAGTACCATTCCTAAACTGTGACAGGGACCCACAGTCAAGCAGGCTGTGCCTGAACGACTGCCCACTGTGGAAAGGAACCCAAGCTGGAGCAATTAGTGAAGAACTGCTTCTCATGGTATGGACTCACCTTGGAGAAGTTCATGGAGAGTGGTCTCCCATGGGAGGGAGCCCATGCTGGAGCAGGGGAACGGCTCCTTTCCCTGAGAAGCAGCAGAAATATCTGATGACCTGACCACAATCCCCATTCCCTGTCTCCCTGTGCCACTGGGAAGAGGAGGTAGAGCCCAGGAAAAAGGGAGGGGTGGGGAAAAGGTTTTCTTTAAAGACTTGTTTTACTCATTATCTTGCTCTGATTTCATTGGTAATAAATTCAGCTAATATCCCCAAGTTCAGTCTGTTTTGCCCATGCTAGTAATCAGTGGTGATCTCTCCCTGTCCTTATCTAAACTCAGGAACCTTTCATTTTACTTCCTCTCCTCAGGCCACTTGCAGAGAGGAGTGATAGAGTGGCTTTGGTGAATACCTCCATCCAGCCAGAGGTCAAACCACCACATGGAAAACGTGCTTTTAAATTTAGCTTTTTTTTTCTCTCAGAAAAAAGAGCTGGCTCACTCCCTCCAAGCAGCGCATTTAATTCTCCAGAGGGACCTAGCAGAGAGTTCTGCAAGTGGACTCTCTACTGATAGAAAGAAGGAAGGAGAGAGAATCTAGCACAGGTTTTTGCAGAGAACATTGCCTCAGCTGTGTAGTACCTGCACAACCTCTTTTTATCTCTCTCCTGGATCAACAGCATTTTTCAGTCAGGCCCATTTTGCAGAGCCCTACATCAGGTAGTTAAAACAGGTACTTTGGGAGAACTGCCTGTTTCCTGGGCTGGCTTTTGAAAATCATGTCCACCAACACCCATGTGTTCTGCTGCTACCTTTTCAGTTTTGGTATGAGTGCCTGCCTTCTCCCTTCTCAGCCTTAGAGCTGCAGATTTCTGCTTTGCACACTAACAGCAGATAATTCCGCCAGTTTTTCACCTGTCCCAAATTCTTTCTCTTAGGCAGCACACTTTTAGCATTGTGGCCCATTTATACTTTCAAGCATGGCAGCTGGGTGGCTGGAGGGAGGTTGGCCTCTGGCTGATTACACTTCATTGTGCTTGAAGCAGAAAGGGAAGGAGGGAGCAAAACAACTGTAGTTGTTCCAAGTATCACCCACGGATAAAGAAGCTACAAGATCTTTGCAGTGACTGAGCTCTTTGCTGCTACTGCTGTAGATCAGTACAAATTAAAAACATGGATGTGTGGATTACAGACCTTGGCGAGATAGTAATTTGGTTCTAAGTGTAAGGTTTTATGCCTGTGAGCATGACTGCAGGAAATAAAATATCATTGTGTGTTCTAAAACAAAAATACCCTGGCAAACTTAGTCTGGAGAAAACACAAGACACTCAATTATAATTAGCAGGTAAAATAAATATGGAAAATCTGCCTGTTACACTGCAAAGGTTTGTGAAGACAAACATCTGAGTACCAGAAAGTTGATGTTTGAACTTGCTTTGACTTTTAGAGTATCATTCTGTAAACTGCACACAACAAACTGAACCCTAGAGTTCTGAGAGCTTCCACTCAGGGGGAGGTGCTGGTCACAGCTTGCTGTGGTCCAGGTCAAAGGGTCTCATCTATGATCAATATTTGTAGGGTAGCAAGAGAGTGGGCTTTAGTCATAGTAATTTTCCTTCCTGTCTGCAACTCAAGTTGGTAACTTTCTTTGAAATTTTGATGAAAAATATATTATTCCACTTAGGCTGTTACGCAAGCAAGAGAAATAAATTTCCAATGCTGTTTGCTAAAAACAGGAACTCATTAGATAACACCAGTTCCTGGGAGCAGCCTGTGTGTCTGATAAGCTCAAGAGGAACTGAATCCAGGTGCTGTTCATCAAGGCTGAGGCCTAACAAGCACTTCCAAGATCATCAAGTGGCCTGAGGTTTGAAATGCGGGAGAGGATGCACCACCACATCTGTAAAAGCAAGTCCTTGAGGCTGGGCAAAGGCAGGATTTGTCTCCTCTGTTTCGCTTGACCAATATATCCATCACCTTCTTATAGCCTCAGTACAAAGCATGAAGTTACCTTCCCACTGTTTCTGCTTCTCTGTCTGCATTCATGTGGACTGTACTTTTGGCATTTGCTCTCCTGGGTAGGCAGGCAGAGGATTGCTCCTGTTGCTGATTGACAAGCCTGAATGTTCATGAACTGTAAGTGAGCTAAAATGTTTGCTTACAGCAGATCTGTGAACCTATGCCCAGGAAGAGAGATATATCCTGTTTCTTGGCATGGTGAATGGGAGTTTCTGTGAATGGTGTTTTAGCAGATGTCCAGTTTGTTGCACTTGCTGCTCAGAGTTATTTCAGTGCTGATTCAGTACTATCAGGGTCCGAGTCTAGATGCTGAAAATGACATTAAAATGCTAAATATTTCTCTGACTACCACAAGAACCTCTCTGACCCGCTTGTTTGTAACATAATTCATGTACTGTTTGTGACAGCAACTGAGTCATGTATTTCCCAGGTGGAACTTGGATCATTTTGGCTTTTGTTAATACATAAAGTTTCAGCACAGGCAATCCCCACGAGTTTAGGTGTCTTGCTTCATGTAGTACTTACGTGCACGCTGTCAGGTGCATGCCATGTTTCTGCTGTGGGTTGTGCAGCTTCAGAGTGAACTTTCTGCTTAGGCAGGAGTGACAAATGGGAGGCAGCACTGGGATGAGGGAAGGGGTTCTTCAGTGCCAAGAGGACTAGAAACAGACAGACACTTGCAGAAGAAAGAAGCAGGAGGAGGACTGCAGAGCAGCAAAGGCAGTTGGAGTAGCTGGGAGATTGGGTATGAAAGGAATTCCCTAGACCAGACAAGGAAGAGCTTGATGGAGACTTCCTGAAAACTGCTTGGAGGCAAAGCCTGCCTGGTGGGAATCAAGGGTAAAGGTACTAGACGGCAAGCCAAGTTGTGGAGAAGCCTGATATCCAGAAAATGTGTATGAATAGCTCAGGGATAGTCCTGTGGAGCAGAGTGAAACTGTCTTTAGGACTGCAGAACAGATCTGAGCACCAAAGGAGGAGGAGAAAAACATTTCTTATGCAGTCAGTGGAAGCAGAAATGAAGGCAGAGTGAGAGAACAGGGGTCCTACATCAAGAAAGGTCTTGATGAGAGCAAGAGCTGTGCAGAGCATTGGACAATGTTGCTTTCCATGCCCTGCTCTTGGGAATCTCTGGCTGAAGATCAAAGAGACCTGGAGAGGTTGCAGCATGACAGGGACTGATGAGGAATCCTCCTGTGGGGTAACAGGTCTGAAGATCCTGAAGACAAATCTCTGGTGAAAGAGACTAGCACAGTCCTATCTGTCTAAGAGTTCTTGCAACAATCTTGAAAGGCAAAGGAAGGATTTTACCAAACATTGTGTCTTCTGCCGAAGTTTGCCATTAGCCCTGTAAGCTGGGCTGACTTCATGAGTTCATGAAGGACAGGAGAAGGATATTCTGTCCATAATGACTCTGCCATGTTCTGATGAGGCATCAGATATTTGAGGGATGTCATTTTGCATGACGTGATGATGGATCTGCTCTGCAAGGAATTCCCCAGATAATTCCAGGAGAGAAGGCCAGGGGCAGGTGGGACTTCAAGGAGTAGTGAAGGGTCACTGTCACCTAACTCCTTTCATTTTGCTTATGCTTTGAAGAATGACCCTGGTAAGTGCTGACAACACAAGCAAAAGTTGCTCTAGCTCGTTCCTTGCCAGGCCATTCAGCTTACATGAATGTGTGACCCACAGCAGTGCAGGATTTATGTCTCCAAGTGCCAGGAGACAGTGTCAGGTGAGGAATCACACTAGAGCAGCATACCTGTCCAACCAAAATGCTGCGAGTGAGTCCAGGGAAGATGGAAATTAAATGCTGAGCAGAAGGGCAGAAGCTCACTTGTTTTTAATCTCCGATTTTTTATGGAAGAGGGACCTTACAATACAGCTGAGTTTTTGTTTAGTAAGGTGTGTTTAGTAGGTCATGAAAGCTACCACAGAGATGACAGGGAGTCCAAGTGCTCATAATAACACAAAAGTGAAAATTTAAAGCTGTTTCTTTCATATTTGTGTCTCCTTTTCAGTATAAAGGAGAATTCACTAAGCTCTGCATTATTGTCCCTCTGAAGAGAAACAAGACCTGAATTTTGGCTGTTGTGAGAGAAGTTAGTTACAGCTTTAGAAGCAAAATAAAAAATAGAAACAAAAACCTCAACACTACATATGCATAAAATCTGTCATGGTTTAACCCCAGCTGGCAACTAAGCACCACGCAGCCACTCACTCACTTTCCCCACAGTGGGATGGGGGAGAAAATCAACAGAGTGAAAGTAAGAAAACTCATGGATTGAGATAAAGACAGTTTATTAGGGAAAGCAAAAGCCACACACACAAGCAATGCAAAACAAGGAATTCATTCACCACTTTCCACTGTCAGGCAGGTGTTCAGCCAGCTCCAGGAAAGCAGGGCTTTATCATGGATAATGGTTAGTTGGGAAGACAAATGCCATCACTTTGGACATCCTCTCTTCTCCCAGCTTTCTCTGCTGAGCGTGGTGTTCTGCCATATGGAATATCATAAGTATTGGTAAGTTCAGATCAGCTGTCCTGGCTGTGTTCTGTCCCAGCCTCTTGTGTACCTGCTCACTGGGAGAGCACAGGAAACTGAAATGTCCTTGGTTTAGAGTAAGCCCTACTTACCAACTGCTAAGAAAAACAACTCTATCCTAGCTGAAATGAGGCCTGAATGTTTCTCAAGGTGCAAATTAAGCACAGTAATGGTGTTCAAACCCCACCAAAGCTCATTTTGTAGGGAGGACTAAGTATTACTCGTTAGTTATATACCCCCAAGAAAATACTCTTTGTCCACAGAAAAACTGGATCTTTTTCTGAGATGCAGGAATGTGGCAATTTTCAAGTGAACCATGTATTTCTTTTTCCTGTCTGTGTTTCATACCACTTCTGATACCCCAGAGATGGTGTTAACACTTCTCAATTCAGTGTTTCTGTGAATTTAAATAGTGCACGGTTGACCCTTATCTTCTAGCTCATTAATAAAATGCTAGAAGATATTTGACCTAAAATCTAGTTCTTTTGAGAAATATTATTGCTTGACTTAATTCACTGCTGTTCAACACTGCCCTTTGTATGCTAAATCCCTTCACGCTGCTGAAATTTATGCAACAGCATTGACAGCTAAGATGATCTGAGTTAACACTCTTGGGTAACACCATTACAGTTTTTGTTTTCAAAACCAGGAAGTCCACCTATACAGAGAATACATCAGAACTGATGTAGTAGCTGTATAGCTGTTACTGGGTTTGCTATTTGTATTGAACTACAGAGGTCTTACACAGTAAGCTATAGCTAACTGTTAGCAAAACAGTGATCAGAGTGATTTTTTCTTTAAAATTGCTGAGTGTTTGGAAGTCATTAGAAAAAATCTGCCTGACTTCTGTGAGGTTGGGGTTGGATTCTTTGCGGTTCAGGCCTCTGATACTGTGTTTTCACTATTAGTGGTTGTGGTGGTCTATGATTGTTTCCCAGTGAGGCTCTAAATCTCATGTAAGTAATCAAAACAAGCCCATAAATGTTCATGTATCTTTTGCCAGCTTATTACAGAACCTCCTATACCCATCTGGATGGTGGAAATAATGTTGGATCTTTTTTACTCCCTTGCATCCCCATGGAGCTTCAGAGAAGTAGATGATGCATAACCCGGTCCACATTCATTCTCTGAGTCCCCCTCAGGTTGTTGGCTAGCTTTTCCTGCCAGGACATCAGTAGAAGCTGTTATCCAAAGTGCTGGAAGGAGTTTTGCCATCCATTTGTTTACAGTTGCCAGTCTGTTTTTAACTTGGCAGCCCCAGATCAGTCTGAAGCCATAGAAATACTGCTGGTGATTTTTGGCTTGAGGTAGGTGTAGATGCACTGTGCAACATGCCACCAGTCAGCAGTCACATTGGCATCTTTACCAGTGCAGAGAAGAAAAGATATTAGCCCATGAGTCTGAATTTAGATATTCAGGGGAAAGAAAGAAAGGAAATTATGAATATTTGCTTCCAATTTGAAGACTGATTTAGAGAAGCAGAGATGTAGGAAATTAATCAGAAACCTAGGGATGAACACTGTTTAATATTCACTCCACTGTCCTCAGGAGCTAACCACATGCTCTCTGAAACTGGAGTCTGAAGAGCTTTTGTGGGAGCAGTTTCTGAAGAAGGGTAGCATGCCGGGTCAGAATAGGGCTTCAAAGTAGAATGGCACTTGATGAAACAAGCTCCCCTCCATTGTATCAGAGCTTGTGTAGTTGTGGCTTGCTAAATGAAGCCATTATATAATAGATTTGATCTCTAGCCCCCTGGAAGGAGATGAAACTATCTGGTGCCAGGTGACCAGTAATGTTTCTAGCTGAGTGACCCTGTGGTTCTGTCTTAGCCCTGAGCCATAACCTCTCAGCTGGCCTGCTGCTCCAACAGCTGTGTGGCACACAGTGGTCCCTGCTCATTTCCTTTCAGCTCTTCAGATAAGGGATTTTCATCATTGCCTTGCCTAGCAGTCAAGCACTGAGGACGTTTTCTGCCTTTGTGTTGTTTTTGCTAAGGTTCGGGAAGGACTGGGAAGGGGAGCAGAAGCCAGCTTTGCTCTTCACTTGGCCAGCATGGGGTGAGGTGTTGTATAGATACTTGGGCTCTTCTTTGTCTGCTTGTCTTCAGCAGATGGCTGGGGCTCTGAGAAAGGACTGTATGAAAGTGTAGGAGATGACACAATTTTCTCCGTTGAGCAGAGTAAGAAGAGAGAGACCTTGTTCATGAGTCTCTAGTATAGCCATCTCTCACATGTTGCTTCCTGGGAGTAAGGGAAGAAGTGGACATGTTGACTGGATTAGTAGGAAGGGTACTGACTTGCTGCTTGTTAGTTTGTGCTGGAGAATCTCTTGCTGCTGCTTTTTTGCTGCTTTTGCTTGTGTCAGCTGAAACAACATACCATCCCGTGCTTGTTTTTTTCACAGTGCACAGGGACTTAGAAACTCTGCTTCCCATTTAGGCATTATAAAGCTTTCATTATCATGGATCATCAAGCATCCCAAATGTACAGGACATTAGCCAGCATCTCCTCCATGCATAACTGTTTCCCATGCCACTCTGACTTTCTTATATTTTTTTTTTTAGTGTTGAGCCAAGAATTTGTCACCAAAGGGCTTTTATTTATTTCTGTTGGAGCTAGAGCTTCAAATGCTTTTTTGGTTTTTTTGTGATCCTCAAAAAGGCAATTGTGCTTGCCTGCTGCTGCACTTGCATTATTACTATTAATAATAAATACGTGCCATTTAAACAGGGGCTTTTTATGTGCAAAGTGCTTCATAAACAATTCCAAAAACCAGTGTTAAAAGTGTATAAATGTTGCATGGGTGGGCACTTCAAAGCTGGGAAATGCTAATGTGAACCCTGCTACCATGGTTCTGTGCTTTGTGCATAATTATTGTTTATTAATTCTTGTCTTTATTCAAGTCCCTGAAAGTTCCTATTATATGAAGAGGATTCCATTGAGCTGGAAGTACACAGAGAGTGGAAGCAGGGACATGTGGCCTAGGGAGACTGCAGGGATACAGTTCAGATGTGTAGGGATGGGATCAGCAAAACTAAGACACAAATGGAACAGAACTTGGCAAAGGATGTAAAGAATAACAAGAAGAAATTCTAGATGTAAATGAGTCAGAAGAGAAAGGCCAAGGAGAGTGTACCCCCCGATAAATGAGAAGGGAGAACAGCTGAAAAAGGATCTGGAGAAGGCAGAGGTACTCAATGAGTTCTTTGCCTTGGTCTTCACTGGCAGTCAGGCTTCCTACTTCTCTCAAGTCACTGAACCTCCAGGTGGGGGTTGGGGAAATGAAGTCCCTCCCACCATAATAAAAGAGCAGGTTCAAGACCACCTGATGAAACTGAATAGGCACAAAGTGCATCCCAGCGTCCTGAGGGAACTGCCTGATATTGCTACCAGAACATTCTACACCATATTTGAAAAGTCACAGTGGTCAGATGAAGTCCCTGGTGACTGGAAAAAGAGAAATATCACTCTTATTTTAGAAAAGGAAGAAGGGAAGATGCAGAGAACTACAGACCAGTAAGCCTCACCTCTGTGCCTCGGAAGATGATGGAGCAGATCCTCATGGGATCAGTGTCAATGCACATGCTCTTGCATGGGGGTGATCTGAGACACCCAGCATAGCTTTACTAAGGGAAAATCATGCCTGACCAATCTGGAGACCTTCTATGATGGAGTGATGGCAATGGTCGACAAGACAAGACCGATGGATCTCATTTGCCTAGACTTTCTGTAAGGACTTTGATATGGTCCCACATCAATCCTTATCTCCAGGTTGGAGAGACATGGATTTGGTAGATGCATAACAAATTAGCTGGATGGCTGCAGCCAGAGAGTTGTGGCTCTGTGTCCAGGTGGAAGCTGGTGACAAGTGATGTCCATCAGGGCTCTCCTGGGACCGGTGCTCTTCAGTATCCTCATCGATGACACAGAGAGTGGGATTCAGTGCACCCTCAGCAGGTTTGGAGATGACACCAAGCTGAGCAGTGCAGCTGACACAAGAGAAGGATGGGATGCCATCCAGATGGATCCAGACAAACTTAAGAATTGGGCCCATGAGAACTTCATGAAGTTCAACAAGTCCAAGTGCCAGGGTGCTGCACCTGGGTCAGCAATCCCAGACATAAATACAGACTGGGAGATGAACTCACTCACTGAGTGCAGCCCTGTGGAGAAGGACTTGGGGGTTCTTGCGGACGAGAGGCTGGACACAATCTAGCCATCTGCTCTCGCAGCCCACAAGCCCAACCTTATCCTGGGCTGCACCAAACAGTGTGGCCAGCAGGGTGAGGGTGGGGCCCCCCTGTATTCTGGTATCGTGAGACCCCACCTGGGGTACTCCATCCAGCCCTGGGGTTGTCAGCTTAGGAA
>VXAZ01008421.1:32584-320093 GCA_013399875.1 Gymnorhina tibicen | reverse complement strand
GGAAAAACATGGGCCTCTTGGAGCAGGTCCAGAGGAGGTCCCTGAAGATGATTAGAGGGATGCAGCATCTCTTCAATGAAGACAGTCTGAGAGAGTTGGGGTTATTTCAGCCTGGAGAAGAGAAGATTTGGGGAGGATGGACCTCATTGTGGCCTTCCATTATTTAAATGGGGTTAATAAAAAATAGAGGAACTTTTCATAAGGTGGTGACAGGACAAGGGGCAATGTCTTTAAAAGAAAAGAGGACAGGTTTAAATTAGATATTAGGAGGAAATTCTGTACTGAGAAGTTGGGGAGACACAGTAATAGGTTGCCCAGAGAAGCTGTGGATGCCCCATCCCTCGCAGAGCTCAAGACCAGGTCGGATGGAGCCCTGGCCAACTTGAGTGGCCGGGTGGATAACAACCCTGCCTTTGGTAGGGGGTGGGAAATTATCTTTAAAGTCCCTGACAACCCAAACCACTGTGTGATTCTATTGATTCTGTAATTCTGTAATTAACAACTGGTTCCTCTTTTGAAAAGGAACAGGATGGGAGGGGGATTGCAGGATGAGAGAGATTAGACCAAGAAAGTAGAGGAGTATACCAGGAAAAGAAATTAAGTCTGCTGGTGAAGCTGAAAGCCCTACAAGATGCCTGCTTTTTCTGCATCTGATCATGTCACCTGTTTCAAAAGCAAGACAGGTACTCTCTGCAACATTTCGTTTCCATAATACACTGCAGTTTCATTCTTGTGAAAATATTTTACCCAGCTGATAACACATTTTATTTGAGTAATGTTCCCTTGACCTCAACTGGACAATGAGGTCTTCTGATTAACTCACTGAACCAGGGAAACTTCTGAACGTCCAAATTACAGAATTTGTTTTTAGGAGTATGATATTTAAAGAGAAAAAAAGAAAAAGACAACCAGGTTTTTATCTTTCCATTTATCTCCTCCTTTTTTTCCCCCCTCTTTGTCCTAAATAATGATTTCTAACTGGAGAGGATGCAGTACAGTAGATATCCTGGACTAGTAACCTGGGAAAGAGAGAAATTTTTTTGTCTGCCTGGCTTCACTACCTTTCTCTCCACCTCCATTTTCCTGTCTTTATGCCCAGCAGTGCCTAAGCTGTACCTGATGCACCCTGCTGCAGATAATACTGATTTGGGCTTAGGTTTGCAGTGCTTAGACACTTCTTGGATAAAAGCTGTTGTGCATCTGCCACAGCCTACAGGTACAGAGGACTTGTTTCAGCTAGCAAAACACTGTTTAATCTCTGTCCTCTACTTGGCAGAGGCTGTGCAGTCAACATAGCTTGTGTGTAGCTAAGTTTGTAGTTAATTTAATTTTGTTTAATGTTTTTAAGGCTGTGTGTGAGCACAGCAATCTTAGGCAAGGCCTGAGACAATCAACACAGGTGCTGTTTGTGCCCTCCATCAGCACAGGGGTTCTACAAAGCTGGTTACTTGGTGCTAGGCCACAGAACCTGTATTTTCCATGGTACTCGGGCTTTCCTTTGTCCTTCATGTGTTTGTCTTGTTGTCATCAAGGAAGACAGAGTCAACCCTGCAAGAAACAACAGCAGAGAAGATATCCAGGCCAGCTCATCCAACCTTCTTTTCCATTGTCCTTCAGCAAAGGGAGTTCCCAAATTTAGTGTCAAAACAAAAGGCTTGCAAGCAGAGGGGGTTAGTACACTACAGCTCTTAACATTCAGTAGCAACACAGAATGTTGCTTTGTGGCAACCTTGTTTTAATGCTTTACACTTTCAGTGCTTTAGATGTTATTTTTAATGTGCTTCTTTTTAACATTATATTAATATTTAATTATAATTAAATACATTGCATGCTACATTAGAAATAGTTTAGTACATCATTTATAAATAGATGAATATTTTAGACCAGGCTTTCTAGAGGAGAAAAGGTGATGAAATAATGTATGGTGACGTGCAGAAAAACTATACTAATTTTTCTGTTCCCTTTGAAAATTTTGAACTTGTCAGCTGATTTCAGCAAAGTTGATAGAAGGGCAGAGATTTCAAAGAAGAATTGCTTTAAACGTCTAATAAAATCTTTCTCTCAGTTAGATGAAAGCAAGAGACTCAAGTCTGAGTCACTATGAATATAAAAAAATTTTATACTCAGCCCTTGACTGAACACCAGAAATCACAAAAGTTATCATCCCCTCACCATCTTTTCCCAAATGGAACAAACTTGTTTATATTGGAAACCTTGTGCCACAAAACAGCATTGGTGTGCTGTTCATCATTTCCCTGAAATTGACTCAGATCTTAAAAATTCTTCAAGCTCAATTCTTTTGGTGCTATTTACTCTTGTCCTTATTTTGCCAGTTGTCTCCTGGGCTTCTCTCCTGAAACTTCTTTGGGTAACCTAACCCTTGTTGTCTCTGTCCTGTGATAGTTCCATATCTGCTCAAAGTTTCATTGAAATCCAGATAAAGGAACACTAGTGCATTTCCTTTGTCTAGAAAATAAGTGATGAGGGAAAGACACCAATTCAGGCAGCCATGAGGCATGTATGATAAAAGCACAAATTTTTTGCACGGTTCCTTCTTCCCCTTTAAAAGTGCTCCTGTCTTCACTGTGCTCTACTGTTGGCTTGACTATAGGCCAGGTGACAGCCTGGTCTTCTTTTCCTTCATGCAGTGTTGCTATACTGCAGTCTCCTGGTAGAGCTCCTGATTTGATAGGTTTACAAAAATTCAGAAGTCTGGAAAGGAGGTAGCAGGGTTTCCGTCTATCGTCAGACACAACAACCTTAACAAATCTGGAAAAACACCACATCTGGGAATACAAGGATTCTGATAAAGAGTCCATCCAGGTTAGCCTGGAGGTCTATTTTTGGGTATGTTATTTCAAACTGTAGCTGCAGACACTTATGCAAAAAATAGAAATATGGAAAAATCCATGTCCAAGATACCTTTCCATTTTGTGCCAAAAGTCTGTACTTTGGAGATGTTTCTTTCTCAGAGAAGTTTTGGTAGAATTGACAGCCAGTCAGCCTCCATTTAGAGTGATCTATTTCTGCAGCATGGTTTTCCTGTCTGACTTCATCCCACAGTTGTTGAGATGTTTATCTGCACCTGAAGCTCTCCCCTACACTGTGCAGATTTGCTTAATTTCCCTTTATTATCATTATCCCCTACTAATAGATCTCATTAGTGGTGTATTTCTGTGTCATCCCTCTTCAGCTGTTTTCATCCACAGTTATTGAAAAATACAAACAAGTTTGAGAACTTGTCCAAATCTTTTCCACTTCCGTTCTCAACCCTGAAAGCAGCCGTACCATTGCTCCTAAATGCAGGACTACAGATGAGTCATTACTGCTATATGCAGATAGCGTCTTGTCAGAAATATAGGACTTAATTCTCAGAATTCTCACAACTAGTGTTCCCAGTAAAATCAGGTGCCTTCCATTGCTACAGCGGGAAATGCGAACTTGTTTGGCTGGATGTCTGTGTGTCTATCCAGACTTCTAATGGGCACTGTAACCAAGGAATTGTTACCATTCTTCAGTGGGTGTCTGAAAACTGGCCATGTGATTTGTGTTATCTCAGTCACAGTCATTTCTCTTCTGCAGTACATTCACCTATCAGAAAAGCTCCTCCATCCAAATTTCCCACGGAGGCTTGGATATTTGTATCTTAGTAACACATATCAAAAATGGCAATACAATAGGAAACCTGAGTGAGGATCCCATGATGCCAGTTCGAACTTGGTGATCTTAAGGCTGTTTTTCAGCCTAAAATGTGCTATGATTCCACATTGTCTGGTTAGGAGACAGTGTCTCAAACTCAGTTCTCCATGTTAAATAAGCCCAGTGGATGCCAGCCAGTTCAGTTCCCAGGCATTTATTTACAAAAACCAAGGTGTACTCAGCTACTGGAAATAAGATATGCTTGCATGTGTATTTTATCTATATTTAAATAGGTAAATAATTATTGGGTCTTCTGGAGATATTATATTTAAATTGTGTTCATTTATAGTTTCTCAGACATTTAAATAATATTAAGCCACATTTTAATGGTTAATATGTAATCTTTATAAAGCATAATAATATTTTAACTATTTATTAGTCAGTACCTTAACACAACAACAGCCAGGCAAGGCCTGAAATCACCATTGCTTGACTAGGATGTGGCTGAATTGTGGAAGAAGCTCTGAAGAAGGCTTGAAATCTGAGCAAGGCTGATTTGGCATTAGAGATGAGGCAGTCCTTCCCGATAAAAATAGATTTGCTGCAATGTTTCCAGTTTAGTCTCTTGCCTTGTAATGTTTTGCTGCGTAATGGCAGTTCAAGACAGAGAGCATTCACTCACATTTCAATCTGATCCGTTTTGCCTGGGAAGCTACAAGAAGCTACATATGATCACTACAAGAATAAGAGAAGTGCTGTGTTGTGCTGTGCTCTCTGTAGAGCTTCTCTTCTGCTTCTCCCTCCCTATGTCACAGTTCAGGTCTGCAGAAACAGTGGCTCTGCCCCTGCTTGTACAAGGAGCCCAATGTTTTCAGGTGTGCCCTGACAATCACTGAGAAAGCTTTCATTCGTTCTGCGATCAAGGTACCAATCACTTACAGAAGCTGCTCACAGCCAAGCTTTCTTTACTGAATACTTGATTGCAATGTTTCACTCTGATGCTTCTGAGGGAGCATTGTGAAGTGTTCATAGACCTTCCCAGTACTGGCCTTTGTGGGCGAATTGAATTAAACTGGGGCAGAGACATGTCAGGACTGATTTTGGGTGAAATAGGACTGCATTTGTTAATGGCAGCTGAGCTGATTTGTGTTGTGGTGCAGAGGAGTGCCAGGCTTCTCTCCTTGCTCTCAGAAAAGTCAAGGGAAATTAGTATCTGTCAGGAAATTATGTTTTTTAAAGTGAGTAGTTTTTATGTGAGCTTGTACATAACAGAGGCCCAAACCATGCAGTCTTCAGAGGCTGTTTTTTCAGAGATCATGGGATCACAGAATCATTAAGGTTGGAAAAGGCCTCTACAATCATCAATGCTAGATTTAAAATTGGGATGACCTCTGGAAGGAATAGGAATGATGGGTGCAAGCAGTTCAGTTTTCAGCACATGGTCACTGCATCTCCACTGTTGTCATGTAATATGATCAGAGCCTTATTTTCATATTTTACTGTGGTATGGAGATTATAAGATCTGGTGGAATACCAGTATAAATAAATAGATAGTGTTAGGACAAACAAGACAGAGAGGAGAGAAGTGACCTTGCCAAAAGTATTTCTTTGGCTGCACGGTGAGGGAATATGGGCTGACTTCTGCATCTCTAGTCAAAAGCAAGTCTCCTTTTTGTGTGCATCCCTTTGGATCAACTATATCTCTTCTCTGCTCTGTTGCACCTCTGCCTTGACTGCCGTGGTGACTGTAGTTTTGGCAAGTACTGCAGGTTTTGGATTACAGCACCGCTTGAAAACTGTGCCGCAAAATCATCAGGAAAGTCTGAAGAGTCCCATATTTGCACATGGACTGTCAGGATACAGGAGAGTGTTCTGGATCCTTGGAGCAAGAAACATTGCACTATTTGGTTCTTTATTAAAAGGTAAAGTGAAATGTAATAAATATGCATACAGGAAAATAGTTTGTACTACTGTTTCTGTAACTACCCAGCTCAGGAATAAATACATGCCCTTTGACTGTAGGCACACAGCTGTATCTCTGCCACAGAAATGGAGATATTATTTCAGAGGACATACAGAGGCTGGAGAGAGGGGGGAATATCAGGCTGAATGGTAACATTAGATTGAGAAAAATGGATTTGCTGTAATCTTTTTACAAGAGGAAAGCAAGGACAGTCAATGTCAAGCACCATGGTATGCTGCAGCAACCTTCTAATGTCAGCACAGTCCCCATCTCTTCCTGTTTGTTTCAACAGCACAGGTCTCTGATTGGAGTGTCGGGATCTGTCCTTTTTCCTTTCATTCCTGTGGCTTGACTGCCCCAGTGCTCTCAAAACTGCTCTCTCAGACTCAGTTCTTTCCTCTTACTGGCTTGTACTTGTAGGACAGTTGTTGGTTCTACATGCTGTGCATTTCCTACTACTGTTCCAAGGGTTGCTGCCTCCTCTCTCCTATTCATAGCTGCTGTTTTTGTTTAGTATATTGGGGTAGGAAGGGGACAAATGGAAGAGTCTGTATAGAGAAACAGAAGCAGCTATGAAGGCTGGCACTGCACTTGTGACCAGGCTGCATGTGTTGCAAGTGCTTCTCTACAAACAGATGGCCAAATCACAAAGAATAAACTTTGACTTTTAGATAATCCCTCAGGTTTCCAAACCAGATTGGTACCTGTGTGTGGAAGGTATAAAAAAACTGCTCGAAAAGCACAAGTGTGGCTGTGAGTTTTGTCTGTGGTTTTCAAAATCACACATCTTGAAATACATGGAGGGACACCTGAGGGACAGGTCATCACCACAGTGAAAGTTTCTTCCTTTTTTTCAATTCCTCTGTCCTTATCCACTCTGACAGGCAGAACTGTTGCTTTGACACAGACATTGCCTGAGACTTCATTTTGGGTTTGTCTGGACTAGAGTTAATTTTCTTCATGTGTCTAGTGTGGATTGTGTTTTGGATTTGTGCTGAACACAGGGTTGATAATACAGGGATGTTTTTGTTATTGATGAGCAGAGCTTACACAAGGCCTTTTCTGCTTTTCCTGCTGCCAAGCTTGTGAGGGTGTTGGTGGTACATGGGAGGTTGGGAGGAGACACAGCCAGGATGGGTGACCCAAATTGACCAAAGGGGTGTTCCAGACCGTTTGACATCCTGCTCAGTATTTCAAGCTGAGGGGAAGAAGGAGGAAGGAGGGGATGTTTGTCTTCCCAAGTCACTGTGAGGTGTGATGAGGCCCTGCTGTCCTGGAGATGGCTGAACACCTGCCTGCCCATGGGAAGCAGTGAATGAATTCCTTGTTTTGCTTTGCTTGTGTTTGTGGCTTTTGCTTCCCCTGTTAAATTGCCTTTATAGGAACCCACGAGTTTTCTCACTTTTATTCTCCCACAACCCGCTGTCTGAGCGAGTGGCTGTGTGGTGCTTAATGGCTGGGCTTAAACCACAACTGACATACAGGTATTTTTGAACTGATTCAAGACAGAATTTCAGCTTGGAGTAATAAGAAGTGGCAGGAACATCTTGTCCTCGTAAGTGTTTTCATGTCCTTTTCTCAGACTACATTCTAGAAAATGGTACAATCAAGAGAAGTAAACCTCTTGTTTATGCCTAGTATAACATGAGAGCCCTGCTGCATGTTTGTATTTGCCCTGCAGGGTGTCTGCTGTGTCCCTTTCACCACTCTGCATTTGCAGTCTAGTGATAGAGTAAGAACAGTCCAATAAAGCCTGGAAAGTTTAAAAATTAATCTGTTCACATAATTAAACAATGAATGTGCAAGGATACATCATTCCTGTTTATTGCAGTTTTAATCCATTTTTCTTAAATACAAATATATATATATATTTATATGCATATAAATGTATATTTATACATACACACACTCCACACATATTTATATGGGTTTAATATACTTTCTTTGAAGCACCTCTGCTGGTCAAACTGAATACCAGACTGGTAATGCTCTTCAGCTCTGGGTAAAGAGAGTAGGATGTGTAAATAGTAAAGTGAGTACCTTACTCACTAAAGCAATTTCAGAGCTGGCTTTTGGCATGTGGCTCTGTACTTGGAGAGCTGGATCCTACCATTACTTTCCCAGCTGTGAGTCACTCCATAGTTCTCTGCAGGCTGGAGTAAAGGAGCCTATTCATGGTCCCAAAAACCTGGCATTATTACATGGGCCCTGTGCTGAGCAGCCAGTCTGACACTGTTTTCCCTCATCCACAGCCTCAGGGGCACATGGGCATAGCTCACCACATTGGTAGTGCTGTCTCTGAGAGAATATGGATAGGCACTTCAGAATGGCTTTTTACTTCTATTTGTAAACAAGAGGTTTTGGAGAGGGATGACATGGAAGAGTTTTTGCATGGTCATTTCAAGCAAAAAAGTCTCATGGGTGATGTGAGTTTTATGGTCAGGTGAGCAACACTGTCTGCTGCTGGCAGTTCTTGGGCTCTTCCAACACTTTATCACTTCCACAGTGCCCACCTTACTGTGCTGCAGCAACACTTTCAAAGGACCTTGAGCAAGTTTCTGCACAAAACTAAAATCAGAAAAAGTTTCACTTTAAGTACATCCATTTAAATGCAAAGTAAACAACAAACTATAGATAGGATAGCTGACATATAATCCTTCATACACACACATACACATATATAGACAGAGGGAGAAAGAACTGCCTGAATATTGCAGAAATTGTTGATATAACAGCATTTATGGAACTTGTCTGGTGATTAAGGTACCTAGAGACAGCCAAATACATCTCCCTGGGAATATTTCTTTTCAAACATGAACCCTCACATTTGCTTGTTTGCCTGGTTGTACAACTGCTAGGATGCTGTCAATTCTGATAGAAGGTGGCACTGCCCAGCCATTTGATGTGAGGACCGGGGTGGGCTGCTGGAGTGGCTCTTTCCTTTTTTTGTAATTCTCATCACCCAAAGGACCCTTTGTTTTGCCTAGATTTTAGCTGTGATAAACCGTCATTTAGGCCCTGGTGCATGTCACAGAGCTGTGCAGACACTGGATTTCCTTAAAGAATTCATGGAATGATCTACTAGAGTGCCAACCTGTCTATAGGCAGAATATATATGTATGTATGTATATACACACATATTGGCAGAAGGAAGGTTGCATCTGACAGATGTGGAAACATGACTGAAGGGCAGAGTAATTTTACATCCATGAAAATCTCTTCCATAGATCATTTGTGCTACATAGGAAGTCTGTGCCATTATCCAGACAAAATGATGTGTCTGTCGCATTTGTCTGCAGAAGCGGACTGCCTGCTATAGTTGCTGCCCAGATAGCAGCTTGATTTATTAGCAGCATCGCCAGTGCCTTAACACTGCTTCATGCTGCACCGTGAGTGGCTGTGATGCTATAAGATGTGACACCGAAGTTATGTAACAACAGTACACACCACAAATGGCCTAGTGAGACTTGCCATGATGTAAATGTAATCCACGGAGATTTACTGAGGGATTAATGAACTAAGGCATGTCAGCATTTTCCTGTGTTTTCTTGAAGGAAGAACAAAATGGACAAATTGGTGCCAAAGTATGTCTTTATCCCATGATATTGAAAACCCCGGGGGAAATTTTGATTATATCCTAGAAAATATCAGTCCCACATTGAAAAGAATTTCCATTGCCTTCTTTTGTTCCTAGAGTACTTTAACTGTGCTATCTTGGTACTGCTTTGTGCATATGACTATGTAGCAAAAGGGAAGGGTAATTCCATCACTCGATAAACAGCGTGCTCCTTATATAAATTTATTCTCATCATGCTTTTGACCAAGCTCAAAAACCTCTTATATTCTCTGCTGACAGTCAGAAAGCTAGCAGTGCAGAGCAAAGAGTGGGGCACAACAAAAGAGTGTCAGCTGTGGGTTTGACGTGCGACTTTCTTGGGGTTTTTTTAATTTGGTGGTTGGGTTATTACCAACTTAGTGTGTGCTATCCCTTAAGGAGATCCTGATATTTGGTGTCATTTGGGAGAATGTGGAATTCCTGAAATTAATAATATGCAGTGAGTTCTCACTCCTCTCCCTCTCCTTACATCACTTCTGCACCCAGGGCTGATAACCTGCCACTGAGGATGTGAGCACTACGGCCTGTCTTGGATTATTAGCTTACCGATTCTTCCCCAGTGACAATGCGTTTTCTTATGGGGAAGACCTCTCAGAGTTGCAGGAGGTCTAGGAAAAGACAAACTCTTCCTGAGTCTGCTAGAGGGACTATTAAATGTATTTCAGTCTTATGCTCTGCTTGGAAGTTCCTTGGAGGTGTGGTGCAAACCTTCTAAACCCTGATGGATAGTGAGGAAAGACTGGGATTTGTAAATATCTGCACTAGGTTGAGGGAGGGTCACACAATTGGTAGGAAGTCCTTTGGCATTCTGGTTTCACTGTTTTTGGCTTCCTCCTGGCAGAAACACAAATGGCAAGTCGAAGAACATTTCACAGTGTGCTTTGGATTCATGTAGGCAGGACTCTTCTGAACTAAACGTGGGAGGGAGGGAAGGAAGATGGAAAACTCAGCCATCTGTCAACATTTTTAAAGTCACATTGAGAAGGGACATTTTTATTCTCAAGGCTTTTGGAAAACTTTCCCTGACAGCACATTTCACAGAGGACTCTTTCTGACAGAGACTGCTATCTATTTAGTGACACATCTGGGGAAGCAGATTGCACTGCACAGAGTTGAAGTTCACCGCAGGGCTATGAGCAGATCAGGGAAGTGGAAGATTGGAGGGAAAAGAAGCTTGAAGCCATTCTTGTGGCTTGTGACTCTAACACTAAAGTTCATCTTTAGCTCATGTTTATACTCTCAGAATATCCACTGTCACTCAACAAGGTTCTGAAAACCTATGGACAGATTTTCTAATGCATACACTGAAAATAATTAACAAACTGAAAAAACCCCAACTATCATGAAGATAACTAAGCAGTTACTTTCCTGGTATTACAACCCACCCTTCCAACCCGCTCTTTCCCCCAGCTTTTTGTGTTTTTCAAAAAGCATGCAGAAGAAAAACTTAAAATAGGTAACAGAATGTATTTTGCTCTTCAGGGGCAAAGAATGCATTAATAGCAGTGGTACTAGTAGGACGCAAAAAAAACAGACCTTCTGTATTTCCTTCTGTATTTTCTGTGATGGAGCACACAGTCTCTTGTAATGCCTTGTGCATGGATGTGAAACAAAAACCTTCTGAATGTCCTGTTGTCCATTGTTGCACTAAAAATACTGTGTATGTCAAGAAGGAAGCATATCAAGGACAAAGTAAAGCTGGAATTTCATGATCAGTATGATTAAAATAGAGACTATTTAGTTTTATTTCATCTCTAATTGTTGCAAAAATGAAGGCATAGCAATGTAGCTGGACTACTGCTCTGAAATTATCATATACACACAGACACACACAGACACACATAAACATAGATACGCACACGCTGTCTCTGCTTCATTTAACTCCTTTCCTTGATTCTATGCTCATCCTTCTACTGGTCCCTTGTGTTCTAGACATTCCATAGGGGTGGAACTCATGGGGAGATGTTATTGGGAGCTGTCAGCACCCAGACTCCTTTGCCAGCAAGGATGTTCATGTCATGAATTCTACTTTATCCCTCTAGGATCACTTGGAATAATTTGTATATGTTGAAGAGACACTGCTCTCTTTCTACACTGATCTGCAGCTCCATGTTACATCCAAATTTACTACACCCTGCACCATCTCAGTGTGTTCTCTCTTTGTTCTGTTCGTTAGCCCTGAACCCAGTTTGTCCAGCTCCAGGTTCACACGTCAGCTGACCATGGGCAATCTGTTTGCAGCTGTGCTCCTCTGTGCCACATCCTGTGTCCTTCTCAAGGCCTCTGCTGTCCTACCAGGCCTGGGTTTGTCAGCACTTTGTCACCAAGTTGCTATTGCATAAATCTCACTGCACATCGAGTAGCAGCTTGTCATTGCTGTCTATGCAAAACTATGGTCGTACCTCAGCAAGAGAAGCAAAAGTAGAACAGATCAGGCACAGGCACAGCTGATCAGCTGGAAGAATTGCTGTCACAGCTGAGAGAAGCAAAACAAAGCTGCAGGCAGGTCAAGGAAAGTTCAGAGAGGGCAAACCTGAGAGGTCTCAGTTCACAGTATCTTGCACATTGCTTGCAAAGTTTACAGTCTACTTTACTAGCAATAGAGTGTTGTGAATGTAAGCATGGGTCACATGCTTATACAGGAGAGAGACAGAGCAACAATACTTGGTCAGCTTTGTGCTGGAAATACCCCAGCTCTGACAGTACTGGGAGTGAAGTTCCAGAGAGCCTGGAGGCAGGTTCAGGTCTCAATCCCATGTTAACCAGCAGATCTGCTTTCCAAGCTGAAACTGCAAGTAAACAGCTAGAATGTGATGGTGTATTTCCCCATTCCTATTCCATATCCCTGCTGCCCTCTACACGTGGTTACCCCCTTCCCCCATTTCTACTCCTAACCACTCCCTCAGGTTCTCCCTGTTGGCTCTGTTATCCTAACTCTGCCTTTGTACCACCCGTGTACCGCCCCTATGCCCTGAGACCATTCGGCCATGTGCTCTCTCCGCCCCTCTGTTCCCCAAGATAGGGACTCCCAAATTACAGGCTCACTCTGCCTTGGGGTTCAGCCAGCCATCAGCTGCTCTCTCTCTGGGCTCTAGCCATGTGCCAGCCCTCTGCCTATGGGGGCTGGCACGTGTGCTGGTCCTAGGCCTTGGAGAGTTAGCATGGAATAAAGACCTGCTGCAGTCTCCATGCAAGAGCCTTCTCGCCTCCTTTACCGCCACTGCGTTGTTGTGAGCCGACAATTAACTGAGATAGCTCGGGCTGCCGAAAGGCTGCGGGAAAGTGGTTCTCCCACTCTCCCTGGGAATGCCCTGCGGCGCTCTCAGGAAGGTTGCGGCCTGCCATGCCACCGCAAGGAAACTACACACATCAACACTAGAAAGGGAAGATAATTTTCTTGCACTCTTCTTAGGAATGCCTGGGTGCTCCTGAAGGCAGGTGGAGAATGTGGGCTGTTCTGCATGGAGAAGGGGAACAACAACCTGTGTTCAGGCCTTTCAATCACCACAGGCTTCCCTTGCACCCTTTGCTCAGTCACCTGGTCTGTCCGTGGTACACTCCCCGCACTGTTAGCACCTTGCAGCAGGCATGGGGAAGGTGGAGATAGCTGGGTCACCAGGGGCTACTGCAGCTTCTGGAATCAGGTAAGTGCAAAGGAGGATTGACAGGCACACTGGAAAAGCAGCATGGACATACAGACAAGCACAGGAGCCTTGTTTACACAGAACCACATCCATCTGTCTCTTAAGTACACGGACTCAAATGGCATTTCCAGCTTTTGAAAATTCTTAATATTTTAATTTTACCCCTGTTGTTTACCACAAAGGTAACAATAAAATCTGTTGCAAAATGCAAGCATTTCTGGGCTGACTGTTGTCTGAAATGTTTCTTTCTTGGGTGAGATTTCCACTGAATTACTACAGCTTAGACTATACAGAATTTTGTGGTTTTGAACTCCTCTTTCTTCTCCTTCCTTCCCTCATTCCCTCCCAGTGAATAGGCTGTTTAAAGCCCTGCAGAAGACATAGTCACATCCACAGAACTTCACACAGGATGGCTCAGCCATGTTGCAACATGAGGGACATTATTCCGCTGAAGATCATGGTCCAGGGAGAAGAGTGTAAGATGCTGGAAGGTCTATATGTGTGACATACCAATGTATCTGCTCATGCTGATAGCCAGCCCTGACCTACTAGGGAGACAGAAACATGAAAAATGGCAGAAATAAGAAACAGTAAAAAGGAGAGCACTTGTTTAAAGAAGCTGCTAATAAATGATGGCTGTTAGGAAGACAGTGACATCATATGGATCAAGTAAAGGTAGAGAAAACCTGCAGACTCCCAAGGGAGTTCTTCTGCCCCCACCCTAGCCCTCTCCAGCAGCCCTGATGGATCCAGCAGAGTTAAGATCCCCATCATCACAGCTGCTGTCCTTAGTGTGGGTCCTGACAGCCTACTCTCCACGCCCAGTCCCACCTCTGGGCAAGAAGAGCCACAGGGGGACCCAGAAGATTCCATGCCATGGCCCTCCATTCTCAACCAGATCACGGGAAACTCATTTGTCCTGAAAACCAGCTACTGGGAGACCAGTGTGACTGAAGGGCTGAGTTCCAGTGACTGCAGTGGGACTGCAGGTCACAGCATGTGTACCTGCTTCCAGCTGCTGGAGCGGCTGAGCTTTTGTACCTTCCCCAGGACCGTGTATGAGTGTGCAAATGTGTGTGTGTAGGTGTCTTTGTGGTGTGGTTAATTGACAATCTTCAGTCTCGACCAGCTGGAACGTAGAGGGGCCTCAGGTCTGGGCTGTCGTGTGGGAGAAACCTTTGATTTTGGGGTGCCTGTGGGAGAAGCCCATGAGGAGGAGGGGGCTTGGCTGTCTGTGCCTCTGCCTGTGTGAGTGCCGTGTGTGGGTGCTGTGAAGGCAGCTTGTCAGTGTCAGTGTGTGACTGTCCGTCCTCTGCGTCTGTGTGTGACCCTGAGGTACATGCTTCGATTTGATACTGGCTGAACCTGAACGTGGGAAAGCAACAACCATGTTCCTCAGCCTAGGCAAAAGCCCGGACTGGGCTCCCACAGTTGCTCCTGACAGAGTCTGTTTTCTTTTGGCTGCACACTGTCTCCAAAGGAGGCCGAATAAGGCAGTATTTCCATAGGTACTTGTGAACTGCTTAAGGAAGATAACTCCACGCTTCTGCCTGAGAAGTAACAGCCTGTCAGCTGCTGTACCTACACTCCTGCTCTCTTTGGCAATTGGCTGTCCATCAGATGGGCCCTGAGAGATTCAGAAGATCCCAAACTGTAAAGAGAAAGGATCAGAGAAAGCTGTATCCTAAAATGAAATATTGATTAAATGAAATTGCTCTGTTAGTCTAAGCAGGTGGTTTCAGGACCTCTTCCTGATACGCATAAGTTTTAGTGAAGTTAGCAATGCCTTTATCATCAGAACCTCATCTCTATTCACGGCTGGGATTAACTGCAGTCAGTCTAGAGCTGTGATGGACTGAGAACAGAGTACTCAGAGATGCAGAGGGATTAAATTTACCTTTTTTACTGGTGCTTCAGGGTAAGAAGATGACTGCCTGCCTCCCACTGGCTGACGTGAGAGAATGAGCATGGCTATCTGAGGAGTAGAAGACACACTGCCGCTCCTGCCTGCTGCTCCCTCTTCCCTTTCTCTGTACAGCAAAGTGATTCCATGTCACCACTCTAATGAAATTAGCCTGTTTATGTGCCGGTTTATGTTCAGCCAGACAGGCTTTGCACAAACATCAGAAATCTGGAAAGCAGTATTCAGGCCATGGAGGACTGGGAAGAGATCAGCAGAGTCTGACAACATGCAGAAATGTTCTGGTAGTGTCATCTTCCTGAAACATCTGCTGTGAAGTGCTTGTCCTCCACAGTTTTATTCTTGATTAGCCCTTTCTCTGTGTCAGCTTTATTCTATTTTTATTGGTTAGAGTACAACTCAGAGCTTAAATAATTTCTCAGATTAATAGAAGCAGAGTATTTCTATCCTTCAAAACAGGAATGAAAGTAAGGAAAAGAAGTGTCAGCACATTTAAATTGGGCTGTACAAGCTTGTGGATTTCATGGGGGCTTCTGCTTAATTAAAGTATTTTTAAAGTTGTGTCATCCTTCTAGTACTCTCTTTGACCTCTATGCTGTAGAAGGAAAAATAAAAACACAATAGTTCTTCATGCCTTCCTGTCCTAAATGTCAGTGTGAATAGCTTAAATGTGCTCTCATTTCTTGGTGGGCATTTTATTTCCAGGCCATTTGAGAGAGTAGTTACTCAGATTTGTCTGCTGTCACACAGAGTGGAGGAGAGGAGCTGAGTGTTACTTCTGCAGTATCATAAAGAAGTGGAGCACTCATTCATTTTCATAATTAAAGGCACAAACAGCCGCACATGCTCTGTCTGGCTCCTCTAATTTGTGTTAGCTTCCTTGTTTACATACATCCAGTGATCACTTAGCTACTGTTAAGGAACGGGAAATGTTTCAAGATGACAGGGCAGAGATTCCATGTGTGCTCCCTCCCAGACATTGCACTCCTTTCCAACGCAAGCACCTCTTTCTTTGCAACAAACCAGTGCTGAGGCCAGGCACATCCAGAAATTATGCTCTGAAGTTTTTGCTATTCAAGTCTGAAGGTGACTTATTAAACAATAAATCATGAAGCAGTAAAGACAGAAATTCAAAAACTGTGTTTTCCTAGTACATCTTAAAAACAACCAAAAATTCTTCCCAGACAGTTTCCCCAAAGTTAGGGTAGACCCAGAGCCTTGCAATTATTGCAGGCATGGAATCTGACTTTTACAAAGCCAAGATGAATTGTGCTCAAATCAAGATCTGTGATCCAGGATGAGACTTCCTCTTTTTAGTGGTCATTAATCCACCCCTCTCAGCAAGATTGTTACTCTTGTCTGCCTGATGCACCTCATTCATTGACGGATACTGCAATCCATAGCAGGTGTTTCCAAGTGCTTTCCCAGCGCACTTTACTCCTGGGGTATCTCTCAGTGTCAAGTCTGCAGGTAGTCATACTGAAGTCTGGCTGGGTGTGGAGCTTTACCGTGCAAGCAAAGCCACTGAAGCTTCTTAAGAACTGTAGTGTTCCCATCTGTGTGTGTGCACCAGAAGATTACGCAATAACCCTGGCAAGACCGGGCACATTTTATGTGTGTATACATATATGTACGTATATGTATATGCATTTTTTTTTTACTGTTTGTTTCAACTATTTAGCAAACTTGAGTGAAATTCCTGCAGACAGAAATCATGCTGCAGGATTTTTGGATAATAAACCTTCTGCTTGTATGCTGAGCTGGAGACAACCAACAGCATCTGTTGATGCAGCCTGAGAGCTTCTCATCACTAGGGCAGAAATGCCCCCCTTATGCTCTGCCACTGTGCAGGAGGGAAGTGCAGAGCCGCCTACTTCCACGGCAAACAGGATGCTGGGCATGACACTGGGCCCAGAGCCTCTGTGGTAACTGCAAACTGGCATTCCTGCCTAGGAAAGGGGCTGCCAGCTCTATACCCACATTTCAAGCCTCTTTCCTCAGGTCCTTCTGCCAGGAGTGACCGTTTGTGGCTGTTTTCCTGTCTTCTGCTGAACTGCACCTTCTTATCTGCTCATCTACTGACATGCTGCCATTCAGCACTTCCCCTCCCATTTCTAGTGCATATGTGGTGCCTGCAAGAAGAATGGGAGAATGAGGAGCAACCCCCGTGTCAGTAATTGTTTAGGAAATGGGTGTGTCAAAGCACTTCTCTTCCTGGTGCTACAGTTCAGAGACAGGGAGAGAGCTGTGGACTGGCTCCTATAATCCCAGCTGGTAGTATCTGTAACCCTTAAATCTGTCTTCGAGGTCTTTTCCCTGCGAGAGAACTCCTGACCTCTATCTGAGATGAGTCTGGTGAAAAAACAGGGCAGAAAAGAGCTATGAAAGTCCCACTGCCCCTGTCCGACCTTAAGTAACATGGATCTTCATTTCATTTCATCTGCTCGTGAGGTTATGGATGAAAAGTCTGCTCTAAGTGGTTCCTATATGGCAGCAAGAAAATGGTAAATATTGTAAATATTTGGGTTGTTTCTGCAGCTTTATTTTTCTGTTAGCTTTTGTTACCTCTCACATCTCTTTTGGTTGCATTTCTTTAATATCTATGTAGATTGCATTCCCTTCTTCCAGTTTCCTTCTGCAAAGCCCTCAGCAATATTTGGTAGTTTCCTTTTCCATATTTCAGTCCCAGATCTCAAAGTTATGCTGTTTCACTGTTTAAAGTGATGCATGCCTCATATTTACTGGCAGAACAGCTATGGATGCTGCTGTTGTTTTTCAGTTCATGCAGAAGCTTTCCCTCTGCTTTACGTGGCACTGCAGTTGTGGAGGTTTTTGAGTGTCTTTTGCCTACATGATTAACTCTAGCAAGCAGAATGCTATCTTTTGCTGGGATGTCAACGCTGTATGGTCCACCTTCCACCCAATCATGGAAAACAGTTCTCTAAAATGAATTTTGAACACTTTAAGCCTGGTGAAATCTGTAAAACCTTTTTTTCCCTCCATCTTTCCTGTCTAAATTCTTTCCTAGTACTCAGTAAACAGTTCATGCTAGACTAGGGTTTAAATTAACTTCTTGCCTAGCAAGGAAGAACAGTAATCTCCACTAAAAAACTGCATGTGAAATCTGAAAGATACAAGCACACATTCTTCCATTTGCCATCTGTCCTTGTTCTTTGTTTCCCAGTAAACAGATGACTAAAAGTGGTTTGGGGGTTTTTAAAATTTTATTTTAGTGTCTTATTTTCTTTTTAAACACCTTGAGGAAAGGGGTTTTTTCTTTCTACTGTTCTGTCATTTACATCTGGAGCCTCAGGTCTCTGGATACACTGATATGAGTTACATCAGTGTGACTATACAATATGACCAGTTTCTTCTAGATAGACCATGCATGGAGAGTGTAATGTTTAGCAGAAGATTTGCTTATTTGAAGATAGCTGATGTTACACTGATATTTTCATTTACCCCAAAATGTAGGTTACAATTGGCAAAATACATTTTTCAATACAGAGTTCTATGAAAAATACCAACGTGATTCAGGTACTATTCTCTGTAATATGCTCACCACTCTGATGCTGCCTGTTCCCAGTCTCACCAAGATGACACACATGGGTTGAAGCCAGCTCTAGTCCATTGCTGTTCTAGTCTACGTGCCTTTACTAACTTGACTGGCACAAGTTGTTCAGTGTTGCACTGTCATAATATTTTAAAGCTTTTCAAGTGGAGTCAAAATCATGTTGCCATGTTGGCAGTTTTCTATTAATATATCTAAATCCATGCCTTGGTAGCAGGCCATAATTTTATCAGCAAACTGCAAAAAAGTGGTATTTTCAGCTGTATTTAATTGCTTCCCCTCATTAGAGAAACTACTCTTTAGAGAACCCAAACAAATTTTCAGCCATTTTTGATAATTTGAACAAATGATCAGAGACAGTAGAGTGAATTTCATTATTAAATTTGAGCTGGCTTGTCTGAAAAGGCTGAAGATGCACACCTAAATCAATCCAGGCTGAAACCAGGAGAAGTAATTAAATTAGTTCCTTTCTTTGGCTATTCAGCTTCCTGTTCAACTATAAAATGGTTGAAACTAATTAATATGGCACAACCATTGATTATAAAAATACCGTATTTCTGAAATATGAGCTATAAATATAACTGTATTTTAATGAAAATTGACGTGCCAGTTCCTGGGTCTTAAATGAAATATGATTCCTTATTGTGCGAATAGTCTGGAGTGAGGGAACATTGTGAATTACAGAAAGCTCTGTGGTGATCTATGACTAAAGGGAATAAATCATAATTAATAATCTCTAGATTCCATAGAGCCTTTTTTCCAAAGCATCATTAGAGAAAGAAACAAGACAGGAGACTCAAAAGAAAACCCAGAAGACTTTTAAGAGAAAAAGAAAGTGAATTGAAAATTAATATTGTCAATTAAAAAAAAATAAAACATAGTATAGATAATTATTAGCAGGCATCTACCACTGAAGGAAAAGTCTAATTTTCAAGACTGGCAATTTGAAAAGCACAGGAGCTCTGTAGTCCTACAGTTATGTTACCATTTTCTCTTAAATTCAAAAGAGCTTTGAAACCTGCTAAGGAACACATGTAGTACCCAGTTCAGTTTATTGAAATAGAATAAGATCTGCTGGGTAGCAGCACACACGATATCTGAGAACAAATTCTGTTTCTCTTGAGGAAGGCCGTGGTAAAGCTTTTATTTTCTAAACAGGAAGATATTGCGCTCTACCGCCTGGCAGAAACAAGCTCAAACTCCTGTTGTAACTTTGGATTGTGCAATCATGAATTAAGAGGATGTCTTTAATCAGCTAATGGTTGACAGTTGTTATACCCTGGAAATTAATGAGTGGCTTATCTCAAGTCTATGGAAAGATGCATGTTTTCATTGACTTCAGTGAGGTGGGAGTGTTTCAGAGGTGAACGGTGGTTTGTAACACATGATATTTTTTGTTTTGTTAGCCTTTCCAACACACATCAGTTTAGGAACAAGCAAGACAAGAGGGGACAATTGTGCTATGACAGGTGTACGTGCACCAGGTTTGACTGATACAAATAGCTTAAGGGTCCTCAAGGGCCTTAAAATCACTGCCAGATTCACCAACAGATCTTTTCAATTACATAACACACTGTGACTTGACCGTAATGGCATTAGTTATACGATTTTAATCCAATTTGCTGTCACTGAAGACTTCATGCATTGTCCTTCAGATCTACTTTCTGAAAGCTCTGACAGCCTGAGTGAAGCCAGCTCTCCAACCTATTTTTAACACAGTTGCTTCTCTTGCTGAGCTTATGAATTTATTAATAGTGTTCAATTCTTTCAGGCTTTACATGTTAATGCCAAATGAGACTTACGCAATCAAAAATCTCAGTTGTAAAGTGGCTAAAACTCAGGTAGTGACAAGCTGTGGCCTGGTTACCATGTGATAGCTGTCATAGCTACATTAAACTATTAGTATCTGCAATTAAGTTGTGAAATCCACCTCCTGTTTTAACTCATTAACAGGCCACACTCCGTCTGTACTGGATATAGCAGGAGAAAATGAAAGGCAGGTAATGGTCTGTGTATTATAGCAGTATTTCGGAGATTTTCTAAGGAAATCCTGCAGAAGCTTCATTCTGCTGCAAATCCCATGTTTTGGTTGTGTCATATCTCTATGCATCATAGAATAATAGTGAGTCCAACTTGTCTATAGTATGTGTATTGAGTATTTACACACTCTTCAACACCTATCAAAGCATATCCCTATTTATTAAATGTTGAAAGGTTCACATTAACCTCTATTTCATCAACAGCACCAGCCTCCATAGATAGGTTTTCAGTCTAGCCACCAGCTTTATCCTGGCCAGTTTTGTACTGGAACGGAGGAGAGATACCTAGATGGTGACTACAAATCTTTCTCAGTTTTCCTTTAAACAGCTCTACTTGAACATTCACCTTTGTTATGTTGCACACAAACCTTGATATCTGGAATAAGCTGAAGCTGTTTTTCATGGAAATTTGTGGTTTTTTCTCTGCAGTATTTGACTGCTGCCATTCATATCTGAATTCATATTGAATCAACTTATTAAAAGATTTGGAGGATAGGATCCATTTCTTTCATTCTGTGGGATCATGCTTCATAAATTAAATTTTCTGCAAGCCAAAGCAGTAGGAATTTTATCAGCAATGACTGAGAAAAATGAAAAGATGCAGTTGTTTGGTTTCAGCTTTAAAATTGCAACCAATTTAATTCTGATATGGAAAATACGTATCTTTTTTCTAGTTCCATTTCGGTTTTTGGTATCCTATTTGTAGTGCCTAAGCATTGTCAGTAATGATGTGGCCTCAGATTATGAGAGAGATGTCCTGTCTGTTAGAGTGAAAGACAGACATAGCCAAACAAGTAGCATTGCTTAGTGATGGTGGGTGCTCCTTGAGTCTGATGCAAATGGTTTAAGGTCTCTTCTAGGTTGTTGTAGCTGGTGTAGTGCCCTATGGACTTTATTTAAGCAACTGTCATTTATAGGAAAACACTCATAGCCACTAAATCATGTGTTCAGAAGGTTTAGGGCTTTTTTTACTTCGTGTTTGATTTTGGTTTTCGGTTTTCATTTTTTACTGAGAAGGAAGATAGCTCAATTATTACTTAGGCTTTTCAGAACTTGTTATTTTATTCTTGACTCTCTCTGAACTTGTGTCACTGACAGCACTTAGGCTGGAGTTTGTGTGCAAGCATTCCTAGTGTTTTGATCTCTATTTCCTGCTCTCTTTCCTTTGGAGCAGAAAAAAATAGTGCTTTAAATTCATATATGAGTTATGTTCTGCTCCACCACCATGAGCAAAGCAGAAAAATGACCCTAAAAACTTTGCCTAATCTGTTGGGAAGATAAACTTGCATAATGGCAGGAAGCTGTTCAGCAAAGAGATGAAATTGGAGAGAATTTTTTTAATTTGGTTTTCCCATCATCTTAATTTAATAAGCAAAGCAATTTTGTACAGCAGGTCAAACAGTCTACGAATGCAATTTATCAGCACTAGAGGGATATGACAAGAAATTGTAGCATAGGGGCCCTTTTGCTTTTAAAGAAAGGGAATGCTGCAAAGCTCTGCTTCCTTTTGCTCTTTGGTCTTGCCTGAGCCCTCAGTTTAGGATTGAAAGTGGAACTAAACTCTAATTTTGTATGCTTGTTGGGAAAATTGTGTTATTCTCATTATTCTTTAATCTGTTGTCTCTTTAAGAAGGGTGGATGAACACTTTATGTCAAGCTAACATGTTTAGCTACTCAGTGTTGCTACCGGCATTATTCCAGGAATCCTCCTTGCTGAGAAACTGTTAAAGTCCTAGGAGTTAAGTTTTGCATCCAAAGGGCATTATGAAAGTCACATTCATATCCTTATTCATGTAAGCCCATTCCAGAATGGCTGCCTCTGATTATAGTTCCTGCACAATATGACATAATTAACCACAGCAAAGACAAAATCATGTTAAATACCATCCAGTAGTCCATAACCATGTTACTTGTGGAATTAAAACCCCCAAACTTTTCTTTCCAAGCTTTGTGTGCCCTGGTGCTCTGCTGCTAACAATAATGCTAAAGGTCACTTGGCATGAGTCACTTCAGTACTCTGTGTCAGCAACCAGTCAAATCCTGAGTCTGCCTTGGTGAAGCTTGCCATTCAGACCTGCTCTGGGATAAAGAACATGAATGTCACAGGTAGCTGGTCTCCAAACGACCTCTCTTTAGCCTCTGAAAACCTTATTCAGATTTATTACTGTGGCACACAATAGGGATTTAGAGCTGAAGTGCTTCAAGTGCTGAAGTAGATGAAGATCTAAGAAGATGATGATCTAAGTAGGTGAAGAGCTAGGGTTTTTTTCACAGATGTGTAAATGTGTGGGCAGGGCCCAGCTTAGCTGCTGGGGAGGAGCAGCAGATGAAGGAAGTGATACATCCTGAGGGCTTTATGCTTTCTTCCCTCAGACCATGCCTGTCAGGAGGGAGAGGTGGCCAGATCCATGCCATCCCCCATCCTGGTGCTGTCATGAAGGCATGGTACCCCACCTATCCTCATGCATGGTCCCAGTTCTGCAGTCAGTGAGGGCCAGCCCAGTGTCCTTGCCTTGGGACTGACTTCTGTTAATTTTTCCTGTTCCACTTCAAGTTATGTCCAAACTGTTTATGCTACATATGCTGCAGCAGTGCGGTATGAAATGTTTTACTATTAAGTTGAGGGCATGGAAACCAAGCGGTGAAGTTGATAATTTTGATCTTGAAGGCAAGATTTAAAAATGACCAGTGGAACACTTTCCAATATAACATTTCTTTTTTCCAGGGTTATCTGCGTACCAGATTTACCAGAAAGATACACTGTGGGGAAGGAATTACCTTCCTACTGATTTTCAGCTAGACCAAGTGAAAAGCAGGCTGTTTCAAGAACTTCAATGTTGCCAACAATAATTTTGCTATCTCCAAAGAGCCCCACACAGGTGTCTGCCAAACATTTATATCTTTCCTGGGAAACTATTTGTTCAAGTGTTTTTATGTGGAACTTGGTAGCACATAAAGGAATGCAAGTGCATGCTTACTGCAAAGTGAAAACCACTGGTTCAGCAGATGCAAGGACTCTTTCCCAAGCATTGTGAGCATGCAGAATTTCAAGCTGCATGGGAAATGGCCAGAGTGACAAAGGCTTGGCATTGCTAATGTGGTCGTGATGAGTCATTGCTTGTTGGCAATGGAATTCTTTAAAGAAAAGAGTGAGTCATCTTGTGCAGTACCAAGCAGGAATTGAACTGCCTCTGGGCATAGAATTACAAGAAAGTAAAGCCAGGGAAATCCTTTTAGTGCTGCAGTAAAAGCACACAGATTGCAGGTGCTGATGCTAAATTTATCAGTCAAAGAGAACAGGAGAGACATGTGACTCTTAGTGCTAGCCAGCAGAAGCATTTTAGCTATAATGTCCTAGATGACCTCTCAATAGAAAACTATGTATGCTTTGTTGCTATTCTGGTTTCTGACATGGGAATCTTGTCCAAGCCTTCCAGAATGAACCAAAACCAGTCTTTGTGATAGCACAAAATCTTATCTCAAAGCATTTTAAACTGAACTCAAATTCAATGTTTAAAGAAAGTGCACAGAATGGAGAATTTTGTGGCAGGGAATCACCACCTAGGGTCTGGAACACGGGGAAGAACATCTGAGTAGCTTAAAAGCTACCTTTCTGTCTTCTTGATCTTGAGTTGCTATGAGAACTGCACAGTCTCCTTGTAAATTAACACCTGCATAGTGCCTTAATAATTTCAGGGCTGCCTGAAATTTGTATAATGCTGCAGACTGAAAGTTGTGTCTTATATCCTCACTGCCTTGTCTCATGACAGTGAAACATGCTTGTTTCATAGAATCACAGAAGGGTTGAGGTTAGAAGGCCATCTAGAGATTCTTAATCCAGCCTTACTAGTAGAATAAGGGTCAGCTAGAGGAGGTTGCTTAGAGATGTGTCCAGCTCAATCTTGAGCATCTTCAAGATGAAGATTTCACAACATCTCTGGCCAGTCTGTTCCAGTATTTGATCACATTCCAAGTAACTAAGTTTTTCTTTTTTTTTTTTTTGTTATGGATTTCTTTCTCAGACTTGCTGTATGTAATGCATCTACAGCTAGACTGAAGTGTCAAAACTGTTGCAGATGTATTACTCATCAGCAATAAGGGCTGGTTACCGTGTGGCTTAGGGTATAAGGGGCTTAAGCCCAGAGGGGCTTTGCAGGTTGCTGCTGTGAGAGTTGTATACACTGTGCCACTGTCTATCAGGCAGCCTGACTCGTGCTATGATGTATTTCTGTAGCTGCAGCAGTGCCATTGCTGCTGCTAAAAGTAACCACCTCATAATATGGAATGAGCTGATTTGCTTGTGGGAGGCTCTGTGTAACTATGGGGCTTGGCACTTCTTGCTGTCTGCTCAGAGCAATGTCTCAAGCATACCTGATTTCTGAGTTCATCTCTGACTCCTGCAGTATGGGAGTGCCTATGAAATAAAACTCATACTGCTTTTCCCAGGCCTGGCCTTTCTCTACAGTAAACTAAGGCAGGTGTGCTTTTCTTCTGATCTCTGTCACAGTGAGCATTCTCTGTCATAGTAAACAGGCAATTTGAAAAAAAAGCAATTGTTTGGTAGCTATACTAACCAGGACATTAGATGCCCAGTTTATGCCACCAAACTGAAATGATAAATGTTGCCTGGCAATTTGTATTCATGTGCTTACAGTATTTTTCATTCTCTCTTCCAGGTCTCTCATTTCTGCGATGTCCTTAGGAGAAGCTAGTGATGCTGAGAAGTACAGATAAAATGAACCTTCCCTGATCTTCTCCAATTCTGAGATAAGGAAAATGGAGGTAAGTTGTGTAATAAACCTGCGGCTCATTAGACAATCCTTGACCAGCTGGCTTGGCTGCTTTCTGAACTGAGAGGAATACAGGTTTCAAAGTAGGATGTGACGACATCTAGGCCCTGTATGTGAAATTGTGTGGAATATTTCCCTAGGTGTGGGTAAATTTGTAGGTTAAATGTTTGGAGATACATTGCCACTGACCTCTGTAATTTTATATAATCTGTCTAATATTCTTGAAGTATCTTAGTCCCTTTGGATCATGAGGACTCTTTTAGAGTCTTTAGGAGAATATCAATTCAATAGACTTATGAAATTACTTGTTTGATTGTGGTTTTCTGATTATATTCACCATCTGAGTACACCACCCAAAATCTGAACTTCTCGTTTCCATATGTGTGCATGTGTTTATGTATGATCTGTTTTCAGGCAATATCAGATTTTTCAGATGTCTGTGGAGAATTTCCTGCAACACTAAGTTGATAAGAAAGTAGACTATTAAAACAATTTATAAAAAGTGCTAATACAAGGCTTGAGAATACTTATGCCATTGTGTGCACACAGTAAAGAATACTGGAGAGGCTCCTGCATTTGCTGTAGCAGAAGGGAAAAAAGACTGGACAGCATCAGTACTTGATGTTACTTTAGGTATCAGTTTAGAAGAAGACACAGTGGTGGTGCTAGACATCTGCTGCCTATGTTGTTGCACAGCAGGTTTGTGAGCATAAAAAATTTAGTGAGTTTGTGCAAAGTTGGTCCTTATTTCCAGCATTAGCAACAGATGGGACTCATAATACTCCTCCTTTCCTGGCAGCTTTTCAAAAGCACTGGTGAGGAGTACTGATACAGAATGTACAGGCTGTGGGGTCCAGAACACGGGACTTCAGGGCCAGCTCTCTGACTGCTAAATGGGAACAGTGATTTTTCCATTCTCCCACCATCTTTGACAGTTTATGCTGAAAGTCTTTAATGACAAAATCTGTTACATATTACATATACCATGTGCAAGCTAGTGGAAAGATGCTACTTCTGAAATTATTCTTTAGTAGTTTCTGCATTGACTGTCTTTTGCCACTGTTTGGGAAAGGGCAGGAGGACAGAGGGAAGAGGAGCACAGGCAATCTCTCTCTGTATCATTTCATCACTCACAACATGAAGATCAGTCTGAACAACTGGGAACATGGTTGCCACTGTCAAATACTGAGTATGTGACATTTTGTTTTCTGTTGCTATGTCTGCTGGGTGGTTTTGTTGCTACATGCATGCTGTCTTCCTTTGATTCACTTTCCAAGCAGAAATTGGAGGTGAATGTTTGTCATCTGCCTCTGGCAGTTTACAAAGCCTTAGCCTTTTTTCTTTTTTTTTATTTTAACAACTATTCATCACATTCTCTTCTTGTCTTTCAGCTCAGTTTCCCTGTGCTTACCTTGGTTCCCACTGGGATTTCAGAGGCATGGAGCAGCTGCAGTGCTGATCTGCTGACGAACAGGTTCATGAGAGCTCTCTGAGTCCTTGTTGGTCTTGTTTGGCTTTGCTTTGTAAGTAGAGGAGTATACACTGGTGTCATAAGTGCATCCGAAGTTTTTGTCCTCTGCAATGCTTCTGCAAAGAGCTGCATGTCCCAGCAGATGGAGTAAGATAAACAGCAAATGCACAGCTATTGGTATGTGCTGGTTCCCATCACAATTTGAATGCAAATTCAAATGGATTTCATACTGCTAGCAGTATATATATATATATATATATGTATATAGGTTGTAGTCAGCAGATTGGAAGGGCCAGATACTTGCCCCTGCTTTGCAGTTCTGTGAGTTAGTGTTACTTGGGATGGCAGATGTCTCAGAAATAAATTAACAGTAACAGTCAACTGGAAATCATGTATTTCCCCAAGGTCCACAAGCACCCTATTGTCTTACAAAGAGAGATAAATCCAGGAAAGATGTCACTAGTTCCTAGAGAATAAGTTATTCAGTCTTCTGTTAATGAAAAAACCCCAGATTTTTTCCATAATTCAGCATCTTTTCATATAAAACAAAAGCCATGTCACAAGGAGAAACCCTGTATTATTCAAAAGCCCATAATTCTGCAGAGCGTTTTGCAAACATAAACAACAAAACTTGGGTGACCTACACAATCAAAAATACATGTCTTTTCAGTTGCCAACAGCAGGAATATGCCAAGAACTGAGTCAGAAATTACCCTCAGGAAGCTTGTTTTTGAAAATAGGCAGGTTGTATTAGGATGCATGGTGAGCCTGTGGGAGTAAGAGGCTATCCACATGCCATGAGTTTGAATGTCATTGTTGCGCTTGCTTAAGCTTGTAGATTGTGACAGGGCCCTTGAAAATGTCAGAGAAATAATAATAATAAAAAAGACAGCTAGGGATCTAACTCATGTTTATTTTCTTCTGGTTTTCTTTTGGGTTTTTTTGTTTGTTTGTTTTTTGCTTTTTTTTCATTTTTAAATACAGTTCCTGCTTCTGTGAGTAAACTGGGAAAACTGGTAGCTTTCCTGCTTGAAAACCCCCATATCTTCTGCTATATTGAAATTAATGTTTCTGGTGCTGTGAGTTGTTACCTCTGCAGAAGATTATGCTAGTCTCTTTCCCTTGATAAACTAGTGCTTTTTTCCGCCTGTCTTTTTTACTACAGCTTGAGCTTTATTCAGTGACTGAGACCGTAAATGTATACGTTTGTATTTTAACTGTTAGCAGCCATCTTGCAAATATCTTGAGTTAAAAACACATTCGGGTGTTTTTTACAGGACCTCTGACATGAAGTAATAACGTAAGACCGTTGAATAAACTGTCTGTGCAGAATGCTAGAAGGTGAAACTTGTACTGGAACTGTGATATTGTATGTCAGCTTCTGGTTAAACTGTATAGAAATTATCATTTTCAAGGTACATTTATCATAGTCATTCACTTTTCTATGAAAAAGAAAAACAAACAATAAACCAAAAAACTCCCCCTGCAAAAGCCCTCTCATATTAAAAATATGTACATGACTTAATCAGTATACATATATATATGTAATTTGATCTTAATATGGTCAGATTATGTAACTGCTGTTTCTTTCCCTTTCTATTTTAGTTTCTCAGCATGACTGCAGTTGTCTACAGAGATAATTGGAATATTTTCGCTCCTGTTGCCCTAATGAAGGAGGGCAGAAGTGTTGTTGCTGTTTCACAGATGAAGAGAAAGGAGGTCAAGTGGATTTTCTCAAGGTCACACAATGACATCTGCAGCAGAGCTGTGATTTGAAGCCAAATCTCCTGAACCACAGAATTTTGACTCTTAAAGGATTGGAATATATTGGATGTAACAACCACGAAGACACCCAAATCAAATGCATGATTTTTATGCCTTCTTCCCCCCCCCGCCCCGCAACAACATAACAGCAAATTGTGGGTTTTGTTTAAACTTTGGTCCAGCAATATAATAGCTCCTTATCATTATACTTTGCAAAGCTTGATTGGACTGTTCGCCCAGTCCCATATTTCTTGGCATGGGAATACTGCACAGGAACAGCCATTTTCAAAAGAATATTTGTTTTGAAGTAGATACATGCCTCATTGTTTCTTTCTTTAAATCAACTGGGTAATAAAAGCTGAGACATTCAGCTCCTGATCCTAAAAGGAAGGATCCCAGGTCTTTCTCAATTATTATCTTTAAAATGTACCTTTGCTGAACTATGTTCAGAAAAAGTTTAATTTATCATACCCACGCCCTGCCGTTATGTGTAGTAGTGATGTATTTTTCCTGTGTACTCCTCTGTCTCCCTGCTCCTATTTGGCTGTGCTCCTTTAAACAGTCAGCATATTTGGACAGAACATCTTCTCCTGCTATCCTGTGTAGCCTTCAGGCTTTGGGGGCCTATTGAAATGCAAACCAGAAACAGGCAGTTGCATCCTAAACGCCCCTTGCCTTTTCCCCCCTTGAGTGGAGCCAGTCCCCACTGGCTTAAATCAGCACATAAGCCTGAGAGGCTGCCAGTGTTCTGCAGAGACTGAGTGGTTCTGCTTACCACGTTTTGGGGTAGTTCTCTTCTGATACCGTAAATAACCTGATTTTCTGACAGTTTGGTCTATCTACTTTAGCACTCAGCCCTTGCATTTTAACCTTGTCAGGGTTACTCCCTATCTCTTGTGTGTTGATTAGTCGAGAAACTGGAGCTAGGTTAGTTCTGGTGTGCAGAACTGTAACAGCTTTCCCCCGCACCTGGCAGTTCCTGTTCTCATTGACAAATCCCAACTCCAGAAATACTCTGCGTTTTTTCTTTTTCATTTCTTTTCTTTTTGTTCTTTTCATTCTTGGCAGCTTGGGCTGCTTCCGAATAGTTTTCATTTAGGGTCATATTTCTACTGACTGCAAAGATTCTACTGATTTCTGCTGCTTCCCTGATTAATTTTGTCCCTTGCAAACAGCTGGTGCTGGGCTCTCTTAGAAAACTTCACCACAGTGGACAACTTGGGCAACAAAAGATATAGGTATGCATGTACTACTATAACTTTGAACTCTGGAGGCCATAATACCCAGTGAAGCTTTCTGAACTCACTAGCTTCCTGTCTTCACTCACAGAAGAAAAATCAGAAGGAAATGTTATGCACAGTGGATTGCTAGTTCCCTTGGTCCCTAAGCATTCATTTCCGTAGAGAAGAAATACTGGGAAAAGGAACAAATTGTTCTGAGCAGGAAGGGTTTGCAGTCCTGAGTAAAAATGGAGTAAGGCAGGCTACCAGTGCAGTGCCAGGACATTAGTGATTTATTTCGCCTGAACTGGCCTAGTTGGTCTGTTTTGAGAAAATCTCTGTTTTGCACTATTATGCTTCCATTGATATGGCTGAAGGCCTGGTGTATCTCCATCAGCACTTTAGTCATATCTACCACTGGTTTTGAAGGATGCATTGAAGCAACTAGCAACGTAGCTTGCTCAGATTTGGGTGTGCTTCTATAGGCAGCAAGGTGTGTTGCTGTTTTTGAAGAAAAAGAAATATTGTCAGATTTTCCTATTTATTGAGAAAAGAGGAAATTGAATAATACTCAGACCCAATAGTTTAGTTCTGTTATCCAGGTGATCCCATTCATCACCAGACTTTTCTGGTCTAGGAGAAAGGCCTCATTTAAAACCCTCTTGGCTGCAGGTCAGACAGGGGTGTCTGGGACTGGCAAGCTCCTCTCATCACAATATTCTTTCACCCTGCTACACAAGTGTTCAAAGTAGAGGTTGAAGAAGTGTGTCTGTAGATAAGCAGTTCTGCACAACCATGCCAGGCTTTAATGTTTTCTGCAAAAGCTCATGCTTAGTCAAGTCCCCTTAGCTATCATTTTTGTGCTAAGTTGTCTTGATTTCATCTGCTATTTAGAATATTTCTGTAAGAGCACCTGATTGTTAGCCTTGCTCTTCAGTCTTCCTCTGCTCAGGACTCTGCTTGGATAATTGCGTGTGGCTTCAAAACCTTTCCCCCACCCAAGCTTTGGACAGAAGAGTATATAGAGATTTAACTCAGCCTTTCCACTAAGCATGTACATAGGAGACCTCTCTACTCAGTAACAAGGTGCTGAGATTTCAGTCTTGTACATGTGGTTTGTGGGAGTAGGAGGGGAGGCAATGCGTTCTTTAAATGTACTTCTGACAGGAGAGAAAATGGCCTCAAGTGGCAGCAGGGGAGGTTTGGGTTAGATAAAAAGAAAAATTTATTCAGTGAATCGGAACACGCTTCTCAGGGAGGTGGTGGAATCACCATCTCTGGAGCTATTTAAAAAACTGGGTGGTGCCCAGGGACATGGCAATGCCAGGTTAGTAGCTGGACTTATATATCTTAGTGGTATTTTCCAGCCTTAATTATACTATCATTCTATGGTGCTATGATTCCAAGTATCTGCAAACTCTGTATCCAGATGAAGTTGGTGATTCTGGCGTTGTTGACAACTAAATACTATTTCTGAAGCAAAAAAAAACCCCACAAGAACGAAACATGGTGGCTTTGAATGGATGCCTGGAAAATAGCGAGAACATGCCAAGTTATATATTTTTCCTAAGAACATACCAGCTTGCATCTGCTCAGGGGATTTTCTGAATAAACTGTTTCTCTCTGTTTAAGAGAATCTGTTCTTAGCGTTTCTCTGGTATTCTTCAGGTTCTAGAAAACTTCAAGAATTTAAATCTTTTGACAAGAAGTACTACCAGCATAATGAGACATTGTATGAGGAACTACCTTGTCATGATTATTTTGATCCTGGTCTCTTGTTTTTTGTGTAATACTTCTTGGAAGTCATGGTGATCTGGTGATCTCTCTAGAAGAGCTCACTTTCTTCTGTAGTTTCCATGTGACCTCACATGTCACTTCTAAACAATCCCAATCTGCTCTAACCACTCTATGCTTTAGATATTTGAGATCTTTTGAACAGCTCAGCAGAACAGAGATATTTTTCCTACTTCTGTCTTAGGTCCCATTTTTGTGCTGTGGTCTCTGGCCAAAAAAAGGCATGCAATTCTAAAGAAGATGACAGAAACTTACTGTTTCGCAAAGTTGTCTTTCTGTGTGAATGAGTGTTTCAGGTTGCTCACAGAATCACCAGCAAATCACTGGCAAAACCAGGTTTAATATAAAAGTGAAATAATGAAGTTCATTGCTCGGTTCACTCTACTACTTGCTACATGGTGACTGAAACATAAAATCAATTAATCTGAAATTAAAATCAACCAAAAATTATCTGTGTGGAGCCTGGGGATGGAAAAGGGTAACGGTGGGAAAGGGTAACGATGGAAAAAACAAGGGAGGCCCTCCCACTGAGTCACAAGACTCAGCGTGGACTCCTGTGCGAAACCTAGCGCTAAAGAGTTTAACAACACTAGAACAATGACCTAATTTAAACAATTTACAAAAGGTTCTACACAATTTACTTCAAGCCCTATTTGTAGGCCTAATGTACCAATCTAAAGTACTTAAGTAAGTTTCCAGGTATATTTTCTGTAGCATATTCACACAGACCTAGAGTATGTACAAGGTACCTGTGAAAATTCTCCCTCAAGCTCAGTGGAGTGCTCATGTCAGATGTCTTTGCATCTTCTCAACAGGCAAAGGGTTGAGCCTCGAGGAGTGGGGGTATCAGCCCAGGCTCTGTCATCATTGTTCAGCAGTGGTTCTTCAAGTGCAGCAAATCTGAGAGTTCTCTGGCTCTGAGAGGCCTCACTCAGATGGACGTGCTAGAGGTCAAAGGGTCTCACTTAGGACTGCTGTTTGTAAGTTCCTAAGAGCATTGGCTTTTAACACATTGACATCCTGGACACAAGTTGAGTTGGTAACTTTCTTTTAAAGTTCAATAACAAAAACATTGTTCCTCTTGGGTTGTTATTTGGGTGAGAAAAATAAGTTTCCAATGGTGCTTGTTAAAACTAGGAGCTCATTAGACAGCACCAGTTCCTGGGAGCAGACCGTGTTTCTCGTAAGCTCAAATGGACCTGAGCTCAGGTGCCGCTCATCAAGACTGAGGCCTAACGAGCATTTCTGAGATCACAGTGTGGCCCGAGGTTCAGGACAGTGAGAGATGAACTACCAGGCTTTCTAATGTTTCTGGGGTGGCTTTTTCTTTCCGTGGGTTTTGAGCATTTTTAGGTTTGAGTGGGTTTTAAGTTGCTGTTGCTTTTGTTCTAATGGAGCAAAACTAACTTCTAACCTCTAATGGAAGGAAATTTGTGTAAAGGAAAACTTTTTTCAGTTCTCAGTTTCCTTATTTTGATGGAAAAAAGAGACTATGTGCTGAAATACTGTATTTTCACTTACAGCAAAAGAACTATTTTAAATGCTTTTTTCAGCTTCAGAAGAAATTTTGCAAATGTTAGTTGAGGAACTTCCAATATACAGATTGGATGTGCTGTCATGTAAGCATCTGTTTTCTGTCAAATATTCCTTGACACACCTTCTGTCCATATTTAATCTCATGAATAGAGCAAACGCTAACAAAGTGTTCTGCCTACAAGAAAAAAGTCAGAAGTCTTGCTCTGGTATAAACAGTATTCATATGCAATTCAAACAACCATTTTCATTAATCGTCATTTTAATTTATAATGCAATAGTAGAGTAAAATCCAAAATATTAAATATTATTATTATATTCACTTAATTCAAATGGAAAATTACAAGGGAAAATGAAATATCATTCTCATCTTTTTTATACTGTCACATCTAAAAGATTTTGTCCCTAATCACAGCAGGAAATATATTTGGAGAATACTATTGTGATGTCCTAAGTATCTTCACCTACGTATAGGGTTGATTCCTTTGCCAGATTTTTAGTCAGTTTTCCTTCCCCACTCTAAAGTCCTCCTTTGTGGTAGTCTTCATTTTTCCATCCTATCTGGAATGTCCCTATTATTGCCCTATGGGTTTTCACCAAAAGTGCTCAACACCTTTCGGAAGGATTATGCTCCAAGCAAATACATTTCTCAGTATTTCTGCTAAGGCTTGCTGAAACAGAATGTTACTCTTTTCTCCCAGCAAGTCCATCCCTGTACAGCATTGGTTTTTCCCCAGCAGTCCAAAATGACCTGTGAAGCTTCATAGCTCCCAGGCTGCTCCAGACTTTGCAGAGTCTGGAATGGCACCCAGGTATTGTCCACCCTGTTATTTCCACTGGATGATTATTTTGGGCCCTAGTCCATGTTCAAAGTCTTCCTTTGTCCATCTTCATCTGCTGGAATAAGTGGCATGCTACCACAGATAGCTATCCTGCAAATAAGAGGCCCAGTAAACTTTGGTACTTAGTGGCAGCTGCTAATATGGGCCCTAATAGTAATTTTTGTGCCCCTGAAGACCTTTCCTGTTCCAAATCAAGCCAGCTGAAAGCTTTAGGGATGCTCAGAGTGCCATGGTCTAGTGCACTGAAAATGCCACTTCTGATCCCTGACTTCTGCTCTTTGTCTGTTTACTGGAGCTGAGCCCATAGCAACTGCGGTGGTGAATGTGAATAGTTTAACAGATCATCCTGATGATGTGCGTGACTGTTTCAAGGTAGACAGTTGTCTGGACATGCTTGGCATTGTTAATTGCTGTTTTATATGCCTAGAATGGATGTTATGCCTCAGAGCAGCAGCCTGTAGAAATAGAAATAATTAATCCACCTGCAGTATCCCAAGAATTGCCTGCAGGGTGTCCACAGAGCCCCAGGGCTCCATGCTGCTCCCATCAATATCTGGCTGTACAGAGAACATGCTTATAAATTGCAACCAATTTGAGGCACCCACACTGAAAAGCAGTGCTTAAGTGAAGAGAGAGGAGGGCATAAAGGGCAGTGAGGAAAGGCAGTTTAAAAGGATGAAGTTGCTCTTGAACTGCTTGATTTGCTTCTTTCTTTATGGGTGAATTAGACTGAAGGACAGACCCTACAAGCCTATTGCTGGAGTATGTCAGCAGAAACTCTGACCCTGAACCTCTACAATTCAATAGCTTTTAAGCTGTCGAATTCCTCTGCCTTTCCTCTGGTGTGGTGTAGCTACGTGATGTATGCACAGGACCAGCTGTCTGCTCAGGATTGCTCAGCTGCTGGGGACAGCTGTATCTATCCTGTGGCACAGGCGGGTCTCCTCATGGGTTTGCACTGCAGCATGTTATCTGGCACCTCTCTGTTGGCCTCTACCAGGTCCTGCCACTGCAGTACAGCACCAAAGCCTTTTCTCCTGCAAGGCCACTCCTTTGTTTTCCCTCGACCAAATCAGGGTTCTCTCCCTAGTCATGACCCTGAGGGAGTAGTACCAGGCTCTCCTACATTTGCAGGATCAGCCCTCTGTTTATTTTACCTGTTCTGTGGAATCATATCTGGTTTTGTCTCATCTGTGTAAGTTTAGTTAATCTTGATGGACCATGGAGAATAGATTTCACCAACTATGGAGGACAAATTATGAGATGGTTAACTAACGTGTGTGTTAAGATTGAAGTCTGTGCCTTACCAATAGCATTAAAATCGTTGTTTTATTACTATTTCTTGAATATTCTGATTTCAGACAGCTCTTCAGCTTGTATGAGAGGAACTGTTTTCTAAAAGCATATAAGAAGAGGATGCAGGGGTCTCTCTTGAGCCTCTGAGCTGACATGGCAATACCATCTGAAATAATTGTTTCTATGGATCCATAACAGATATAGTGCTAGACAAAGCAACAAACTGACTATAGTTTTACATGTTGTTGTTTGGGGTTTTTTGCAAACATAAAACTAAATTTCATATTCCACCAACAAAAAGATGTTAGTCCTTGTCAAAAAGCCCTGAAAAAAAAGGGAAATCATGCTGTTTTAATTTTTGCTAGTTGACCATTGCTTTTATTTATATAAGATAGAGAAGCTAGAGGTTGGAGAAATAAATGGGAATCATTATTTGTACAAAGCTTGTGAGCTGGAATTCCCACGGACTCTATTTCATTTACATTTCTTTCCTCCTCTTTTATTGCCCATTGTTTCTAGATTCAAGGAAAAGGCAGTATAGAATGAAATGTTGCTAGTTCTGTGAGAAATACATCATCCAGACCACAATGGATTAGAGGGACTATTAAGCAATACATGCGGGAAAAAGCAATTAATCTGCTGAGAAGTAATTTTCCAAGTGCGTCATTTTTCACTGACTGCATATTTTAAGAGGTACCTCATTATTTAGGTCTCCTATAGGTTAGCGTGCTTCTCTCTTTGTTGCAAATATCTTTAGAGGAGAGGTAGCCTAGATTCAGACTGTACATACTCCTCTTCCTGGAACTTAAGCAAGACTTTGATGTCTCGGAAGCACTTTCATTAACTGATTTTTTCTCAGAGTTTCTGCTGCTGTCTCTGTGTCCTTCTTTCCATGGAAATTCAAGTCAGGGGTCCAGTTTGTCAAGCTGTTAGTTTAGGATCATGTTAAGTCAGCCTCTGTGTCCTGACCTACATTCACCTCACTACTCCCTTCAGTCATCTAGAAGAGGCAGTCACAAAGCTGTTCTTTGGTTCTCCTTCTGCGTGCTGATTTGCCACTAATGAAGGTGTGTGGTGGTGTGCTCAATTCCAAGCCAAGTGTTTTCCCGTGATTACGGCCCTGCCAGGCCAGCTGTCTGCCTGCACCTGCTCTGTGCTCAGCGTGCCTGTGTTCCTCCTTCTGAAGCTTCCATTAAGTGTACTTTGTGAGAAGCTTTTTGCATCCGTGGTTTGGAGCAGAATTGCAAAAATGTATTTGGAGGCGGAGGAATGAAAAGAAGGTGAAGGGTACCTCATCAGTCTTAATCAACCTGCTTTGGTCTGAGCCAGCTCCAATCAGCCAGAAGTGGTAGCTTTCCCTCTCTTTCACTTAGTATAACTCAAAGCAGGCGTGCTGGACAGTCAGTGTACAACTTATTAACAGTGACCAGGCCAGGCTTGACCTTTCACTGCCTGCATAAATGATACAACCAGGTCTCCAGATGCAACAAAAAGGGGAAGTTGCTTCTCTGCTCCAAGCTTCCACATTATGTTAGAATTTGCTTTAGACAATCAATTCAGGGAGATCATAGCAAGACAGCTTAAGGGCCCCTACTGAGAGAATGGGCAGTAACTTTGCTCTCTCTGTGTTGTTATTCTTGTGAAAACAGTCCAGCAGCACTGTCAGTGCCCAGTACAGTCAGGTGTGTAACACAAGTGTGTTCTCCTAGACAAATAAGCATGCTTAAAGCGTTCCCTCTTCGTGGATGAATTTTTCTCAGTGCTTTCCTCCATCTTCTTGGGAGACAGACAATGCAACTGCCTTATTCCTGCTGTTACTTTATGCATTTCATCATGTCCCTCCCAAAACAAATCTCATATCAAGATGTGGAAGCTGGAAGCAGGAGGGGCAGGCTTTAAACCCAACTCACAGCTATGTCAAAAGCACTGGGCTGTCTCAGCATTGTACATATTTTTACCAAGAAACAAACCAAAAAGTCTGAAAATTCCTATGTGTAAAGGAATCACAGTGAAGGATCTCATGCAGAAGTTTCTGTGCTGCCTCAATGTGTACTGCCTGGTGTTTCTCACCATAGAATCATAGGGACCCACTATGCAGTGTGGGGAAAGACAGTCTTGCTCCTCCCTTCTGCAGCATAGAAGCCCTCTGGAAAATTCAAGCTAGGACCCCTGTACCTATTGTTATTGGTCTGTTACTTTTAAAAGTATGCAATATGTAAAAAATTGGGAAGGAAGAATTCAGCCATGATAGCCCCCCAGGACGGCTCCTTCCCTGTCTGGTGAGGCCCAGCATAGTTACTGTTTTTAATGGGCATAAAAAAGCAGGAAACAACACAATGGATGAAAATCAAATTCTGCCCAAAAAGGAAGGCGTTGAGCGTAAAGCCATCACTAATAATGTATTAAATCAGTGCATGTGTAAAACTGTTTATCCATGGAAAATCAATGATTGTTTCTGTAACTGTTGAGAATTAACTACACAAAAATAAAGGAATTACTTGAATTGTAGCATTAGATGGATCCAGAGTCCTTTCTGTCTACCAGGCACCCAGCTAAAATCATCCTTCATTACTAACAGTGAAACAAAAAAATCACTCAAAGGTAGTATCACATGACTTCTCTTGCTGTAAATTGGGGATTTTTTTCATTATTCCTAATTTTCTGGGTGAGAAAGAGCCATTTACATCAGTGTTGCTGCCAGATTCAGTGAAAATGAGTCTCCTCCTGTTTTATCTTCTTTCTCTCCTTTCACACCACTCTCAAGCAATACTAAAAGAAGGGCTGAGAGAACATTGAATACAAGTTGATAAGAGAGAATTCTATCAATTCTCTCTATCAATTTGTATTCAATGATACAAATTGATATTTGTATATCAAATATGATGATATTTGCCCCTCAAAGAAGGGGGTGAAAGAAGCCTGCAAAAGCATCTCAGGCACAAAGAGGTGATGGAACAGCTGTAAAGAGCTCTCTTATTTGCTGTGTGTAAAATGAAATCGCAATCATCGGTCCTGCTGTGCCCATGCAAAGTTGCATTAAGGCTGATTTTGAAGCTGGTTTCTAGTATGTTCACGGAGATGAAAAGTAGGAGTTCCTTGTTTAAAGAGTCAAACTGTTGTATAAAGAGTTCTATATAGGTAAAAAATAGTTGAAGTTGTGCTTCATCTCTGTTTTTTTTCTTTTTAAACATCTAGGCTGTGTATAAAGAGGGTTTTATCAAGTAAACTTTTTCTCCTGTGGACCAGCTCCTCAGTGTCTGGACTACTGGGAAGAGTGAAGAGATCAAAATTCAGAGTAATAAATACAAAAAGTGCTGGAGGGTGTTCACACAGAGTTTAGATATGCAAGATGTAGCTAGTGAAGTTTTTTTCTCATCTGGAAGACAAACAGCATTTCCTTTCTTGTGCTGTTGTACAGAGTCAATCTGCTGTATTGGAAAGAAGTCCTGATTACATGCCACCTTCCCGACTAAATCAGAGATTTTAGACCTAGAAACCCTAAACATCCTCAGAGATTTCTTGAGCTGTATACCACCCTCCCTTGTCAGGGCTGTGCACAAGAGTGCAGTGTCTGTTGCTGTCCGTTTCTTTTTGAGAATTTCATATGCCAGACAGCTGAAGGGGAAAAAATATATTTGTTGATTTTTCCTGAACTGTGGTAGTTCATGCTGCACATTCCGGTGGCTCTTTGGCACAATGATGGCAAATTGAACTTGGTGTTGCTGATATTTCCAAAGTGGAAAACAGCTTTCATTGTTTCAATAAGTCTTTCAGTGTACTTCACAGAAGGGCAATTTAAACAGAATGCAATGCTGAAATCGAACCAACTCTTCCACCGAGCACTACCACGAAGAATAGGTAACACTCCATTACTTTTCTGCAAGACAAAAAGGAATCTTCTTTCTCTCTCAGAGAACCAGATTTGCTCTGCTAGACAAACTCCAGGACATCATCTTTAGCAGCAACAACACACCTGTGCCTGGGATACAAATCACGTCAACCAGTTGTTGCCTGTGTTTCATGCTGTGTTGAGTTTGATTTATAATATCTGCACGGCACAATTCATTCAAGTCATGAAAAAGGTACAGTGACTGCACACCATACAATTGAACATGCCATCATTCATATTTCTCAAAAAGACTGCACAAAAAACTTCTGAAGGAGCTGGCTGACCTTACGTGGAAAGAGGTTTAAACGGCAGTAGTGCATTCATTGATGTGTGTGGGGAGAGTAAAAAAGGAAACTCAGCTGAGTCTGTGCTAAGAGTTTTCCCAGATTTTCTGAGGTTTATTTAAGACAATACTTAACTCTAAAAAAGGAAGTATAAAAGTCATTATTATTTCTGGTAAAAATTATAGAGAAAATAAACCTTAGTAGAAAACCAGAGAAATGTTGTTGTCTTAAACCTTAATAATGCTAGCAAACAATCCCATTCTTATCATTTGTCATCCATGTAATAGGCATATGGTAAAATACATTTTTCCATGACTTATGCAGCTGCTGTCTGCATCTTCCTTGGAAGATCCCTTTAGACTACATAAAAAGTGGAGGGGAATTACACTGAATACAAGGTGATGCTCTTCTGCAAAACACCAGAATAATAGGGCCTTTTTGTACTTTAACAAATCCACTTTAAATCTGCAGTCTTCATTAGTTGGAGGCATTCTCCTTGATGACTGCAAGAGAAGGAGCCCTCAGATTGCTTGCTTATAAAATGGAACTCTGTTTTTTTGCTGCAGAGGTACTTTGGGTGGAAAGCCACAACTCTGAAGTGCTCTCACTGACTGCAGTTCCATAGCCTAAGAGTGACTGAAGAAGGGTGTGCAGAGAACAGCCCACAGCCTTGCCACCCTCCCTGCCCATGTTAAAGGACAAGTTGTAACAAAAAAATTCTTACAAATCATAAAAACTCAAACCAAAAATGAAACCAAAGCCCTCAAAGAGTTACAATTGCAGCAATGGTACCTACTGACTCTGGTCCTGTTGCTGAGCACCACTGAAAGAGCCTGGCTCTTGTTTTTACCTTCCCTTCAGGTTTTTGCATACTGATGGAGACCCTGCTGAGCCTTCTCTTCTGCAGGCTGAACAGTCCCATCTCTCTCAGCCTTCCCTTATAGGACAGGTGCCCCAGTCACTTAATTATCTTTGCGGCATTTTGCTGGACTCTCCCCAGCATGCCCATATCTCCCTCATACTGAGCCCACAACAGGACTCAGCCCTCCAGGTGTGGCCTCACCAGTGCTGAGGAGAGGGGACGGATCCTCTCCACTGACCTGCTGGCAACACTCTTCCCAGTGAAGCCCAGAACAACATTATCCTTCTTTGTGCAAGAAGTGCAAGGGTGCACCACTGGCTCATATTCAACTTGGTGTCCACCAGGGCCTCCAGGTCTTTTTCTGCCCAGCTGCTTCCCAAATTGTGTGGCTCTCAGCCTCTTCTGGTGCTTGGGGTTATTTGACCCCAGGTGTAGGACTTTGCACTTGTCCTTGCTGAAATTTGTAAGGTTTCTGTCAGCCCACTTCTCCAGCGTGTTATCATCTCTCAGGATGCCGGTACAATCCTCTGGCATACCATTACTCCTCAGTTTTCTATCACTTGCAAACTTACTGGGGATATACTCTGAGCCAGCACTCAGATCACTAATGAAGATGTTGACTAGGATTGGACCTTATATTGACACCTGGGGTACACTGCTATTTAGTGACCTCCAAATACACCTTTTTCCACTGATCTCCATGTTCCTGACCTGGCCCTTCATTTGTTTTTCAATCCATCCCATTGCCTTTTCATCCAGCCCTATACATTAACATCTTGTCTAAGAGGATCCTATGGGAGATAGTATTAAAAGCCTTACTGAAGTTCAGGTGGACAATACCCATTGCCCTCTTTTTTTCTACTGAACAGGTTGCCATCCTCCCATACCATTCCTCAGTCTTGAACTTAAATTTCCTCCTTTCTTCACTGGTATCACATGCTAACAAGCTGGCTTTGATAGCATAGCGTTAAAATGTTTTAAAATTGTAGTAGCTTAGATAGGCTTTGAATAAGCATTGTTTCTGTTAAATCGTGTGACTCCACACCTGTGTACAGGTAGTACAGTTACACTGTGTTATAGGTACAAGATGACCGTTCAGAGATTACATATTATATAATCAATAAGAATCATGAGGATATTGTGGGAGAGGGGCTTGAAGTATATGCCTGAATGATTACAATAGAACTTGAGTATCATGCTTGATCGATTACAATAGTACAATGTGTAGTTAATGATTAACATATGATTCTATAGCAGTTATGTAAGGGAAGAGTATAAAAATGTTTCACCCCAAGCCCATGTCGGAATCAGATATGGGTCTGTACCCCGATTCCCAGAGCTCTCCAATAAAAGCACCTGCATATAATCACACCGTGATTATGTGTTTCTATGCTAACCGCTTCACATAAAAGTTGGTGTCTTACTCATAGCAGGTGAGTGTAAATTGGTGTTTCACCACCGGGACAGTAGGGCAGCTCTGTTTACAAGAGAAAGAGTTTTTATCTGAAGTCATTCAGCCAGCCAATGAATAACAGGCTAGTGTTGACCTGAATTCGTCCTTGGGTTTGTTATCCCTGCTAGTTACTGGAAGGACTGGCTGGGGAAGGTACCAGCAGCAGGAAGTAGTTTGTCTATCCCCACTTAATTCTGATGACCAAACCATCTTTAGTAGGGAATGCCATACTTCCATGTACTTCCATGTATCTCTGGACATCATAGCAACAGAGAAGCTGAAGGAAGGAGGAAAGCCAGGCAGAACTCAACAGGTTGTTAGCAGGAAGCTATGATGACTAAAGTGCAGATCAGACAAAGGAGGGACACTGGTTTCAGAAAGAAGCCTGGGTGCTGTCCTACCACCCTTCACCCTGTCCTGCTCCTTCTGAGCTAAGGGATTTGGCTGATACAAGATTCTTTGCTGCCCCCTTAGTGTGATGAAGAATCAAGAATGCAAGTGTTCCCCCTCAAAATGACATTCCAGGAAAGAAATTAAGCTGGATGCCCTGTAGTTGCCTTGCCTGCATCTTTCTTGAAGCCTTCATCTTTCAGGAAATTTCCCCATTGAAGAGGGAAAAGTTTTCTAGCTGAAGAAACATAAGGAAGTACATTTTATTTTATGAACTACTGCCACTATGTTTGAACACTCGCCCTCCTCAATATAATTTCTTGAGGTCGTATCACAGCTTTTCATGAGACCTATTTTTGACTGGTTTCATTATAACAAGACGATATCAAGTACAGTCACAGGGATAACTGGGTGCCCTAGTTGATGGCCTCAGCTACGTTCAGTAAGTATTTTGTAAATATGCAGTGTGTGGCTGCCTATAGTCATAACATTTGTAATCAGATCGAATCCTCTTTTACAGTTGTAATATACTCACAGGAGGGTATTTAAAAATAAATTCCCTGGAGAGTCTTCGGGTTAATGATATAAATAAAACCGACTCATTCTAACAATATATTTCATTGTGCCTTCATTACTTACATAAATCTTTTTCTTCCCCAACCACTTTTAGAGAACATTTTGTCTGCATAAAACATTGATTTTATTTGGTGGTTTTACATACTTTATTAAGGTTGAAATTTTTAAAGTATTACTTTTAATATGATATTATAAAGTTGTGAGTGGATATTACTGTGTATTGCTCGGCCATTTACATCTTGTGCTTGAGATCGGGTACCCCTCAGGACAAAATGTTGATCTTGTAATCAAAACAGCTCTTGGGAGAATGGGTAAGAAACTATCAGACAAGTGCCACAGGATTTTCAGAGTCTTCCCACACAGCCTGTGAAAACTAGTGTAATTTTCTCTCATCTTCATCTGTTTCAGTGGATTGCCCAATGAAGCACCAGTATGTGTAGTGACAGTTCTCGTGGGTGTGATCCAGTTACTGTAAATATATGTCAGTGGAGAGAGGAAAAAAATGAACATACACCCAAGTTCCTTGTTAGACTGCAAGGGAACCATCCTGGTTATTCCTCCCCCCTCAATGAGTTTCTTGGTGACTTGGATTACATATTTTTCTAACATCAGATGATCAGAAAATTATGGGTCTTTCTGTATTACCATGGCTGAGGGAAAGATAAAATGGATGACGTATGTATTGAGATCAGAAATCTTAAAGCAGTTGAGAGTCTAGTCCACAATGAGGCATTAAAAAGATTCAAAAGCTCTGTTACCCTAATAGAATTATGAGAGGATATTTAACCTTCTCTCCTTCCCTTCCTGGTCTTATCTGTACTGAATGCTCTAGAATCACTGAGAATCTTTTCTACTTACCCTCTTCAAAGAGCACTGAAAAAAATTGCTATGTACTTTGACAGAATTATAAATGTAATAAAATTGGTTGTAGAAATGTCATGTTTGTCTATAAAGTCTGCATTACTTCTGGGAATATTTATTCTTGAAAAAAAAACAAAAACAAAGAAGAAGAGAAAGGAAAGCAAATTATATTTTAAAAATAATCCAGTTTCATATGACGTACAAGCTCAATCTTCTTTTATATGGAATTTACATGTAAATTCATTAATTCTTCCTAGGGCCTGGTTCAGCCAAGTTTAATTTCCTCTAATTCTGCATGCTTTAGTAGTCTTGCTAAAGTCTACAGGAATCAGTTATTTCATTGTAGATAAACTCTGTTTAGCAATTTGTTGGGATAGGAAGTGCAGAACCAGACAGAAGAGGGCTGTAAAAGGGACATGTAGCGTACCTTCGTGTCTCGCTGACTGACTAACACATCCTGGCACATCATTGCCTAAGCTGTCTTCAGAAGCTTCCAAGGGTGAAGATCACAATTCTCTGCAGCACATTTTGCCCGATTTCCCTTAGTGTCTAACACACAGCTTCCTTACGTTGATTTAATTCCACTGCTTCCTGTCCTATCCACTTTGTACATAAGAAATATTATCCTCTGCCTCTTTGCAGCGGCCCTTTATACGTCTGAAGCTGTTGGTGGGGCTTCTTTCAAGTCTTTTTTGGGAATTCCAGTTATGTAAACATCTGCTTGTTCTTTTTGCTTGCCTGATGTGCCACATATATTTTTCAAAATGTCAGGTAATAATAATACTGTAAATAGTATTCCTGCTGAAGCCTTAGTTGGAATTACATCTTGCATTCTCTAGTCATGCATCTCAGAAGAGATTTTGCTTTTTCCTGTTTAATTTTCTGTCAGTATTTAATCTATGGATGAGCTGAACCATTTATCATGATGTGGAAACAACCAGCAATTTGTACATTACCACTGATACAAAATGCTGAGTTCCCTATAAGCTGGCTATGGCAGGCAGAATGGGAACTGCAGATAGATTTTATCAGAGAAACCCTTTCACTTGAGTCATGAGGTACAGAAAGAACCCTCCTGCTTTCTAAAGTCCTTCTCACTTAGGATCCACACTTAGCCCCAGAAAGGAGAATTTTCACTGTAATCAAACCTTCATGAATGTGTTTGAATCAAGACAGCAACTTTACCTTTCAAACATCTCCATATTCTTTAACATGGGTCCGATAATCATAAAAAAAGGGAAAGCAGCAAGTGTAGGGAGCTTCCTTGCTCCAAACTCTCAGTCATAACAACAATAGAAAAGGCCATTCTCTGGAAATTCTAGCTGAAGGCATGAAAAAATTTTCTTTACTGAGAGGGTGGTCAAACACTGTCATAGGATGCCCAGAGAGATTGTGTAGTCTCCATCTGTGGAGATACCCAAAACCCAATTTGATAAAGTTCTGGGTAACCTGCTCTAGCCGGCCCTGCTTCAGCAGGCAGGCTGGACTAGAGGATCACAAGACAACCCTTTCAAACTTAATTGTTCTGTGGTTCTCTAATTGAATGAGCTCTGTTTTGTGGCTTAACTGCCTATTGCCTTTTGGTGCTGCCAGTTTTTAGTTGGTTCTGACCCTTCTGAGTGACAGACTTGGATTTTACTTCCATTTTGCTGAGGGAAAAAGGCACTTTTCTGTTTAAATCCATGAACTTTTACTGTTCATTTCTCCTTGCAAATTGTTGCTATTCATTGCCCCGCAATGAAAAAGCTGTTACATTGAAAATCTTGTTCATGGATGAGAAGGAAGCACATTTCATTTATAACTAAAGCCAAGAATCTAATGTTTGCTTAACTGAAATATCAAGGGATTATTCAGTTTTAATCCAGCTACAAGTTCTGCAACAATAAAGGACTAGCAATGCAGCTGGAGAACTGCTATGAAATTGTCATCACACATACGTTCTCTCATTCATTTCACCCCTTTCTGTGTTGTGCTCACCCTTCCACTGCTCACCTGTCTTGAGAGGTTCCACACTGGTGGAGGTCATGGGGGATGTTACTGGGAGCTGTCAGCACCCAGACTCCTTTGCCAGCGAGGATGTTCATGTCATGAATTCTACTTTATCCCTCTAGGATCACTTGGAATAATTTGTATATGTTGAAGAGACACTGCTCTCTTTCTACACTGATCTGCAGCTCCATGTTACATCCAAATTTACTACACCCTGCACCATCTCAGTGTGTTCTCTCTTTGTTCTGTTCGTTAGCCCTGAACCCAGTTTGTCCAGCTCCAGGTTCACACGTCAGCTGACCATGGGCAATCTGTTTGCAGCTGTGCTCCTCTGTGCCACATCCTGTGTCCTTCTCAAGGCCTCTGCTGTCCTACCAGGCCTGGGTTTGTCAGCACTTTGTCACCAAGTTGCTATTGCATAAATCTCACTGCACATCGAGTAGCAGCTTGTCATTGCTGTCTATGCAAAACTATGGTCGTACCTCAGCAAGAGAAGCAAAAGTAGAACAGATCAGGCACAGGCACAGCTGATCAGCTGGAAGAATTGCTGTCACAGCTGAGAGAAGCAAAACAAAGCTGCAGGCAGGTCAAGGAAAGTTCAGAGAGGGCAAACCTGAGAGGTCTCAGTTCACAGTATCTTGCACATTGCTTGCAAATCTTACAGTCTTCACTAAGAATGGCAGGGCTGTGTCACGGGGCCACATGATTACCACACCACTGGTATCTGGGTCTGACCACCCTGTTCAAAGTTGCTGGTGTACTGTTGCCAGCAGCAGTTGCCTCCTCAAGCTGCAGTCCTGGGTCATCTTCGATTAACACCTATTTCCCAGATAACACCTTCTGTTTAACAACTATGTCCTGGTGAAGATAAGTCTCTCTGGAAAACCTTTCTTCAGCAGTGTCTTCTAAAAAAACCCCACATCAGCTAGATGAGATAAAGGACACTTTCGCCTGATAGTGGTACTTTTCCAACTCTCTTATTCAAATTGCTATTTATTCATCCAGTTAATTCATGTACTTATTTGGAGCAAAATTATTACCATAAGCCCTAGGGTCTTACCTGCTTATCTGCCATTGAATTCTCCTTTTTCTTCTGTCCTTATTTTTGGCAGACTTATGCCTATTGGCTGGTGTGCTTGTTTTCAACATAAATGAACAAATACCCCATTTGCCTCCAGCCTGATAGTCCATTTGTCATTTGATACAGCATTGTCTACTGCTCCTGCAAGCAATCTTTCTGCTGCTGTTTTCAGGCTCTTTGTGCTACTCTGTTTTTGAAAGCCCAAAGAGACTGGTAGGGTGATGAGGCTCCTGCATCTTGTGCCAGCATAATCTCAGTCTGCACTGTCTATTGTAGCAAAAATAAAAGCCTACATTGTTTCCTGACTTATGACCTCTGAATACCTTTCTGTCTTAGATATTTCCATTATTTAGGCTCACATTCAAAATGGCAAAGCATTGTGGTCCTCATTATAGACCTTCATGATCCCCAAGGCCTCCTCAGAATGTAAAATTATCATTGCTTTATCAAAAATTAATTTGGGATATTCCTCTGCTGCCAACATCCTCCATCTCCCAAGCATCCTATATCTCTGCTTTTCTATAACATCTACATGGTTCTAGCCCTACAAATTGAAAGACAGGTTCTCCAGTCTTCTGTCAATTGCAAAGTTTTTTCCTACCTGGCTTTTTCTTGTATTACATTAACAAAACAGTTGTTTTCTGGATGTCCAATACCATTCCAGCATATTTCTCTCATCCCATTATTTCAGAAAGGCTCTTCTTATTTCATTTCACTCTTGACAGCTTACACTGTCCAATAATCAGTCCTTACTAACTATTCCAGCTGAGATCTGGCCCTGCTGCTTTCTCTACATTTTCCTGAGTGGAGAGGTGTAGCCAGAGCCTCTTCAGAACACAGCAGCTGGTTTGAAGCCACTTCTGGGAGGGTGGCATAGAAATACACTTTCCCGTCCTTTCTAGATTAGTAACAAAAGTAGATAGACACATTTAATCTGGCTTTTCTTTTGATATTATATTATTCCACTTGATACAGACTTAGATTTTTACCTTATTTCTTAAAAAAAAATAAAGCAGCCCTATTTCTATGTTTACCCAGCTATTTTTTAACACCTCTTCTCTGTTCTTTCTCACACCTAATTTTAAATTTAAAACAAACAAAATCGAAACTGATTGATGTACAGAGATCTCCAAGAGGAAAGAAATCCAAACACAATGTGCCTGGCTCAGGGAAAGGTGGGTGGAACTTGGTCCTATTCAGAGGCAGCAGACAGTAATCCTGTTTGCACCAGCCAGTGCTCCAGGAGCTTCAGGTCGGCTGTGGCACACTCTGCCTCTAGCCCACTCAAGAAGGAGAAAGGAGCAATGAGGGAGAGGTGAGGGATGGTGGAGGATGAGAAAGGGGCTAATTTATGAGGAGCTATTAGGGCAGACAACACAGAAATCTACAGACTGTTTGGCTGCATTTCTTTTGTGGCACTTGAAACTGCCCCTCTGAACTGGGGTGCAGTGAGTGCACTATGCTACATGGCTGCAATTATGGTCATGGACAAGGGGGGCAAGTTCTGGAAGCACTCTTGAAACCTTATTTTACCCATGTGTGAAATGGTATTGATACTGACTGCCTTGGACATGGGTTTGATTAGAAACTGTAGTGTTAGGTTGCAACCTCTGTGATGTGTTACCTTTTTTTGGTGCTGCTTTTCCCACAGCATTTCGGGAATTGATTGAGAGGTTTTTGTTGTTCTGAGCTTGATTCTTGAACATCTCTGAAACACAGCAACCAGTGTTTGCAGGAAGAGATCGCTCATGTTGGGGAAAAATATTTTTGCCTAAATGTTCTTGCAGCCTCAAAATAAACAGATCTGAGCTAAGACAGATGTTTCTGACTCAAAGGGCTCCTTGAACAGCATTCAGAATTCATTAAATATATGGGTGTGGTTACCTTCACTTTATCCGTATTTGAAAAGAAATCATGAGACTATACTGCTATTCAGCAGCCCGCTTTGTGCCATCATCACGGGTTCCGAGCGCAGAGGAATACAGCCTTACAAACACAACGAGCAGTAGTGTGAAGTATTTTGTTGCATGCCTTTTTGTTCCCCTTGCCAAATTTCCTGGGTAAGTAATAAAATGACTTGGACACCACTCTGCTAAATGAGGAGTAGAAAACACACAGTTTGGTTAGCACATGCATTGTAAATATAGCTCTCAACAGATACTTTAGCGGCTAGCACTCTACCTATTTATTTCTCAATTAAAGGCCATCTGCGGCAAGTTTTCTTCATGTTATTTCATGAATTAGCTGAAAAAATGCCAGCACACTCTGCAAAACACCATTTGTTATGTTTCTTGCTAAATTAGACGTTGCTAAATTGGACTAATCAATGCAAGTGTTTTCCATTTGTGCCTTGTAGAGTCGGTTTCACTGTGTTTCTACCTTGGCCTTACTAGAGTGAAAAAACCAAGGAAAACCTCTTAACTGTCCTCTGTGCTGGGGATGTCCAGAACCTGGATTCATCCTCATCCTATGCCTTGTTCAAGGTTAAATTTGTTCCACAGGGAAACCAGGAAAGGCCATAAACTGGTTCACACTCAGAGCAGCCCATTTTCTCTGATGTGGAGTGTGAATTTTCACAGCAGGGGTGCACTGAGCACTTTGGTTTTGCCCTGGGTTAAGAACAGTGAGGTGACAGATAGCACATTTCATCTATTTCCATCCCTTGGGAAGTCCAGATGAAGAAAGATCCATGGATTTGATCTGTTTGCTTCTACCTGGTATTTGAGATTATGTATGCAATAAAAATTCCAGAGAAGTAAGTTCATCCTTATTCAAAGGACTGCATCTTGTGAGATGTATCTGAGACAGCTGCCTTTGGAGGTTAAAGGCATTTGATGCCCTCTCTATATTCTCAGTAGCAAATGAGAAGTATCAGATCTAATATGACTTATGCAAAGTATGTTTCTTATTGCTTGGCTAAAAAGGTTAGGTTTGTCTCTGAGGAATGATTTTTAAAGGTTACTTTAATGTCAAATTAGTGGTTTTGATTTCATAGTAATACAATTTTCAGTGTTTGGTGTATTCTTTTAGTTAAAATAGCTTTTGGGTGACATTTTAAAAGCAATCTGCTGTTTTGCCTAGCTGAGACTTTAAGGCATAGTGATTAAAAATGGAAGGTCACAAAAGCATAACTAAAACAGTTGCCCTTGATTTTAAATCCTGAAGTACAATTTCACTCCCTGGACACTTTCTGCTCACATGATTACCCATATCCATATCGTAAGTATTATGCACTTCAGCAGCTGCAGACCCAGACTCAGAATTGGATGCCCTCCTTGTGCTGGGTATATGCACACACTTAGTGCCTTTCCCTGCTCCTGGAAATTTTCACATGTAAATTCAGAAGGGCTAGAAAGAAATATGCTGAGAAATGGAGAGTAAATATCTTGTGTAAGAGCATGCTTCACCTCATGCCATGAATTTGGACTACAGCCCAGACCGTTTACACCTCTATCTAGTGTGCTAGCTACTCAACTCCTGGCTAAACTACTCAAGAATACGTTTCAGTTACCACTGAATTAGAAAATTTACTTGCTGTATCAAAAACCCCTGTGATGGTATAGCTGTTAACAGTGTCACTTTCGTTGTATTTTTCAAAATAAAGGGTTGATCTCCAATTTTTTTTTAAAGTAGTATCTAGTTTTGAAGACCAGAAGAGGTATGTATGAGCATAGCCTAGCATAGTCATGTGGTCTGAAATGTAATTGTTGGGACTTAATTTATCACAGAAGTTCCAAGGACTCTGGACAGTTGTCCTCTCCAAAAGTACCTATTCACACAATAAGAGCCAGTCCCCAGGCTCTAGAATTTGAACCATGAGTAGCAAAACCAGAGAAAAACTTTCTTTCTCTTTTCCATAAAGGCATATAGGTCTGCTTAATAAGGTTCTTGAAACAATGAACAGTTGCTACTGGTTCATTATCTTACATTGCTTAAATGGACAACTTCCACTTTTTATCTCCTGCTTAGGAAGACTGAAAATCATCTTTGTTTACTTTTTATTGTCATTTGGTCTACTGTCTGTGGTAGATACTTCCAAGTGCCAGTGATTTCCTGGGCAGAAAAATGAAACCTTACCAGTATCTAACTCGTCTTCCCAAACATGTTGAGGCACAGCTAGATTTGTCAAAAGGCTCTTGTGGGCTTTGTGTGTGCCTGATCTGCATGTGCAGTGTCTCAGTTTGTACTCATGCATATCAGATAGTGCCTGCAAAAATGTGGGAGTGGGGCTCATTAGCTTTACCTTGGGTGCCAGCTTAATTATTTAAAGCTGGTCCAGAATGTGATGATCCTGTATGAGGTTTTCTACTGAATAAGTAATTGTATGGTAATAATATAAAAGTCTAGACAAAGATTTCTTTTTTACAGCTTCCATTTAATTTCCTTTTCAGCTTGTCCATTGCAGACACAAGGAAGTAAGGCAGAAACTACAGCAATTTGCCCTTTGAAACTTGCTTTTCCCCAATTCCCTATAAGCCTAATTTGCAGACTTGACAGTCCTTCCCAAGAGCAAGAGGATTCAGTCTTTGTCATTTCTCCACATCCAAATGAATGTGTTGTCAGAACACTTTGACATCTCTTGCCCTGACAAGGCTTATTGGAAGATGGTATCAGTATCTCCAGTTCAGACAGTCTGTTCGTATACCTGCAGGAAGACGTGTGGCAAGTGTCAATTCCAAACCCTAACTGAAGACACTGAATGATACATGTTGTATATCCAGGCCTACTAGCCTTGTTGTGTTCTGTTCTTCTGTTGCAAGAAAATGTCTTTAGAGTTCCTGTCAGGCAGCAGCCCAGAACTATCTGTATTTTGGAGGATGTATGTCTTTGTCCATGCTGTCTATTTTGTTTTAGTTGTGACTGTGCTCCTCAGGTACAGCTAAATATTCCCAGCAAGTGTGTTTTCAGGCCACTCACAACCACAGCAGCCCTAAGAAAACTGGTAATACATCTGCTTCAGATGCTCTAGAAAGCTTGCCCCTGGGCTAAAACTGAACAGCATTTTGCCTTGTAGCTGACCACAAAAGGAAAAGGAAAGCAAGAAATCTCTGTGTCTCTTCTGCCAGAGAGCACAAGGACATGGACTTTACTAGGCAATATTTCCCATAACATCCTGCAGGCATGGAATGAGGGCTGTGCATGAAACTGGAACCAACTGGAAACTGGAACTGCAAGAATGAGACTTCTGGAACCTGTGCTGCAGGGGGCAAGCTTGGAAAGAAGATGTCTCTTCTGTCCAGGTCTGCACCTAATTGTAGTCTACAAGAAGAATCAGCACCTCTGTTTAGAGTGCCATAATTCAGCTCATATTAACAAAGACAGTCAAAACAGAACAGAGCAGTCAAGATCTGATTGCCTCTGACATATGGCAAAAACTCCCATCTAGGTCAGATGGAGCTTTGGGTCCAGAAGAAGTTGGAAGTTAGGGCTGAGTCAGTGCTCATGGGTGATATACCACAGGCAATGTTTCACAGGGTGACAGGTAGCTTCTGACATCTTTAAGTGAATGACAGCTTTCCCTCAGTCATCCCAGTGCTCAGCAGGTCCAGCTTCAGCAAGAGTTAGGCTCTGCATGATGTTCGTCTTAGACATGCCTTTCCATGTCCCCTTGTTTACAGAGGAGGCAACTGGGATGTGCCTCTTGAATGACATGCATTTATGGTAGGTGCCAGCATCTGGAAACAGCATGTCAGAGCCCCAAGGTAGCTCTCACACATTATCTGGGCAAGTGCCTGTGAACAGTGCCTGTCAGCAGTATGAGTGCTGTCACAGGAAAGGAATGGCAGCCTCAGAGGAAGTGGTAGTCTGGCACTGGCGCTGCTACTGGGGACATTAGGAAATATGGCACCCTTCTGCCATAAAGATGACACTAATCTTTCTCCTTTACTGCCAGCCTGTACTTCCGGGATGTGTTTCTGCTCCATTTTCTGATATTGCATATATCAGTCCTGATATTTTCACCCACCTGGGCTGCAGGTCTAATCTTGGGGTGTTTCCACATATCTTATGAAACAGTGTCTGGTGCTCCTGTCATCAAGGGATTGCTTTTCAGTGTGGCAGAAAAGTAGCTACAAAGGTGCTTCCTAATGTGGAAAGAGCACACAACAAAACTTGGATAACCTAACAGGTAGTTGTGCCTTACCAGGTTCTGCATTTAGTTTTGTTGCATTTTTTTCTCCCCTGCCATTTTCATGGCTCTTCTTAATAATGAAAAAAATGTTTTCAGGATTTTATTCTGCATACTGCTTCTGAATGGTTTTTTTCTGGTCCGAAAAAGGACTTTTCTTAGTGTTCTCTTGCTGAAATTGCTTTCATCTCTTGGAAACAATCTTGTAGCATCACTGATGTCCTTACTAAACCTCAAGCAGCAATACAACTTCTTTCTTCAATGCATCAGCGGTACATTTATACCTATGGTTTGCTCTCATCACTCTGGGGTGATATTTGACCTAGAGATCAAGAATGGATTGTCACAACTGGTTGTTTATGTGCATTCTTTCAGCAACTTCTGCTACCAGACAGGGAATCTTATCTCATTGCCACAGGTAGCTGTGTTGAACAGAAAGATATAATTGCATTTGGAGGCAAGACAGCACTGGTGGGTGTGGATGGACGTGGCATCACAAGAAGCAGTGGGTAGTTTCTATTAGGATAGTAGAGAGTTATGATTCATGCTCTTCTGTAGGCTGTGGCAAGTCTTAGAAGGATTTGTGGGAGAACAAAGGGACATTAATATGGGCGTAAGGAACTCTTTTGGTTGTGAGAGGCTGAGGTTCTTTATGGAAAACTCTTTTTTCAGAATTGGATTCTGGTCCCTTAGGCAGAACTCCCAACATGACATGGAAGAATCTTTTAAACAGATGCAGGCACCTTGGTTCTGAGCATAAGAAAAAGCAATGGAGTGAGCTGGTGAGCTTCTGTAAGAGTTATTATCATTCTGGTCTGTGTCAGAAAATGATCTGGATCTGTGTGTGACACTACAAATTGTCCTTTCAGAGATGTTCTCTCCCTTCTAGTGCTGTATTCAGAAGAAGTAAGCACAAAAGCAAACTGAATTTTTAATTGTTTGTACTGCTATGACTTCAGGAGTGGATTCTCCTATCTCTGCTGGATCTGGTGTTTCTGCAGACCTGCCAGTAGAAGGTCTCAATTCTGATCTATCAGGTTGTTGGGTCAGACCAGAGAAGCACAGCTTGAGTCATGAAAAGCAGAACAGGTTCCAAAAAAAGACAATTAAGATAATCTGTGCTACCTTTCTGAAGTTAAAGGTAAACACGAAAGCCTGTGGATGAAAATACCCATGCCAGAAAATGAGAAAAGAAACAAAAATGCATCTGGATTTCCTGTGATGTGAAATTGAAGTAGAAAATTACTGACTAGGCTAAAATAAGTATTTATCAAGGCAAATAAAAAGAATATTTCTTTCAGCTTAAAGAAATCTGTGCTGTGGTTGAAAGAAATCCACTGACCTCCTGTCCGGAGTCATCTCTGCAGGTGACATTAAGAACACTTTGTTTCCCCAGTTTGCAAGCATTCCCTTTACCAGATTCTTCTGTTCTGAGAATACTAAAGCAGCATTATTGAACATCTCCAGAAATAGTGCTAGCTTGAGGTATTGAAATGCCAAGAGCTATTATAAGAGAAATCAATCTGTTGGGCGGTATTTCCTGAAAGCGCCTGACTACTCTCTCGCATCTTGTTACCAGACCCAACTCAGCATTAAGAACCAAGAAGGAATGCCAAGAATGAGTATTTTTACTCAAAAACCCTTAACTATAGCAGTGCTTGGAACCTTAACTTCCCCAAAAGAAATGTCTCTGTCCTTTGCTATAGAGGAGAGTGCTTCTCTTGGACTGTAAGCAGACAGCATGGCAAGATGGGGTTTAGAATGTGCTTTGAGTGTTCTTTTATTCTGCACTTTCTGATTCTCTTTGTAATAATATTAGAGTCAAACCACACGAGTTAATAAATGGCAATCCCACAGACTTTATTGGAAGATGAAGGTTCAATGAGTCCATTTTTCCTGTAATGCAGCAAAGAGGGTTTAGGTAAGTTCATCTCTTCATGCTTGTGGCTGTGTATCCAGGTTTTTCAATCAAGAACAGGTAAGTCTTTCAATAATATTTTTGTTTCCTACAAAGTCTCTCATGCCTTGGGATATTTACTGAATTTTGTTTCTGTTTTGTCCATTATCTGTTCTACATGAAACATTTATGTTCTGTCAGTGAAACTCGTCTTTTGAGAGAGCTGGGCAAGGAACAACTACAGTCTTCAGGTTTCAGTCCTGGGCTTGCTTCTGCAGGCTGAACTATACACCATCAGACTGGCCTTCCAGAGCATAACTCTGCTAGTTGACATAGAAATGCTGCAACGTGAAGGTGAGCCAAAGTGAGGTAGAAATGACAAACTGTTCGTGTCTGGTTACCAGTTTAAAGCCATTTTGATGCCCCAGTTCAGCTGGCTGTATGACGTGGGTCCTGAAACTCAACATGCTATTTGCTGTGTACAGCTATTGAGTGCTGAAAAGGTTTGTTGGGAACTTCTTTCCAACAGAAAAAATGTGGGAATAAATGCAGTACAGAGCTTCCAAATGTCCCACTGTCATCTTAGGGTTAATCCTTAAACAGGCTTCAATTTGTCACAACAGAAATGAAAGCAGAGTCACTCTACTATTTGAGTTTTGCATTAAAAAATTTAAGCTTTGCTTCAACAAAGCAGTGCCCTTGAAGTTGACTGGGATGCTGAGCTGTGCCAGAAGCTCTTGTTTTGTTGCTGTCCTTTACTCAGCCTGTACAGACTGCAGCACCGTGGTAGGAGTGCGTCACACTGCAGTGCGCGGTCATCAGCTCTCAATGCAGACTTTGGAGGCTGCAGTGTAAGACTGCAAGGCTACGCTGCAGAGATGCTGAGCTTTTGAAAAGCCGCAGTTAGATCTGGTTGAACAAGCAAAGTGTTCACTGGCGGGATTAAGCCTGTTTTGCTGTTTGTCAGCAGATTTTCTTCTTTGCAAATCTTTCTGTAAAAGCCACAGGGCTAGAAGCAAAATCAACCCTCTGTTTCCCTGTCAGGTGGGAGAAAAAGGGACTGGCTCTGGCAGCCTTCTTATACACATCTGAGTGCTGCACCAGAGCAGTTTGTATGCTGCATTGTTAGAAAAAACTATGCAGGAAGCCCCAAGATTTACCTTTTGTGGTACCCTACAGTATTGGTGAAAGGAAGGTGAGACCAGCAGCAGCACGAAATAGGCAGCTGACACAGAGAAAGAAATTCCTGCTCAATAGAATTGCTGAGGGTGTTTTATTTGAATGACCTGGCTTTCTTCAGGAAAATCCTATAGGAATCTGTGAGTTTTTCCTGTATCTTTCTCAGGGCTGCTGCTGTGGGACCATGATGACAGATAGCTAGTTTGGCAGGATGAGGAGCATTGTAGCTGTCCTTTTGAAGCAAGAAAACTCTCTCCTTATCTTACACACACCCTTTACCATTACTGGTGGTCCTGATGGGTGAAAACTGTCATGTTCAAAATAACAACTTCAAACTAGTTGTTGATCAGAACTACTTGATGACAGTAAGACTCTGTGAGGATATTTGGACTGGAAGCAGATGAGGAGGGTACTATGGAGCAGACCACTGTTGTAGCACATTCTCTGCATACCTGCTAATTGCTCTTGTCAGGGGCATCAAGAGTTATTGCTCTTGTAGCATCTTTGTAGGGTCTTGTTCTCTTAAAGCCCGTTGCGTGCCAAGAAGGAATCTCTGCAAGGTAGCTTATTATAAGCTGATTCAACCTGTCCTAGGATTGGTTTCAGATATTTATAATCTGTCCCTGTGCTCCTAATGAAGACAGCACAGAATGTTTTGATATATTTGAACAGCTATATTTAAAAACAGATGGGTCTTTACCTCTCCAAAAGCAGCAGAAATGGTTCCGTTCTACTCTTCAATGAGCAAATTTACCATTTAGCCTTCTCCTGTTGCAGTCCCCACATGGCATGTGGGGTGTCTAGACAAGGACTTCTGTCATAGACATGTATATTCAGATGCAAATAAGTCCAATTATGTGCAACTGTGCCCCTTTGTACATGAGTATGGAAAATTATGTAAAGCAGAGCTCTCCTTCAAATGATCATACAAAGAGTACTGCTATGTGAGTAAAAGGAATAAAACCAAGAATGATGCCTATGCTTCTCACGAGAAATAAGTTTCTCCAAAGAAAAAGGTCTGCAGCAGCTCCTGAAACCTACTGCTAAGAAGCAGAGGTCTGGGACTGCTGAAGATAGAAGCCATGTGTCTGAGAGGGGAGGATGATGCTACACAAACCTTTTTTTTGTAAACTCTCTGATGTGACCAGTTCGTAGGGGAGGTCCTGTGGCAGATGGGTGTTTGGTTAGACACAAGAAAGGCTGTTCTCAAGTTCTGCTGGTTGGTTTGGTTTGGTTTGGTTTGGTTTGGTTTGGTTTGGTTTGGTTTGGTTTGGTTTGGTTTGGTTTGGTTTTTTTCAGGGTTAGACAGTAGCAGGAAACATTACATCCTTCTAAAACCAGAATCACCCAAGAAAAACAGGCCCCTTTTGCCAGCACTATAAACAAATAACCACCTGCATCTTGGCTGGCTTCACCTGGAATGGAACAAGAAGAACCTTTTAGTACCTTGCTAAAAGGGTTGGAGACAAGCTCTGACTGCAGAGAGGTGATTTCTCCTGTGAATTCTGCAGAAAGATCCGTTCTTCAGAAACCTATTTTTAATACACAGCCTGTTTTTCAAGCTAGTAAGAGCCAGTCTTGCACTTCTAACACAATGGACAGCTCAAAATAAGATATATATGCAGCTGCAGTCCTGCACATTTCTTATTCAGTTATTGTTTACATAATACATCCAGAAGGGATTGTCCCTCACTTTGGCTGTTAAATCTTTTAAAAATATTTCATCTGTGATCCATCAGTTGCCAAGGAGAGGAAATAAATAGACTGTTAACTTGTTAGTGTGCTTGCTTTTGTATTACCTGTGTAAGTTTAATGGTGGTCTTAAGGAGAGATGTTAAAAAAAGAGTAAAGCCTGTAAAATATACACCAGAAAATAAATATTTTTTGTCGTTTTAAAAAATAGCGCAGAATTGGATAAATAAAAGAAATCAGAAGATCAAATTATGGTCAAATGATGGAATTAGTTATGTTTATGAGATATCTCAGTCGTTATATCAAAGTAGAATCCCACCAAACCTGTTTAAAAGCAACTGGTTGTTATTTTAGCACATTTGCAGGTACAAAATTGAAATGGCTATGATGATTCTCTAGAAGTCTAGTTACAGTCACAAGTATATAAGGTTTTTTGTCTCTTTCTTGTGCTGGTTTTCAGTCTTGGGAAATATTCAAAACAGCTGCAAAGACCTTTCCTTTGAGGGTGCTGGTTTAGGGTGAAGTTGTAATCAGAGGGTTCTGATGCAAGTTTCAGTGTTGGCTCTTTTGCAAAGAGATTTGTTATCTTAAAACCAGAGGACATAAGTAATTCACATAAGGCTAAATGTCCTAAACAAGGAAAGAGGTTGCCATTGGTAGCAAGCATATTTGGATGTCTGTAAACTGTTTAATATTGCCAGAAAAACCATGAAGTCCTTTTAGTACATTCAAGAGAACCGGTCTGTGCTAGAAATGTTGATTCTATGCTCTGGTGAAAGGAAAGGTAGAGCAAAACAAATTAAATATGTGATTGAAAGCACATTAGTTTAATGGTCAATTAATAAAAGGAGAATATTTTAATTGAAATAGCTTTTATGAGGCATTCTTTTAATTATACACTTTTAGAGAGTTCATTTCCGTAACTTTTTCTAGGTAGAACTTTCTTCCATTCATTTCTATATGGTTTTATTTATTTAATTCCTTTCTACCCCATAAAAAACAGCCTTGTTAGTGGTAAGTTTTATTTCTGGTAAAAAAGTCACTTGGAAATATACCTTCTGTTCATGATGTAATTTTCAGGGTAACAAACACTAAAATTGTGTTTGCATAGAATATTCTAATCATAGAATCAGTTGGAAGGGGCCTTTAAAGGTCATCTAGTACAACTTCTCTGCAGCGAACAGACATTTGAATACTTCCAGGGGTGGAGTGTCCAGCACTTCTCTGTCCACATGCCACACCATCCTCATAGTAAAAAATTTCTTCCTTGTGTTTAGTTGGAATCTACCCTCCTTTAGTTTAAAACCTCTCGTCCTATTGCTACAGACTTTGTTAAAGAGTCTGCTTCCATCTATCATAAAACATCCCTCTAAGTATTTCCTCATGATCCCTCTGATTATTTTTTATCCCACCTCTGAACCTGCCCCAACACTTACATTCTTTCAACCCGTGTTCGGGTTGAAATACTCTTTGCTTTTTTATTAGACCAAAATTTTTACAAAGCAAAAGAAAAAGCCAAACACTTTGAGGAAAGTATCATTCATTGTTCATGTACCTTACTTTCATGTGAGATAGACCTGTTTGTACACCGTGTAAGAAAAATGTGTCCCAGTTTGTCTCAGATTAATTTTTTTCCTTTGGGACAAAAGAGTGGAACAGGTGCCTGTCAGAGGATGCATGCAGCTCCCCTCGGTATGGCTCCCTGTTATATCCAAACTGCGGTGCCTAATTTTCTACATCTGTACCTGAGCAGTGACCAAATTTTAAAAAAGCAGTGACTGGGATACTTTTCCTCAGACACTCAAACCTTTTACCAGTTTAATTCCTTCAGGCCTGTGACACGCTTCTTACTGAATTAAAATATTTTTCTATTCCTGTGAGCTGCAGAGATGAGATAAAACTTCATCTCCTTTTTTCGTACTGCCTGATATGAGCTTAAAAGAATAAGGAAATCAAAGGAACCTTGTGCTGTTTCTACTGACATGCAGGCAATTTTTGGAAGCCAGCTTTTTGGAACAGGAGGCCTGATACTAGATTGTAAGATACTCAGTGGGAATAAGGATGTGTTTGATCACAAAACTCTTGAGGTCTGGGAGCTTTAGAAAACAAGGCCACTCATGTAAGCATCTAAAAAAGGGCATCAAAAGCCTGGCTATCACCAAATTTTGCCTTTGCCTCAGATGAGATCATAGCTAGAAAGGCTTCCAGAATGGCCACTGAATACAGAGATGGATTCTGGCTATGCAGAACACAGCTTTCACATTTGTGGCACATTTGTGAGAGTGTAGCCCTTCTTCACACGCTGCATTCCCACCATCATCTGCTTTCTATCTGTTTCAAAGCTCCTCTATCAGCAAGGAACAGTGACATCTGACTGGAACCTACAGGGAAGGAGCAGAACTATGGCTAGTAGCAAGTGTAAGTTTGTGTTATAGAAAGAATAAGCTAGGTACAGGGCAATCCCCTAGTCTTTCCAAATGTCTCTATTAAGAATGGTTCCATTATTTAAAAATAAAAATGTTTCCATAATGCAGAAGAGGAGTGCCTGGTTGAAAATCATTTTTTCTTGCACTTTTCCCCCCAATCACTGTAAGAACAAATACATAAAGTTCTGATAAGACTGAAAGCCTTTTCCCACAAGTGTAGCTTTTAACAAAATACTGTATAAAATGGGGGTCAGAAGTCTGTATTTTAAAAATGTCTAACTCAGTGGGAGATATTTCTACATAGTATTGAAGAGAAATCACTTTAGATTCCAGTAGAGAGTGGACTCACTTTCTCCATTCCCTCCACAGTAAAAATCAGTCAGGGAAAAATCAAACAAACCAAAAAATTCCAGTGAATTAATCATTCACCCTCTGCAGAGACACAATAGGAGATAAAGAAGTAGACACTAGCACAGGACACTGGCTCTGCTGAATTTCAACTTTTATTGTCTACCTCGGAGAAATTAAGTCAATTTGCTATGAATCTGCATGGGTAATTTACTCCATTTAATAATTTTAATACTTATTTTTCACTGCTGATAAAAATGAAGGCTCCAATGACATTTCATTTTAATCAGTTTTTAGGAAACTTTTTTAGGAAACTTTTTTTAGGAGGCCAGATAGAGGAGCATATAAGTCTTGTTGTGACTTGAAGGAAGCGTGCTAAAAAACCCCCCAAACTTCTCTTTATTAATTATCTTTTTATCTTCATAATGTCTTCTTCAGAGATTGTGCTCAGAATGGTGCTTCTCAGTGTCATATTGCACACTGTGTGGCTTTGCTTACTCAGAGTAAAGTAGACCTTGAGGGCTTAAAAGAACCTTGCTTTTCATCCATCTGCCATGTGAACCTGTGAAAGGCATTTGGAATGGTACAGTTCAGATGCAGTGCAGGTAAATCTGGAGGCAGGTTTCAGTTTATTCATTATTCCCATCATGTTTGTTTCCACAAGTTTTTGACTACATGGTGTACTACGGTGATTTTCCCTAGTGAAGCCCTGGTCTTTTCTCTAATTTGATTCTATCTGTTTCCCATCTGTACTCTTTTTTTTTTTTTCTCTAATTTCATTAGAGCATAGAGAGGTTTTTATAGCTCCTTAAGAAATGAAACATGGAATCTCTTGGTTTTTCATTTCCCTTGAAAAATTAGTTCCCATTTTGAGTTGTACACAACTCATTACAGTATCATTAGCAGATTTAACATAAATAATGGAGGCAACTGAGGATTAAGTGTAGCCATAAATATGATAAGTGGTTGACTTAAGGAAAAATCTGTAAGTCTGAAATGTTTTCTGATTTTCTGAGTTTCATTGTCTCAGATGGGGACGATTTTGAGTTTCATTGATCATGTTGAGGCCTTTGTATTTAGGGCACAATATAAACTCCTAATTACATGTGATTACAGAGGAAGTTATAGAGATTCTCTCTGTGACTGAATTTTCAAATGTCAGTAGTTACACATAAGGAATAAGATGGCAAAGCTCTGTTATTCATTTCTTATTTTGCTCCACGACTTCTATCCCATCAACCCTAAATCTTTTGCATGCTTGACATGTTTCTGGCTTCAGTTTCTTCACAGCAAACTTCAGACCAACTGCAGCACAATGTCTATGACTAAAGACAGCACATATAATCATTTGCTGCATTATTCACAAAACCTTACAATCTTACTGCAGCAACAAATTTTCTTTGCCTGGATAAAGTGTGATTGTTACTAACTTTTCACCTTGTGGTGAAACACAAGTATTCACTCTGAGATGGAAGACCTTCTTTGAATTAAATCCAAGGTGTTTAAATCAAGTTCCTGGTGTCCTGATCAACTGAAAAACATTTTTTGCCTCCCTCACTTTGTGTTGTCATACACATTCATTTGCAAAATGGCAGCTGGAATTCAGCCCTAAATGAAAATTAATTTTTCAGGTTTAATACTTCAGTATGATTTGCATACAACACCCTTCTCGAGAAAGATACATACAAATGTCATCTGCTGATGCAATGGATACTCTATGTGGTGTAGAATCATTCCATTGTAGAGGACTGATGTAGCTGTAAGAAAAGTAATGACACCAGAATTCTCCAATTTTTTTTTTTTTGTAATTGGAGGAACACAGTGAAATTCATATGTCTCTCCCCTTTTTAACAAACCCAGGATGAAAAAGCTTGTTTATTTCTTGAAGTATTTGATGCAATGAGGAGAGAACCTCTGCTTTTCTGCACATAAAGGATGAGACATGTGGCTTACAACTGTGTCAGATGATATGTGGAATTTGCAATTGTCTTTAGCCACAGCACATGGACAATAAACTTTGGTAGGCTTGGCAGCCTGGATCTGCTGTGGGTGAATATGGCTGGTTCCTTTCGAGAACATTCTTTGCAAATGGCCTTTGAGAGTGTTACCTCTTTATGCAAAACTGTGCTATGACTTTTCACTGCACAGCTTCCGCCCTGGTGGTTTCTCAGGAGAGGGAGGTTCAGCCCTGATCCTTGTCAGAAAGACAAAGCTTGTGTAAGGCTGGACAGCCTGGTGAGGCTCCTCAGAGTCTGGGAAATCAGGAAGCCAGATAATAGATATTATTTATTTCTCATTCCTTGCAAGATTCATAGAATCCTACATTTGATTCATAGATACATAATCCAATTTCATCCTCAAAGCAGGACTAATACTGAATCCAGACCAGATTGCAAGGGCTTTATCCAAAAAAGTCTTGTAAACCTCCGAAAATGAAGATTGGATATTTTCTCTAGGAAAACTCTTCCATTTCGTTTCCTTAAATCCGTCTGAACCTCTACTGACTTAATTTTTGACAACTGTCTCTGATTCTTCTTCCACACACTGCTGTGAAGAGTCTTGCTATGTCCTCTTAATGATCTCGTAGGTACTGTAAGACACTCACAAGGTACCTCCAAAGCTGTCTTTTTCTCCAGGCTGAACAAGCTTTTATCACAGGTGCAGAACTCCTCACTTCTCTTCACTGAATTTCATAATGTTTCTGCAAGCCCCTTTCTCTGGGTTTTATTTATTTATTTCTCTATGAATGACAGGTCTGCCCTCAAATGTATGGGCTACAACTCCAATATGAAGTCATCCTCAGTTGTGATGAGATGCATTGTCTATGCATGTAGGTCATAGGTAACAATGCCAATATCAGATCAGGCCCAGGAAAAATCCCTGAGAAAGCCACATGTCATTCTGCCCAAGTGGAGTACACATCAGCCACCTTGTTTTGAACCCAGTGATCCTCTCAATATTTCATCCAGGCAATTATCTGCCTGACTAAACCTTTAAGTTCCTTCTTGGATAAAAGGATATTGTAAGAAACCACGTTGAAAATCTTGCTAAGTTCAAGGTCAGTTACATTCAATGATTTTCCCACATCTATACCCCTAGCCCAGTCATCTTTTTTTATCAAGATCCCAAATATCACGATCTTTTCATCAATATACCTGGAAAATATCTAGTTTTCCATAGAAGTTCTTCTCTAAATCTGGACCATTAGTCAAACACTAATGTCACCAGTAAATCTCATGCATAACACATAGATACAGCCATCTTTTACTCAGCCTTTCTGGACACTGCTTCCTTTTGTTCACTCTCTTCATGACACCTGTCTCTGAAAGATTTCTGATTTGTGACAACAAAGTCTTCTGCTCAAATGGGAACAACAGAGACAGAGAAACAGAGGGATGGGAAACAGATTAGTTCCTGACAAGCCTGACATTAGTCAGGCGTATGTCTCATAGGACACTGAGCCCATCCTGAAGTGAGTGAAGGCCCAGGGATGGGACTTCATGCCCTGTGAAAATGGCATTTTATTTTTGCCTTGGAGTAAGTACTCAGTGCATGAGTTTTCTTAAAAAGAGGGAAGACACTAAGTGGTTTTGTTTTGCCACAAGGCTAACTGTCCCAAGGGTTATGGAAGAACGGAGGTGAGTTGATTCATCTTGTAACGGAACTGTCACTCCTTGTGTTAATTTCTGTTTGTACACTGGGACAGCTGTGAGGCTTTGGGTATGCTGTGGTAACGAGCACTGCTTTCTGTTTTCCTCTTAACCAAGGAACAAAACCCAAGGAACTGAATACTTTAAGACAGTTGGAGAGACAGCTTTTACATTCAGATTTTTCCATAGCATAATGTCACTCTCTTTCAATGTGCTATCTCTTTAATTTAAGTTTTTTTAAGTAAAACACACTTCTGCTGCTTCTGACCTCAGCCAAGTTACTCTGTATTGCTAACCTTGCATTGCTGAGTATCTGACGGAAGCAAGCCATAGTGCACCAATAGGTGCTGGATTTTTCCTGCTCTGCTTCATATTTCCATGAAAAGATGACAGTTGGCAGAAGATGCCAGTTGTCACATAATACGTGAAACTACTACAAACTGCTTTCATAGCAAAATGTCACCAAGCACATGTTGTTTGGGGAAAGAGAAAAGGGAAAGCAAATACTGGAAAGGTACTGAGCAATCAAACTTCAGTTGCTTTACACTAGATACTGAGTGGTGCAAAGAAGAGATGCCAGCAGTGGCTTTAATAGTGTTTTAGCCCTTTCCTGAGGCTCACAACGGGGTAATTCTTATTTTTATTTCTTGGCTTTAGTCCCAATGCCTTGATAATGTTTCTGCATTCTTGTTGCACCTGGTCTGTAAAGCAACATTTCCACAGGAAAGGAGCTTCAGAAAATTAAAGCTGGAGTTCCAGAGTTTGCTGTAATTTTTTTTTCCACTCTCCCTTAGAAAGGTTTTAAAAATACATTAATATGAATATTTAGACTTCTCAGACTTCCTTAGCTAGCTGGTGGCTGTTCAAGCCTACACAGAAACTTGAGGTCTCCAGGAAATTTTAATTATAAGGATAAAGTCTTTCAAAAGACCTTCAAAAGAACTGTCTTTTCAAAGTGGGTGTTGTTTGCTTTTTTTTTCCTGCCCTGTAATCTGTAACAAGACTGCCCATAGAAAGAAAATGGTGCCCACTTCCTGCAGCTGAAACCCAAGCAGAAACTTTACATTCATTACAGTGATTTCTCCACTAAAAGAGATCTGCAAAAACCTGAAATACCTGTCCAGAATAGCTGTTGATTCTCCAGTACCTGGAAATCCCTGTAGCATCCATCCTTAGCAGTGGGTGTCATAGCTGCAAATGGACCCAGCTGGAAGAAATCTTCAGACAATTAGCTCTGTTACAGGAGGAGTTCAACAGGCAGTGCAGTACCTGGGAATGTGAGGGAAGGTCAATAAGTGGTATTATGTGCTGTCCCAGACTGACCAACAGCCCTGCCTTAAGGCTGTACAAAGGAATCTAACCTCGAGCTTTCTGATACTAGTAACTCATGAGATAAAGGAGATCACACAATTTTCTCTGCATGGAGTACCTTCCCCTGAAGTGTCTCTACACAACAGATACTGTGTGGTAGGCATGCAGAATGAAGGTCAGAGTAATAATGGACAGGATCCAAGAAACCCCAACCATTCAATTCCATCACTTATGAGAGAAACAGCAGCTTCAGAAAAAGATGTAATTGGAAATTCCTTGCTGTGAGGCACCAAAGCACCTATTTCCCATCCAGACTTTTTCTCTAGAGAAGTTCACTGCCTACCAACAGATTGCATTCACAGGGTCACTGAGAGGCTGCTGAGCCTAGTGAACCTTACAAATTACCATCTGCTCCAATACCATTCTATGTAGGGTCTGTGGTAAGGCAACTTTGAACACTCAGAAAATACTGTATATCCCTCAGCAATACCAAATCACCTGAAGCACAGGTTATGTTTTCGTCTGTCCTCCCAGTCAAATGTAGGAGTTCAGGAAAGAGGAGTCAAATTGAAAGGTGAATGCCTGGCTGTGTGGCTGATTCCATACTCAAGGTTTCGGCTTTTATGATCACAGACCTGCCTTTGGAAGCTGGGTCTGTTGTGAGCTTGTGAGATTCACCTGACAAAGTGGGGCAGAACGTTGTTCACCAGCAAGCTGTCCAGACTTACATGGAGAGCATTAAATTAGATTTAGTGGGGAATGGGATGAAGTTTTGAGCAACAGGCAAAAACTAGGGTTTGCTAATGTATTAGAAACCAACACAGAAACCTGTGGAATGCCTCAAAAGCATTGGGGAGTGTTGACCTGAAGAGGTGAAGCAACCTGTAACCCAGGTGAAGTGCCCGTGTAGCGATGTCCACAGCGTCATCTGGAAGCCACTGTACAGCTGGAACACTGTGGTCTAAGCACTGTCACTGAAACGTGGCGGGACAAATTGCACGGCTGGAGCACTGCATCAGTGGCCATAAACTGTTCAGAGGGGACAGGCAAGGAAGGAGGAGTGGGTGGCAGCAGGGAGGATGTTACCCTCTGTGTAAAAAATGGATGAACTACACAGAGCTGCCGTGGAAAACCAACAATGAACAGGTAAAATGGGTAAAAAATTATGGGTAAAAATTGGGGTCCAGTCAACAACAGGAACCTCATGGTTGATGTTTACTACAGGCCACCAGGTCTAGGGGCAGATGTTAATGAAGTGTTTTTACTTCAGCTACAGGAAGATTCACACTCCAGGCTCTGATCCTGATGGAGGGCTTCAACCACTCTGAATTTGCTGGGAAAGTACATAGCAAGCTATAAGCAGGCCAAGAGACTCCTGGAATGTGTTGTGGATAATTTTTTAATTCAGGTGACAGCCCAACCAGAGGAGAAGCATTACCAGACCTGTAGTTTAGCAATGTAGACGAATTAATTAGAAATGTCAAAATTGGTGTCAGCCTGGCCTGCAGTGATCATTCTTTGATTGAATTTACCATCTTGAAGGATATGGGCCAGATGAAGAATCCTCATCTTTAGGAAAGCAAAAGTTGTTTGAGGAACTAGTGCATTGAGAGCCTGGGAAATTGCCTTCAGGGATAAAGGAGGTAAAAATTGCTGTCAGCTCCTTAAGGACATGCTTCTCAGAGTACAAAAGGCCTTGTTTCCCTGTAGGTAACCAGGAAAGGGAGGCAGAAGGCCAGCATGGCTGAGTTTGGCCTCCCAGTCCAAATAAAGACAGAAATGCAAAGGACAGATCTCTATCTTGGGAAGAATATAGACACTGTCTAGATGTATGGAGAAGGGAACAAGAAAGCTAAGGCACAGTTGGAGCTACAGTTGTTAAGGGATTCAAGGAATAATAAGAGCTTCTACAGGTATGTTAGATAGAAAAGGAAGATTAAGGAAAATGTGCCCCCTCCATAAATAAGACAGGAGAACTAGTGGCAATCAATGTCAAGAAGTTGAGTTACTCAGCAATTATTTGTGCTTCAGTTTTAAATCTTAAACTGTCTTCCAACGTTTCTAAAAGCCCTGAACCTCAAGGCAGGAACTGGGGGGAATGAAGTTCAGCTTTAGGACCAGCTGAAGAACCTGAACATAAATAAGTCCATGGCACTCAATGAGAAGTAACCCTCCAGGACATAAAGCCTAATTTGCTCTAGCTTTCAATGCTGTAGCATTTCCAGTCTCAAGAGAGACTTAAGATTAATTTTCCTAAGAATGTGGAAGCAGATTTTTTGTTGAATATTTCATACAGAGGCATGGTAGTATTCACCAAGAAATGATCCTCTTGGGAAATACTAACAATAAAGATTGGTTTTGTTTCATTAAGTTTCCTTTAGGTCCTACAGCAGAGTTCTATCAGTATTTTGTTGGATTACTCAATCAACCTCGTTTTCACTTGCCTTCAATTAGTTTTGCATTTAATATTCATGCATTTCTGGAGTTGGCTAAAAGAGAATGAAGATGGGAGCTGGGATTGGGAATTGATTCTGGTCCTCAAGGAGGATTTAGCAGTGAAGAAGCAAAATTATTTCATCGTTACCTTTGTGAGGAGTAAAAGAACGTTAAAGGACTGGAAACCAGCTTAATTTTTTCTCCTTTGGCACAGACATTTCCACTCTCTTAAGAGTCACTTAATAGAGACCAAAGAAACGTGCTGAAGGTGCTACCTATGCTGTAGGTTCATGGTGAATGAGCTTTGAAATGTGCAAATGTGGTGTCACCTCTCTACTGTTCACTCTTCAGGGCCCAGCAGTTTGCAGAGAAAGAGGGAAGTGTTTTACCTTGGTATGACCAGGGTCCTGTGTTAGGGTGGTGCCAATGTCCAGAGCACATGTTGCTTCCAAGATGACTTGTACCCAAGTTAGCATCCATCTAGGAAGCATGTGTACCAAGGCAGGGAAACTGAGGCAGCAGAAACTGCAGCACTGGCTATAATGTTAGCAGGCTTTTAGGAGGTTATCAGATGGATTTACTGTGTGAAATTCATGCTGCTTGTCTGCCTATCACACACATTATGCAGTTACCACTCTGACTTCAAAGTAAACATGGCGGGCAGGTGATAACCTTTCTACTTCATTATTGAATTCATGAAAATTTTTGTGCTCATGGGAGAACTCCCTATTTAGCTTCGAGTTTAGTGTTTCTTTGAATGATACGGTAAAAAGTTAGCACATTTTCAATATGATCCATCTGTATTGCTGAAAAGCAATAGCTTTTCAGGTATTGTTCAGGGAGCCAATTTTTTCCTGTTTGTGTATAGCACCAAGGATCATTAGAACATATGGCAAGAGAAGGAATCCTGCAGGCTCGTGCACTGTTACCTTCCTTCCCATCTGCCTCAGGAGCTGGATGTCCTGCCTTTGTTGCTTATAAACTGTTAAGTCCAAGTATGCCATTTACAAGTGAGATGGAAAGGGAAGGCAACACTTTAAAGGGCACAGCCAACTGTTTTTGGGTCCTAGGATGTTATTGAACAGGTTTGGAGGGGAGCCCTTCTTAAAGCTCCAACATCTGACCTAGGAACAGGCAGAGCAGGACACTGGGATTTTCTCTTAAAAAAAAGTTTAATGCGGCTTCCTTGGCTGATGAGAATATTTGAAAGCAAACCTTAATGTACACTTTAGTATGCCATACAAAGCAGCAAGCATGAGCTGGATGGCGAAAGGAAAGACCACCCAAATTCCACATTTTAAAGGCACTTGATGAGTTTGCAGAGTTGAATTTCAAGGACCATGCTGCTTTTACCTGAAAATCCTGACAGATGTTTCCATTTTCATGGCCTAAATCCAAGATCTGTCCTCTCCATAGGTATTTGCGACTCACCCTTCTGCACTGCTGTTGCTTTTCCTCATCTCTGCCTACAATGACATCCTGTAGGGACAGGGTTTCTAAAGTGAAGAAACACTGGGTGTGAGATGCTCTGCAAGGGTTGCATAAAACAATCCACTGGTTTGCATGAAGAAAATATTTTCTGTATCATTTATAAATAAAATAAAATTAAACAAAAATTAAAATATTGTGATTTTTTTCGGTATCTATTTTGGTTCATGTTTTTTAATGTACCTAGCATTTTATTACAGTAATACATTTACATAACTACTAAATAAACAAACATATACACAAATACTGAGGTTTTGCGCTCAAAAAACTGGTTTTTGATAGGGTTGTACCACCAAAAAATTTGGAGAACATTGGTCTGTTCTTTCTTTGTATTGGGGGCTAAGAAAGGAAAATAAAAATCCATGTAGACTTTATTTACTCCAGGAAGAATAATTTTCTAGTTCAAGATACTGAGTACTCTTGAGCCTTTGTATTTGATTAAACAATGAAAAGTACGAGTAACATTATTTCCCCAATGATGCTTGAGACAAGATTGTCTTCTGTTTGTACTTGTTGTTATACTCAACATTAATGTCTCTGCAAATATCAGATTAAGTTCATATTTCATGCTTTATTGTCCTAGTACCCTTAGATCAGACTCCTCTGTCCTGTATTTTCCTGGAGAAGGCTGAATTTTGCAGAATGGCCTTTGAGCCATGTTTCAAAACTTTGGTGGTCATATTTCCATGACAACCCGAAGTGAATTTTTATGAATGTCATTTTTATGAATGACAGTTTTAAAGTTTACATCTTTTGTTTGTGAGATTGTACGGGGCACAGAGAAAACACAATTCTTAATGTTCAGTGATGTAAGGTTTTATTTTCACTGTAATTCTGGGAATGTCCTGATCCCAGCCGTGACATAATATGAATAAAATACTTGTATCCAGTTTTAGATGCATAGATTTAAAAAAAAAATTATTTGTTACTTTGTCTCTTTCTGAAAGTTTGAAGGCAGTCCTCATGGTACCACCTCCATCTTCCCATCCAATTAGTCAGCAGTTCACGAAATAATTCCTTCATACAGCTACCCACGCACCCATCCATCCATCCATCCATCCATCCATCCATCCATCCATCCTCTGCTTCTTGGAGCTGGACTTGTGTATAAGTGAATATCTCTCCATGTCTTGGTATACTGTCAAAAGGCACAAGCAAGCATTTGTTATGTACTATGACGAGAATTCCAAAATGTATTTTGTCATTTGTGTATATTCTGAGATTGTTTTTTGATTTTAAAGTTTTGGCAACATACTTTTGGTTCTTGGCTTACAAAAGAGAGAATGTTGTTCTGTGGTGATGACGTTTGAAATAATATTGAGACCACTGAATATAATGCACTATACTGTGTCATCGAGACATGACACACACATCAAATCAAGATTTTACCTTTTTTCAATGGATGAGGATTTTCTTGTAAGTGGTAGAACTCAACTTTTGCAGATGGAACTAAAATATAAACTTACTTTTTAAATATTCCTGGTATAGAAACTTCCATGGAAATTTGATATAATTAAAGGAAAACAAACACGTTTTTTCTTGTGAATGTGAAAAAAAAACAAAACCAAAAGAATAAGATAGAGATTATCACCCCAAGTTCATCTTCTCCTCAGTCAGAGGGGACGTGAGTATTCTTTGGAGGAAAACTATAATTTCTGCCAGGGGAGGCATCCAGCACTGGTTTCCAGGCTATGGTTAAGACTGCAGTCCCACTACTCTAGCAGTTGCTGGAAATGGTAAAACCTAGGAGAAAGAGGGAAGACAGAAAAAGTTCAGTTCAGTCTGAAGAAACCTACTTCTTCCTCCCAGTTAAAACAGTGGAAAGGTCAGGAACCAGGAACTTGATAACAATCCATGAGACCCACAGGTCTGCGTGACCAAGGCTTCTGCCAGCAGAAACCAGTGCCTGGAAAACATAGCTAGACTGTATTCAGATTAGAAATGAGGTTCCTGTTTTCAAGGCGCAGGGTACTTGAACATTTCAGCAACTTGTTAAAAGATGTGGCAGCATCTGTATCTCATGTATATAATTTAATGCCTTAAATGAAGTCTGGTTATCCAACCACGGGAAAACTGCCCACAATATCGTGAACTTTATCTGTGCTGAGGGTGTGACAACTTGTTAGATCCCCTATGCAGACCCACATCAAAGAGGAAGGCTATCTGACTCTTTGTGCAGAGCAATGAAGTTAGGTACAGGTTTTAACAGACAATAAAACATACATAGATAGAGGTATAGATATATTATCCATGTATTAGATATCTTGCATATAAATATGATTAAAATACATATAACATTTTTTTTGTTGTTTGTCCTGTTGCACTGATTTAGACGTGACCTTAAACATCATGCTTGGATAATGAAAAAATCATGCCATGTTGCAGAGGTCACTGTCCTGACATATATGGACTTTCAGTCCTGGTAGTCTATAGAAGAGAAATCAAAGGCTGAAGACAAAAACAGACTCTCTGAAAGGCTTAAGGTTCTTTGAAGTCTGTTGCATTAACAGAACAGAGAAGGAAATTCTGTCACAGCTTGAAAAGAAAAAGAAATCACAGAAATACTTGTAAAATATGTGCTGCTTCAGTATTTTAAGTCACAGGTGTTCTTTTTTCCTTTAGTTTATCCCAGGGCTTGGAATCAATCTGCACATTCAGTTATGCAGTGCATCTTGAGGAACTGATTTACAGCACAATCCGCTCAGTGATAGGTACCTACTAACTTTGCTGCATCAGAAAGAGCCGCCTGCAGTACAACTGGGGCAAAGTCCCTGGCTGCCTGAATAACCTCAAAGGAATTCATTCACACCACCACTGCAAGTGCTGTCCCATCTGATGTCTCTGCAATTATATTTTTTTAATCACAGAGAACTAAAAATTAGCCAGTTATCACTAGTTGAACTGGGGGAGTGGGCACTCAGAGTGGCAAGATCCCTCGAGCAGCTCTTGAGATCCAATTCTTCACTACCAGATTTTATTACGAGGGACACAGGAGGCCAAAATACAGTATTTAATGAGTCACAAAGGCTGAAGGATTTCCCACGAGCCCAGAAAGTTCAGGCATCTTACTTCTTTCTAAAAAGGGAAAATGGGACCATAGGGACAACTGGAACCTGCGGAAAGATTCTTAGGCACATTATTGATAATCACATCTAGAAGCACACAAAAGCATATTGCAAGGATGGAAAGCAACTGGTATGGATTTGTCAAGAACAAATCACATCAAGCGATACAATTTTCTCCTTTGACAGCAGATCTGGCCTTACAGGTAAGAGGAAAGTTGCCAGTGTGATAGTTCCTGATATCAACAAAGCCTCTGAACCTGGTTTCCCTGGACTTCTTTGACAGAAAATGTGGAGAACAAAAAGCCCTCCAGGCAGTGAGCGGAATCACTGTGATTCATCCCATGGACCAATTTGAATTGTCTTCTGGAACAGGACTGTTTCTGCTGACTGGCAACTTCTTTGTTTGAAGGTCTCTCAGGCTACTGATCTTAGCTGTGTCTAATCAATTACACTCCTCAAGTGAGGCAGAAAAGTCTGTGCCACTGCAAGAGACCTATTTTGCCCTTGATAACTATCAATAGCAGCCTGAGCTATCAGGCCTGGATGATCCATGCACAGCCAAAGAACAACTACAGCAACAATGGAGACAAAGCTGACTTCTCCATCACTGGCCACTGAATCAGAACACGGCTTTCAAGGGAGAGAGAAAGACATTGTGAGATGGGGTTAGGAGAGCTTTCATGAGAATGTGGCTGAGCTAGGGATAACTGTGCTTCCCTATTAAACTCAGCCCTGCATGCTTAGGATCACTTTTTATTGCTGTCAAGCAGGAAAGCCTTATATGAGTCACTTAATAGCTCCGATCTGAAAATTGACTGGCAGCCTAAGTGAAGCTAACTGGTCATTGTTGTGTGATGTGCATGTTAAGATGACAGCAGCAGCAAGCTGGAGTGTACTCAGCAACATGCTTAACAGCAGAAGTCTGTATTCTCTCAAAATTCTTGTGTGTTCCTACATATCTCGCCCTTATCCGGGCTGTGCTCAGCCCTTCTGTGCAGGTAAGGAGCTGCAAAAGACCTATTCATTAGGATGAACTCTTCATGCTCTGAAGAGGTTTCAAAAGAAGTCAGTAAGCAACATAGCTACCCCAAGCGCCAAAGATCAGAATATGCTGCAGGCTCCTCTGGAGAAGGTACTGCCGTTAAAAGGCAGATTAAGTCCCACTGGAGATAAGATTCTTCTGTGTCCACCAGCATATAAAATGAATTGCATATAACTTTAACCCTCTGTGTGGTTTACATTTCATTTACAACAAAATGATTTTTTCCCACTTCTTCTATGTATTTCAAGTATTAGTGAAGCAGTACCTAAATGGCTGTAGGCAATTCAGCAGCTTAGAGATGTACTGATGCCTGCTTTGAATTTACTGGTCTTTCATCTATTGCTAGTAGCATAGCAAAAGTTTAGTAGGCTGCAGGCACTCTACTCTCCAGGTTTTTCCTCCTTTTCCAAGACTTACTGGCATCCAGCGTTTGACCCAGTGGCAGTGGGTGAAGGCTAGGGTGTCAAGCAAGCTTTTCTTTTTGCTCTATCAAACTTGAGGTGTATTTGAGTCATCTGTGCTACAAAGCTCAGGAGACAGAGACTCAATAGTTCTTGGTTTTGAGGCTTGAAATGGTACTTTGTATCTTGTGGGGGATTTTTTTTGTTCAGTTGAGTGTATCATGAAATAAGACCAAAATCATTCAGGCTACAGCATATCATAATACATCAGACACTGTTAGATCATTAAGGCAACAAAAATCCTAAAGTCTCCTCTTCTGCTAAACTTGTGCCAGCATCAGTAAAACCTATCCTGTGTCACCTGTTTGAGGTGCAGATTTTTCAGGGAAGGGGTTCTTTCTGACTGTGTATCTCCTTGGAGACTTACCAGAGACACTTCCCCTCTCCATGCTGACATAATGTTAACAGAATAATAGACTCAAGTTTAATGGTTACTGATATGGCAATTCAGGTTTTATGGCTTAGTTCTGTCTGCAGGTGGTGTCTCATACACACCATAAAGTCTTTCTTAGAAAGAACCCTAAATTGCTTGTAGGTTACAGATTATTACAGATTATTTTTCAACTATGTTTTTTTTCTTGGTGGAGATGCTGACGCTTGTTTTTATTTGGGGGCCGGGGAGGAGGGCACTGGACCCTGCTTATGAAACTGAAGCTGTTGTCTCGTCTTTTGACACTGAAATGGGACAGGTTGAGGGAGCGTAGCTAGAACTGTGAGGGATACATCATCATTGCTTCAAACATTTTCTTTGTTTCCAGTCACTGAGGTGTGATCATCCATTGACATTAAGCTGCGTGCCAGAAACGAGAAAAGCATAGAAATACACTTGGAAATTCAATTTGTACTAGATAGTAGGGCCTTTACAGTAACCACAAAACTCTTTATTACACCTGATGATTTAGAGAGAAAACAAAGGAGACCAGATGATGCAGCACTAGGTTATAGTAATGTCTTTCATCACCTAAGTGGAGTTAGTCACTACGAAGAAAAAAACAACTATTAGCTTACCTCCTAATATTAATTAAATCATGCCTGAGGGTGTGAAACTGTCAAACAAATCTGATCCTCTGAATAAAGCATGAGTTGAGTCTTAAACATTATTACTCAGATACAGCAGGTAGTTGCAATCTCCTTAGCATTGTGTCAGCAGGAGTAAGACAGATTTTGTGCAGTGAATTGTCAAGTGCATCTTCTGAGCTATGTTGGTAATACATTATGCAAAATCTGTGTAATCTGCTCCCCTGGTTCTCCCTGGGATTATTAACTCTCCAATACAGGTGAGTGAGTCTTGCAAGGATGGTGTTAGGGCTAGAGAGCTGTTCCTGAAGAGATGTGAAGCAATACAGAATGACTGGCACTTCACATATCATCAGATTTCCTGTCTTAAAACACCAGTTTCTGAAGTTATGAGATTATTTCCTTTTTTCATTTAAATAACAGGCTTTTAGAGGTCTCCAGCACACAGAAAGCTTGAAAACCTAACATTTTCAACTTTTCAAGACTCCAACCAGAAAAAAACCCCCACAGAGTCAAAAAGGGAAGTTATACATCATTTCAAAATGTTTCCTTTTAAGCAAACCTTATGCATACAAACTATTTTAGATGCCAAAATTAAATAACTACGAATGTTAGAACACAGAGCTTTAGGTCTTTATTCCTATAACTGTAGGAAAACTGTTAGCTAGCTCTTTGTTAGTGGAAGCTGATTTTTCATCTCACGATGCTGCTTCAGGGACTAGAGCCGAAAGGCAACCTCAGACCTTGGGATCAAAGCACAGAAACTGTGAATGGTTTGGACTGACAAAGCTTTTGTAGAACTTCAAAATAAGAGAAACAGCTACTTGCATTTTAACAAATTAAATGGTGTTCCGTACCAAAGAAACATGACAGGAAATACTGCCTAGACCATACTCAGCAGTAATTCACAGTGTCTTGAAGACCAGCAAATGTAAAACAGTAGGCTGAAATTGACTGCTGTCATGATCACCTCCTGCTAACATGAGCAGCTCTCACACCTACTTCCAGGATCCTCCCATGCTTTGTGTTCCATTTTGGTTGGTTTTGTATTCTCTCTTCAGCCCGCAAGGAGAAAGCTTTCTCCACCAAGGAGAAAGCACTTTTTCTTCTATCCTTCTAAGCTGAGACTTTTCCTTTCACCAGTCACCTCTGTCGTGCTGGGCTAATTTGGATTTCTATGAAATGTTCTATACAGGACTTTGAATTCACTTTGAAAGTTTCAGTTTGTGCAAAAAAATCCTTCAGCTCAGTCTTGCAGATGTGTTTCTGGGCAACAAAACATAAGATGCTTGTTCTTGCTCCTTTCATGTGGTTCTGCAAGAATCTCTTTTGCCAAATATGTAAGGAAATTATTATTCCAGCACTTGTAGTTCCTTTCAACAGCTGATCCTGTTACTAACACTTGCTCAGTAATGGAGCCTGCTTGTCTCCTTCTGTGACTAAGACATTTTCTTCAGTGCAGCTGTAGTTACAAAGACCCTGTAGAGCTGAGTGTGACATCCTGGTTTGACAGCTGGGCAGATTGCAATACTTGCAGAGGAAAACAAATGGTGGCATTTCACACAGATGCTCAGGGATATAGCATAACTCCTATTTTGCTCGCAGATAATGCTTCAAGGTACCTGTCCTTTCCTCTGTTCCCATGCTGGGCCAGTTGGAGTAAACACTATGGTTCACTGTGGTTTACAGTTAATTAATGAATTTGTAAGGACCAGAAACCCACTGTGGACACTGTTGCAACTCCTGTGCAGATTCAGGTGTTGTCCGTCTGATAAGGGAAGTAGTTGTCTTGTGATTACTCAGCTGACCTGAAGTACAGCACACAATTTGCTATTTTGGGACTTTATTCCACTTTAGCCAAGCTTGCGCCACAATGTGCCCACACACGTGCACACAAATCAAGTGGTAGGAAAGGAGTGAGAGTCCTCACAGACGCTTAGCAGGTTCTTGGACTATTTTCCTGGAGGAAGTATAGGTAGGAAAAACAGTCAGTTCTGAAGTGAAAATCTGAGTTACATGAAGCACAAACATTTTGGATCCCTCTCTCAGTCATGCATCTATAACTCAATAAAGCAAATAAGCTCTGTTGGTAGGGTGCAATTTAGTTGTTATTCAGGCACCAGGTGCGGGAAGAATGCATTAAAATGCATGCTGACTGGTAGGAACATAATCATGGAAGTTGTACAAAATTTGAATGTATTTGCACAACGCATTAATTTCATCCTTAAGTGTACTCCACAACATCTCTCTTACAGATCAGAGCGTGATGCAAAATCCTTTGGAGGAAACGTGAAGAACCCTCTTGATCCTGGAGAATTATGGATTGGTGTCTCTATGTGTAACTATCAGTTGATAATTTCACTCAATAAACTTAGGAAGTTTCATTAATCTCTGTCAGAAAAAGAAACAAAAAGAGCTTCTGGTAATGAGGTCCATAGAGGAGGTGGCAGTTTATGAAGAGACAACAGATAAAACAGCTGTGGGAATTATTAGACTATTTCAAATCTTCTTCCAGGCAGATACACTACTGTGTGTCTCTCACATACAATAATTAGACAGAGAATTTCCATTCACTTTCCCAAAAAATAGTTTTGTTATTGTGGTTTTGGCTTCATCTGCAGAGGTGCCGTATCTTTGATTCATTTATTTTCACCTGTGAGTGGACCCTAACTTGGCGTGGCAACGCCATTCTTTGAAATTGGAAGCAGTGCCCCATCCCTCCTCTAATCACAACCAAAAAGTATTGCTGCTTCCACAATAAGGCTCCCAGTTTCATTTTAAATCTTTCTTTCTAATTATTTTTCCTGCATGACATGAAGAAAGTTGTTTGTTATGACTCCTGCTTCTTGCCCAAACCTTGCAACACCTGAAGCAAACAGCAAGTGGTCATCTCCACAGCAGAATCCCTTCTCCACTCCATGACTGATGTTGCACTCATATCAGTGGATTTGTAAGGATATGCAGATTTCACTTATACTGGACAAATTATAATTTTGAGAAGTCTTATTACTGGAATGAACCAATCAAACATAATCTGGCATTGTGAAAAACAACTGAGAAAGACAATTTTTCTTTACAAACAGAAACATTTTTCTACTTTTTCAGTATAAGGCAAAAATTCTTTGACTAGAAAGGTGCAAAATGGTGATTTCTTATGGTACAATGGATCAGGTAATATTCTTCTGGCATCTCAACCTTTTTTAACATGGACTCTAGTGTTTCCCTGATGATGCATGGCAACATAATTACATATCTTATAGCATCATATCCTCTGTCCCTGAGGAGTCCTAGTAATGATAGTTCATTTCAGGATTTGGAGTGGAAAATACAGATAAAGGGATGACAGGACTTAGCGACAGGAGGGTGGGTTTTTTTTATAAACCCTGTATGAAAGATACTCAGACTCTGTAAAATACTGGTTAAAATTGTATTGTTTAGAGATAATACTATTAAGAAAGAAATCAAAGTATAGAGAAACTTACTTCAGGTGCTGGTAATCTCAAATTGGGCAGTGCAGAATGGGCGTGGCATGCTGCGCAGATCCACCTATGGGAAGTTTATTTATTTTTTGTTCCTCTTACAGTATTTTCTTGCAAGGAAAATAATCCTATTCAACATTTCCATTGTTCAAGAATAGGGGGTCCCTACATGAACTTGTTGCTTCACTGTTAGATAAAGACAAGGGAGTGCAAGTGCTGTAATCACCAATATAAAGTGGGACCTGCCTGTAGGCTTCTCTGCTACAGTCAGCCAGGTTTGTTCATCCTGTAGTTAATGGATACAGCTCAAGACAGTCTGAAGGCCGGGCTGCGTATGTCACACAGCAGAGCAGAGCACAGCACAGCCCCGGCTTTTGTACACTCACACTGCCTATTTCATGGATCACTAGTTCTTCTGTGAACAATGGTCTTCCAGTTAGGATTGTTACATGGAGTTTGCAGATTTGGCAGCACAGGGTGCTCCTTTGTTTATGCTTTTGTTTTAAATACTCAGATACTCTGAGTGTCTTGGATCGATGCTGCTCAGTTTATTTACACTTTACTTTTGTCAGTAATGTAGCATGGCAGGACTCCATGTGCAGCAGGTAAGGAAGGGATGGATATTTGTGAACGGGGAGACAAAAATTCCATATATTGGGTGAAATGCTGCCTTTAAACTCATCATTACAAGGAACTGTCAGAAGTGTGTGTCCTCTAAGTCAGGACCCAGTCTCCACCTGTGCAGATCCTGATCTCAAAATCCTCTGGCCTAGAACAGGGACCTAAGTCTTTTTGAAGGATCTACAAGGTCCCACTAATTCTGGTATGGGAAATGCAAGCCATCTTTTCCATACTACATTTGACTGCTAATGACATTTCCTAGTGAGTTGAGGGCAATCAAGTTTAGTCAACCTCAAGTGGAGCATTAGGAAGACATTAGCAAATTACTCATGCTCTATACCTCTTTTTTGAAGTGAAATTAACTCAGCTTTTTCCAGCTTTCTCTGAGATGCCACATTTTATGAGCTTCTCCAGGTTTTTCAGTTTTTCTTCATCTTTCTTTGGCTTTGGAACCTCCCTGGAAAAGTACTGACTTCTCCAGTTAACACAACCTAGAAATGGACCAGAAGAGAGTAATTGCCTCTCAGATAAAGCAATGTACTCTTAATATACAGCAATGTCAAGTTTCATCTCCCTGACATACATAAACTTAATTTTTTTTCCAATATAACTCAGAATGCTTTTCTGCCTTTCTGTTGATATTTAACCGATACTTCCCCATTTATTTGTATACTTAACTCTTCCTTCATTGTTTTTGGAGTCCAGTATTGTGTTTGCTGCCAGCACAGCCAGTGACTAGCTCTTCTGTTGGGAACTTGGCTCCTGAGGTCAGATGGCTGGTATGTACGTACCCCTTACTCTTGGATTGGGTACAGCTTTTGCAGGTTGTACTATTCAAGCTGATAAATAAAATACTGATAAGAATGGGATCAGAGTGACACCCACTGGGGTCTCATAGCCTTCTACCCTTTTAATTTAACAGGTTATCAATGGGAACTTTTGTTTCAAGACACGTTTTGAAACAACTCTATTCTCATCACAAAGTGCTCGTATGTATCCGAATGGACACTCTGGAAGGAAAGCTTAACATCACGCTTCTGGGGTCAGCTCCTTCCTCAGCTCTGCAGACTTAGATGACACTATTGGAAAGAGGCACTTCAGGAACAGGGATTATCTTTCATTAAGGAGTCTTTGCAGTTTCATCTACAGCACCTTGGATGTGTCACTGAAAGAGTCTTGACTTGAAAGAGTCCAGATATAAAATAGCTGGATGGGCCAGCTTAGTGCAGTTCTGTACGTTTTTGTGTTCCCTTGTCATGCATTGTTTTGCCGGCAAATATTTAACAGAATTCAGTAGAGAATATGTCTTTATACCAATGACTGAATGAACTTCAGTGACAGTGGGAAAGGTCCTTAAACCAGACAGAACATGTATGGGACTGACTTTGCTCTTCTGAAGCGCAACTGTAGGCCTTGAAAAGATAACATCAATAACCTAGTTCACAGTTTCATGCATCTAGTTTCATGAATAAGTTTGGTCCTTTGACTTTCTATGAAATTCTCCTATTTAAATACTTTTCATGATCCTACAATGCAAAAATCTTTGTCCTTCCCTTCAAATTCATGTAAGATTTTGTCATTCTACTTTGTGTGAACAAAGAAAGCAATGAGAGATCATCAGAACAAAGGGAATGGAAATGGAACTGTTTAGAATACAAATAGAAAAGTAGCATTAGCTGGAGCTTCTGCTAGTACTGTAAGATGGAAATCACAATGTGCTTCAAAGAAGCACGTTTTCTGAATTTCAGTTTGCATAAGGCTTGTTGCTTTAGGCTCTTAGAAAAAAACCCCAACAGTTAGAAGCAATTTGAAAATAATGCAATATTTTTATATTGTATGTTTCTTCCATATCAGAATTATAGGGTTTTACAAGCTGATTGAAGAGAAAAATTTATACAATGCTATTCTTCAAATAAAATGAACAAGAATACTTTTGATAGGTCGAGGTTTGGGCAAGCTTTTAGTATGAGTAGAGGTAGGCAAAAGAAGCTTATGGATAACTGGTTATGTTCTTATTGTGTTTCAAGTGCTCCTGTCTTTCCTTTTAGCTCTCTTCTTCGGTTTAAAGTGGACTCTTTTGCAGTTTTCTCAAATTTATATGATTCCAGGAGCTGAAAAGATTTTATCCATATCAGATAAAATTTCCAGCTTCTAAGGAGACAGACAAAAATGGCTGTTGAGCAGGAGTGGGTTTCAACAGTTAAATTAGAGGACTGAGAAACAATTACAGGCTTGGTTTAACTTGACTAGCATGATTATCAGGAGAAAGTTGTAGCAGATGAGATATTTGGATAAGGGATCGGGCTGCAGAGGGGGGCTGCAAAGGGAACAGCAAATTAGTCAAACAAAGAACTGCTTAAGTCAGATAGAACAAATGGGCTACATTAGTGGAGATACCTACACAGGATCCAAATTAGATCTCATTATTTTAGGAATTTTGCTGGCCATTCTGCTAAATATTTTTTTAACATAATACAAAATGGAGCATGTGAGCAATGGGAACCACAACTCTTCACTACTTTGAAGGTACTAAAAAGCAGGATTAAAAGAGATGTCAGCAAGAGACCAGTAGGGTGTGAAAGGTGGGGATCATACATGATGGGGCACAGCATGGTGTGAAATTGAGACAAATAAGAGCAAGACCCACATTCGGTTTATAGAAATGGTGAAGGTCATGAATTATTTTTTCTGAATAATCATGTATGTAAGTGATCAAATATAAACCAATCACATTTGGCAGTAATTATCAAGTAACTCTTAGTAATTATGCAGGTGATTTCATTCTATACTAGCACGAGACTCTTTATTTTCTGGGAGTTTTTCCCCCTAGAAAGTAAACAGTAAGTCATTTAGAGACAATGGCATTTGCTGCCATTTTGGTCCATATTTATAAACAATTTAGGCATCACTGGGGGTTTTTTATTTGGTTTTTTTTAAAAATAAATCTATACACTGACAGAAGGATTTTGAATGCTGAAATGGGTATTCTGGAGGTCAAAGGCATCATTGCTTTACACAGATATAACATCTGTGTAAAGCAATATAAACATATAGAACAGGTTAAATATTTGGAGAAAGACTGCCATGGGCCACATTCTGTAATGTTCAGCTCTGTAGAAGCAGCTACTGAATCATTGGAACAGTATTTTTTTTCTAAATACTGTGATCTGGTAAACATCTTCCAGTGGTGAAGTGAGAAAGATGTTGCTTTGTACAATAAACGCTCTAAAGGATGGTGTACATACATTCCTATTAACATATTGTAGGGTATACAAATTACTTAAATGAGGCCAGTAACCTCTCCACACAAGGCTTATGTATGGTAATATAAAATTAACTTAAGCTCTTAACTTGAACGGGCATAAAAATCACACCTTGTAATACCTACCTCTATCGAATTGATGTTTTTGCATTTCTAGGGCAGAAATTGGGAAAAAAGTAATTTCCTCACCATGATCCACCTCACAGAATCACAAACTCACGAAGTCACGTAACAGCTACAAGAGCTGATGTTCGTGGGAACAACTGGAGACTGTTTATTTCACTTCTTCATTTATGTTCTGCTGGAATAGGTTGTCCAGTTTTTCTGTCACAGTTTGCAAGATTGGAGACTCCACAATGTCTCTGGGCAGCCTGTTTGTATGCTCAACCACAACCAGAGCAAAAATGTGTGTTCTTACATATGTGTGTGCCCATTACCTCTTATCCAGTTACTGGGCACTACCAAGAGAAGGAATCTTTTTGATTCCCTCTGTTTCACTATTCAAATATATTGGTAACGTCCCCCTGAGCCTTCACCTCTCTGGGCTGAACAGTCACAGCTCTCTCATACTCTTCTTGTATAAAAGATGCTCTGGTCCCTTAACTATTTTTCTGGTCCTTCATGGCTCATGGACAGCTTGTTGTCCACCAGGACCCCAGGTCCTTCTCCACAGAGCTGCTTTCCAGTAGGTCAGCCCAAACCTGTGCTGGTGCCTGGGGTTATTTCTCCCCAGGTGCAAGACCCCGCCTTTGCCTTTGTTGAATTTCAGACAGTTCTCTGCCCAGCTCTCCGACCTACTGAGGCCCTTCTGAAGGGTTGCAGAGCCCTCTAGGGTGTTGGTCACCAGGCGAACTTGGTGAGGAGGCATTCTGTCTTTGGCCTTGTCCTTGAGCCATCCAGAGGGCCCACTGCAGGCTTGTGGTCAGCTTGCTGTCCACCAGGATGCCCGGGTCCTTCTGTGCAGTGCTGCTGTCCAGCTGGTTGTCCCACTGGAGTGAACTTTTACCTCTCCATGGGCAGCAATTTGTATTTTCCCTTCTTGCTGTACATCAGATTGCTTTTGGTCCAGTTTCCCAGCTCCCTATGAATTGTGACATAACCATCTGATTTGTCAGTCATCCCTGGCAGCTTATAGTAATGGCATTTCTTACTGATTTAATACTAGCTGCTGCATGCATAATGAGTTTTTGTTTGTCTTCTTGCTTGCTCTTTTGGGGCAGGGGGACTGTCATTTTCTGCTTAACACTTATTCAAATTATCCTTTTACTGGGAAAACACACATCTTTTTATAACTTGAAAAATTAAATATAATTTTATTCAGAAAACATAACTGGATTAAAAGCACTAGGGTTAAGAGTCAACCCTATATTATATTTCTCCTCCAAAACTTTCTTCTAGCCCTAATTTTTTAAAGTTTTTTTTTTTTTAACTAACTGCAGTGTAATTTTGCTTTTGCCTGAGCACACTTTTTTCCTGCTTATTTACCTTCTTTAACAGAAAAAAAAAAAATTCATATACAAGGCCTGAGTATAAGAGAGATTTTCTCCCTGTGACATCTCCAATGACTTCATCATATTGACAATTTCTTTCCTGTGCTGCAGCTTTGCTTAGTGTAGGAGAGAGCAAGTTCATCAGTGCGAGAGACCATGCAGTATACCTCCACCCTATTCCACGCATCAGCTAAGACAACGTAAGGAACTACGCTTGCAGGTTTGTTCATAGCCAGATAGGGGTGCACAGGAAGCATTCTGCTTGGTTGTGAATTTTAACAACTAGGTAGTTATCTCAAGAACTTATCTCAGGTAGTTATTTCTATTCCAAGTGACCATCACTTGGTAAGATGACTGTAAAGACATGGGGAGACGGCCAAAACACAGCTGAAATAATCCAAGAAACCCCTTTGTTGACTGCATTACACCCAGAATCAGAGACTGTTTTTAATTCACTGTGTCATAGTGATGATTGAGATACTTAGAGACATTTTCATTATCTTACTTCTTCAGTTTAGCACTGATCTTGTAAATAATATTAGCTGTATCTACATTAATGGGTCTGGATTTATAGGGGACCATTCTTGTAACACATTTTCAAGGACTGATAGACTATAATCCATCTTCTGGATTAGTTGAACACTGTCCCACAAAGGATCTTTTAGGGGACATTTGCCACAGGCACTTGGTATCCATCCAGCCACTCACTGTGGAAACTAAGGCAGTTTTAAGAGGTCAACTCATGCCATGCTGCTAGAGATGCCTAGGATATTCCTGGGCTAACTTACTGGGATGGGGTGCAGGCTTCAGGCAGATTTGAACACTGAGCAGTCTCCCTGTGTCTGTTATGCCTACCTGTATAAGTAATGTTGAAGACTCCAGTGGATATTTGCCAGCTTGGACTAAAGCCAAGCCATCTATGATTTTCTAATGATGAGCCATAAAGCATTATCTTCTAGCATCTAACACATCTCCAGGAAGGTTTTAATTTAACCAGTATGTCACTGTTCTGTGGGTTCTTTTCTTCCTGATGCTGGGATGCAAAGGGGTCTACTGTGTTTAACTCTGCTTTTAATCACAGGCCAGCAAGCTGTGAAAATCCTACAAATATTTATCACTGCTAACTTACTGAGGATTCTGCAGCTTCTTTTCTCCAGTGGCTCCAATTTCTGGTCCTGTTAAAAGCTTTGACATTTAACGACAAGCAACAGGAGGATCTCTTTTGTGGAATCAGATGCAAAGGTAATGTCTCCATCTTGTTTTCTGACTTTAGGTCGATCCCTGGAAAATGTCTTCTCTCTGAATGCCTGTACAGCTGCTGTTGCTAAGATCTTGTAGTGGATAGCTCTGTCCCATCTGCTTTCCTTGCCTGAAATTAGGAGAGGGATAACTTGTGCTCTCTGAAGTGGATGTTAGCATGCTAGGAATGGAAGGACCTTCTCCAAGGAAATTTGTCACCTGCTGAAGGCTGGAGACCTCTCTCAACGAAATGTAATTGCACACCATTCATAGTCTACTGGTAAAAGTGATGCCTGTCTAAACTCACCCCAGTAGCGTTGTTCCTGTAGCAGGTTTGCCTTGACCACCAAGATACCCTCACTGCTGTTCCACAGCCAGCACTGACAGAATTCCTGGGTACTTGAGTGCCTCTCCCCGTTCCATTTCCCACATGCAACTTCTGACAACTCTCTACTTCCTAACATCCTTTCTACCCTCCATCCTGCCCAGACTACAGTCTCTCTCAAGGCACATGTCCTGATCTGGCACTCTATAGTTTCAGCATGTGAAACTTCTGGCATGTGCCATTTCCCTGGCACATTTCACACGTCTTGTGAACCATTTCAAAGCTCATATGCCTTGACCTTCAGTGGACTGCAGCACATATGCACCACATTACATTGTCATCTCTGCCTTTAGCTACGTTCTGTGGCATCTCACATGCTTTGCTGATTGATGCTGTAATCTGAAAGAACAAGGAAGGAATTTCAGTACCCTCTGCAGATTTCCCTCTACATTTGCATTTATGATGCGTGAGTCCCCAAAATGGGCAGCTTAAAACAATGAAAGAAACAACAGAAAGATGTCATAAACATCTAGGAATGGGGCAGATTAGGATACTGGTCACAAGTGAATGTTTTGCAGTGACCTGAGTTACTTAATTTTAGTTCAGTTGTTCAGCTGCTCTTGCAAGGACTGAAGATACTGTATGCAATATTCTTCCTTTCGCCAGCAGCTCAGAGACACAGCAACATTATCTGACCATCATTGCTTCTGGGGTTTTCTTTGGGGATTTTATGCTCTACAGTTTGGGAATATACTTTCAGAATTCGTGCCACATCATGTACCTGAACATGGCTATTCCTGCCTTGTGGAAGTCTATTCTAGACCGGGGAAAGGAAATAAAAGACTTCCACGGTAAGGGTCACTTATTCTGTGACAAGGCAGTGTGTATGAGTTGAATTCAGACAAGGCAGTGGTTTATGGAGTGACCCAAAGCAGAGCAGAGCACCATCCCATACCACACAAAGACAGCTGCTCAGAGTCAAGAGAGGAGAATCAGCATGGGGCAGGAATGAGACATCAGTCTCTGAGTTACAGTGACATGCTTTTGTCTCTGCATGAATGCAGTAAAAGCACTTGTCAGACTTTCTTCCTACTCTGATCATCTCATTAACAAGTTCTCCCCAGAAAGAAACTGTGTTCTTCAGGTGGGCTTGGAAATGGGACTTTCTCATGGCACATATTACTAGTGTCACCAAGAAACATTGCTTAGGGTTTCATGGACATCTGCCTCACCATTTTGGAGTTTAAAATACAGAAAGATTGTTTCCAGTTTTATTCCATTTATCAGTATATGTGAGTTTCAATTTGGTTGTCAGAAACTTAAATGGATTGAGAATCATTTTTGAAGTCAAAAATTATTATAGTCCCACACCTTTGTGAGAGAAAAGAATCAGGATACTTGAGGGAAATGGATTTGTTAGGATGGGAGAAAGACATCTTTGCTGGTGATTCACACTATAATGATGTCTAACTCTTTTATTCGGAGCAGGAGCCACAAAGAGATGATTTTTCTACCTATTGAAGAGGTTCAATGAGGACATATCAGCACAGATAGGACTTATTTTCTCTCTGTCTGTGTTCCCTCGGATACAATTTTCTAGGTTTCACATTTCACGAACAAACTTTTCCTGTAAGTGAAGACAATACCTACTCAAGAGGTGAGCTACTAAAGACAATACACAGTCGTGTTACAGGATCATGTATTGGACAGGTCTGTAAAAGAATGGAATTCCCAGACTCCTTAAAGGACATCAAACAGAATATAATTTTATTTGTATGGAATGAAAACTGGCTGACCTATGGCATTATTTATAGTGCCATTTATATATATATATAAAAATATATGTATTTAGTCACTGTAAACTTGTGATCTTTGGTGGGAAAGAAGGGCAACTCTCAGACAGGCCATGATGCTGGAGATGCCATAAATTTCCTCTCTTTTTGGAGTCATAGCACGCAGTGAGAACAGAGTTCAAAGTGGGTGATGCTCTTGGAAATGAATAGTAGAAGACCTGCTATTCTCTAAACAGAAACTTTCCAAGCCTGATTGCTGCAGTCAGCCTGCAAGGTCTTCTGTGTGAAGTGTCTTACTGCCAATGAAAACTAGCAATTTCTGTAGGAAATCTTCTGGTAATGAACCGTATTTACTATTTTCCCCTTTACATCTGGTGTAATTTGACCGAGCACAATACAGCCTTCCAAGAGCTACTAACTGCAACTCTTCCACCATCATTCACTGAATATCAGACACGTGAGATTATTGCACTGGCCAAGAAAATATATTTAAGACTTGCACTGGATTTCCAGCCTGAACAGGGTAAGCCTGGGATGGCAACCTGCCTGATGTTAACCTAGAGATATTATCTATAACTAGGTATTTATTATTTTGATTGATGTATTAGTATGTTTCCAGGTAAACACAAATGTTAAAATGTTAAAATGAATAGTTAATTAGAGGAACTACTAGCTATAACAACAGGAATTAAGCACTGTGATAGCAACAACGGTTTTGTGATGGAGCACTAATGTCTCTTGTCCCCTCTGTTTGCGTAGACTGCTCAAAGAGTGAGAACTGTCTCTTCCTCACATTTACCAAGCTGCTCCATGTGGGGACTCTGAAGGAATGGAGTGAAAGTAATATCAAGGAGATTGTCCAAAATTTGTTCATGAAGAAAACAAGCTTCAGAGGGACTAGGGATGCTCAGACTCAATTCCACTTTCCTTCCCAGCAGCTTTTCCATAATTCAAATGTCAAAGGCTAGATCAGTATATTTACAATGAGCTCTTCAGTCTCTTCTTTCAAGGATCTTGCCTCTTCCAAAAGGGAGCCGTAACAGTTTCAAGTGGAATGGTTCTTGCAGGTGATTTTCTTTAAAAGATCGAAGTAAATCCAACAAAACCAGAACATAATAAACCCCACCTACCCCACGCAGAGAAGAAACTAGTCTTTGGCCTTTTTTTTTACTTTCTGGAAAGAAGACAAAAAGACCTAGGCTATCTCATCAGATATCCTGGCAGCTGCTACAGACTGTACAATTTGACTGCATCAGGAAAAGAAAGTCTACTTTTGCACATGGCTGAAAGTTTTGGTATTCAAGTGTCTGAGTCTAAAAGGTGAAAAACAACCAGAAAAAACTGTGAAACAGATCTGTTTGAAGCATCACAATGTTTGTTCCTACTCATTACAGCAGTGAAAGCTTCAACAGATCTTCTACAAACTAAAGTCAGAGTATAATGAAATGTCATAGAACTCTGCAGGACTAAGAAAGGTTTTTCCAGAACAGTAGAATCCCTGAGAGGGAATCTATATCTGGGAAATAAAAAGCAGGGAGAAATGGCTTCTACTCTTTCTTCACTCTCTGTAAAACTTCCTCTGAATATCTGGCTTTCAGTCCAGCATCTAAATCACACTTCAAGGAAAAAAAGGAACCATTCCAAATTGACTGGGGGTTTTTCCTGACTGAAGAAAAACAAGTCTTTTGTTCTGTTGCACATTAGCTGTAATAATTTTCACTTTTAAAAGAAAATGGTGGTGCAAAAGAAGTGAAGAGCAGATCTCCTGATAGGATTCATTTTTTTCAGGATATTAGAAGATTAGAAGTCTGTATGAGAAGTAGAGGGACTCATACATCTTCATCAAAAGACAACAAACTGTCTTGCACAATGTAGTCAGTATCCTAGCTTCCAGTTAAAAAGGAAGTAACACCACTGCTGTGGAGTTAAGGTTCAGAACATCAGTCTACTGCAGCTCCTCGGTTTCTTGGGTATTCTGGCAAGATAGCTGAAAACACACCCTTGGTCTGAGGATGACTTTCTGTTAGGGGGTAAAAGCAAAGAGCCTGGGCCTGTTTGTATTTTGTCATGACTTTGGCAGGGACCCTTTGGGCCTGTTACTAGTAGGTTTTAATTAGTAGTGGTGGGTGGGTTTGCATCACCGAACTAATGACAGCATTAGGTGTTCTCCCATCCTGTTTTAAAACTGACAGTAGACAACGTCTGCACTCACAGCAGAGTCTGAAGAACCGAGATATCACAGACTATTTCCTGTTGGACTGTGCATGTCTGCAAAGCTGGAGACCTCACAACCTGTCTGGGCAGCCCATTCCACTCTTTGATCACCCTTGCAATAAATTCGGTTTTTCTTATGCTTTAATGAAGTTCCTCATGTTTCAGCTTGTGCCCATTACCTCTGATTCTGTCACTGGGTAACACCGAGAATTTTCAGGCTCCCCCATCTTCTTTCCCTTCACTCAATTATTTACACAGATTGGTAATGCTCTTCTGAGCCTTCACTTCTCTGGGCGGAACAGTCACACTTCTCTCATCCTCTTCTTGTACAAAAGATGCTCCAGTGCCTTCACTGAACTTTCTTCAGAAAGTCTGTATCTCTGTTGTACTGGGGAATGCAGAACTGAACCCCCACATTCCAGCCATGGCTTCAACGCTGCTTGCTGAGAGAAAGAAGGGAAGGATCACATCCCTTGCCCTGCTGACAGTTCTGTTCCTTGTGGAGTCCAGGCTGCTGGCGGCCTGAGGGTGTGTGGCTGGCTCAGGTCAGCTTGCTGTCCACCAGGACCCCCAGGTCCTTCTCTGCAGTGGTGCTGACCAGCAGCTCCCACCACTCACATCCCTGATCCCTTCTTTCTTCTTCTCAAATGTCAGACACAGTGAAGCACCCACCCTTGCTCATTCCTCAGTTATGCAAATTACAAAGTTATTACCAATAACCTACAGAATACTCCTGGATTCTTGTTCATAGTTGGAATACTCCTGGATTCTTGTTCATATGGAACACCATACTTTATGTGGCAGTTCTCCATTAACTCTTTAAAAGAAAGAAAATAAGATAACGGGTTGGATACTGCTATTTTTATTTGTGTCACTGAAGAAATGAGCAACTTCTATGGATAAAAAAGCACAAATATATTATCCCAGAAAGAGACAAAGCCCATACTGGTAAGTCCTCTTTCTTGAATTCATATTATTTCCTGTATTTCCTATCTTATACAGAAACTGATAAAATAGACATTGTCTTAGTTATTAACCATCTTTCATGTTACTTAGAATGAATGTTCCATTTTTAGTCACAATTGTTTTGCATTTCAAAGACCTTTTTGATGAAAATTAGAAAACAAATTCTCTGAATCTCTGATCCTTTCTCTTTTCAAAGTGATTTTCTGCATGACAAGGTCACACCCACAGTGCTGTATCAAGCTCCTAATTATGGCCCTGTTTTAATTCATCTACAGAGGAACAGGTCAATCTGTCTTGAATAATTTCAGAGCCTTGGAGTTAGACAAACTCCAACAAAGCCTTCATAGATGCTCAGTTCTCTGAGCATCTCACCAAGCGTCAGGTAATATCTCACATAATATGCCATGCATTACTAGTGGTGTGGTTGTGGACCTAAAAATGGTCTATTCTCCTGAGACCTGCCAGTCAAAATTGCAAGGATATATCAGTATGGACTTGTTCACCTTGGTACATTTGAGGGAGTAACTTAACTAACACCAGGACCATGTTGATTTACTGAATTTATCTGTGGTTTCTGGCAGAGATGGGGAATTATAATAGAATTACTTTGTTTCGCTTTCCACCTCGAATGCAATTGTGTGTGAAACATGTTCTTACCTAGTTTTCCTGCTTATGTTTACCCATCTGAGCCTGCATATGATGCTTAGGCTGCAGGATCCCTTGTTACTGTAGTAACCACTTTTTTTCAACTCAGAATATGAAATGAAAGGGTTTCCTACACTGATCCAAGATGGATTGTAGGAGGAGAACTAGTGCAAAGTGCGGATATTGTCTTCATCAGCGGTCGTCAAAGTCTTTTTGGTCTTCCTCCTAAGTAGGTGAAATTTCTACCCTCCTTATATACATCTCAAGCTTATCCTCCTCCACTTCTTTACTTATAGCATGACCTAGACAGAGACTTAAGCAGTATAGTCATATATGTGGTAACATGTACTTCATAAAGATTATTAGCATATGATACATTTTAATATTTAAATAACCCTGAATAAGGCAAAAGTTCATTTTTGTCCATAGCATCCTTCAGTGTTCTGGTCATACAATTTCTTTTAATTCTGCTCAGTTCTTCAGAGACAAAAACAGGACCATTATAGCTCCACCAGACCAGGTCCTGCAGCTATCTCATATTTTCTCCATGTCAGCTATGCGTATCTCCACCTGCAGAGATAACACAAGGGGTACACAGGGCAGGCTATAGACAGTAAGGCTTGGCCCTTGTCTGGGCCCTTGGTCTTCATTCCACATAGCGGTGTTTCAGCACTAGGAGTGATTACACCTCATAACCAACCTGAAACGTTGCACTTTGGCTTTTTCCCGGCTCCGCTGTAAGAGGCTGAATGTTCACAAACTAAGAGGCATTTTAAGTGCATCGCTCTTCCCTCTGGCAGAAAAGCTGTTCGTAATTACTGCCATTTCTTGAGTTAACTGCAACAGTATTCTGATGGGAGGTGTTCTTTATCTGGCATTAGCCATTAGCCAAAGGAAATGACTTTATATCTACATTAATTTACATATACATTAAGCTCATGACAAAGCAAATTGTAAAGATAAAGCACCATCATCATGTCTCTGCTTCCACTGCCTGTGCATTTCTTTCTTGTCCTTCAGTTTGACCAGCAGGTCTCGACTCATCCATGGTGGTCTCTTGCCTTCCTTTCCTGGTTTCTTATCTCTGGTGATGAAGGATGGCCTTAGCAAGATGGAAGCAGCTTAAAAAAATGGAATAAAAAGATATTAATGTAAGCTATGACACAAGGCACTTTTCCAAAATGCATGTTGTTTTTGTAGTTTGTTAGAGCCACTCAGCAGGGACATTAACTTAAAACTGCCTGATCTGCTTTCCTCCTTTGTTGGCCACGCGTAGAGGAACAGCCTTGGTGTCGGTGCTTTCCTCTTAACACTTAGACCAATAATCAGCGGTCAATCAGCTACTGTTCAGAGTGTACATACAACTAGCATTGTGAAAGACAAAGTATGCGCAAGGATCTGCCATCTGAGCATATGCCATAACATCCAGAATGCAAAGTAAATAAAGGGGCACCAGAATAGAGCACATCTGTCCATCTGTCTGTCTATGTCTAAATTTCTACAGCAACCAAAGAGCAACTGCTGATTGGAAATTAGATTTTTAGGTCAAGAAAGAAACCTGCTTTAAGACCTGACTAAATGATTTTCTGTCAGTTGAATTAGATGAAACTCTTAAACCAAATCAAGGGATGCTGAAGAGAGACAGCAACATTTGAAGAGGCCGGAGGCCATAGTGAATGTTTCGTAAGTCGTGCGAGTGTCTCAGATAATAATGAAAATAATCAAAGGCTTCTCAGCCAGAATAACTTTCTCCTCCGGGAAAAACACTACTGACAGAACTAATGGGCTTTAGAAAAGCAAACACAAGCCGGGACAGTGTATTTAAAGCAACTGTTGGTGAAAAACAATATAATTAGAACTCTGTGTTTGCTTTACAGTCACAAATTGTTGCAATTTGCTTTGCTCTCTGGTTTCCTAGGAGGTAAAAGGAAGAGGAACAGGAATAAAACTCCCTCTGGGCCTTGGTATTTTAGCTGAGCCAGTCTTGATCAGACTTTGCTCATTATAGTGGAGATACCTCACCCATGGACATTAGAAGGATACATGACACCTGTTCTTTATTTAGAAAGAAGATGTTTGCATTTATTATCATTTCATTTTAACTCCTTCCTTCCTTCCTTCCTTCCTTCCTTCCTTCCTTCCTTCCTTCCTTCCTTCCTTCTCCATCTTTTGTCCTTTATTTCCTCTACATTTTCTTATGCCTAATCCCCAACCAGCACAAATACTTATATGGATATAAATGCAAGCAGCTATTTAAACTCATAACTCAATTAATTCCCCTTGGAAAAAATTAGCTCACACATTAGCATCTTTCCTGATCTAAAGAGCTGCCAATGGATCGCTGTGCACTATCCTTCCTTCTCCCCTCGGAAAGACACCACCTCCTTATGTCAGAGTGTACTGGAGCTAGCAGAGGTGGAGTTAATTTTCCCATAGCAGCCCTCACAGTGCTGTGCTTTGCATTAGCTGGAAAGGTGTTGACAACACAGCAGTGCCTTGGCTGCTGCTGAGCAGTGCTGGCACAGCACCAGCCCCTCTCTCCAACATTCCACCCCACACAGGCCAGGAGGCTGGGGGTGAGCAGGATCGTGGGAGGGGACACGGCTGGGACAGCCAACCCAAACTCACCAGAGGGGTATTCCACACCACAGGATGTCTGTCCAAGTACAAAACCTAAGGGAAAGGAGGAGGAAGGTGCAGTATCCATTGCTTATGGTGTTTGCCTTTTGGAGCATCCCCTATGTGTATTGAAGCCCTGCTTCCCGGGAAGTGGCCAGACATTGCTTGCTGGTGGGAAGTAGAAAATAAAATCCTTTGTGGTTTTTTTATGTTCCGGTTTGGGTTTTTCTTTCTTTTTTCTGTGCTTGCAAGCCCAAAAGAATTGCTTTAGCTTTATTTGTGCTTTTACAGTGCTGTTCTCTCTATTGGTAAGTAGTGTGGACACCACATGGAGTGAATGCTCCTGGAGGTTGCCTACAAAAGACTATTCCTGATGCTTTTTTGTTCTCAGCAGAATTAACACAGAGGGTTTTTTCCCCCAAGGGGTCTGGGAAATGTCCCTGAAAGTGAAAGTATTTGTTCCTCACGGCAAGAATCAGCCCCAGACAAAATGCCAGAGAAGCCTCTTCCTGATGTAAAGCCTGTAATACCATGTTGGTAAACATCCAGCTTCACATTCACCAAAAGGTGTCCTTTTAAAAGAATACCCAATGATGCTGTTAGGACATAATCAGAATCAGTACATAGGGTCACACAGAGACAAGAATAGCCAATGGAAGCCTTATATCTTTGGGAAAGGCAGTAAAATATGCTGTCATTTTTACAAAATATAGGAAAATAGAAAGAAGTTACACTCCTAAAAACAATGGAAGCACACTCACGTGTGGTAAATGACTAAGTATTTATGAAGTAATTAATGAATCTACCAAGTAAAAACAAATCTTGAAACAGTAAAGATTAATGTTTCAGCATGGCCTTGAGGATGGGAACTGATAAAAGTATTAAAATTGTAAATAAAATTCAGTGTTGCAATACCCCACACCCCAGGCTACTCTTACACCCAGAACAGTTTACCCATGGGGAATATATTTAACCTTATACAAGAAAAAAGGATTTCATTCATGAAAGAAGCCAAAAAGAAGAAAAGATTAAATTGGAAGCTTGACCTCCCCAGGCAGCATCTTAACCAAAAGATGCCTAGAATATTAAATGGATTGATTCAACTTCTCTGTGATTTTTGCCCCAAGGTGACAGATTTTACTACCAAACACACAAGAAATTTGAAGTATTGGGTTATTCTTTGTGTATTTCAGAAATTTCCAGCTATATTATAACTGCACAACATATGCAAATTTCCATTTCCTGCATGCCTTTGGAGTAGGAAAGGCATGGGATAAGATCTGTAATGAATCCTTCATAAAAAAAATGAAAAAGGGAAAGAAGAAACTTCTGATGGTAAGCAGCCTACAAGAAGGAACAGCTCTCCTCAAGGTACTTAATTTCATTTTTCTATCCAAATTCCTGTACTCTGCTCTCAGAGCTGAGTACAATACAGGCACAAGCACATTGTCATTCCTTTCATTGTAAAATACATGGATATGTCTGTCACGGCAATTGTGCTTTGAAAGACGTGAGCTCTGCGTGCTGCATCGAGTTGCAGTTTCTCAGGAACACCTACCTCCAACCTCACCACGCAAGTACAGGAAAAAGGGCATAATTTGGTAGTCTGTGACATGTGAATTGTAGGTCAGGTTTCATCTCTGAGCAGCACGTCTCTCCCAGCCCTGGTATCAATCCACATGGAATAGAATCATAGTGTGCTTTGGGTTGGAATGCACCTTTTGAGATCACCAGGTTCCTACCTCCCTGTCATAGGGGAAGTCTGTAGATCCACTAATTAACACTAGCCAGGGAAAAAGTAATTTAATAGCCAGATTTTTGTTTGTGGTTCAGTTTTCTTTACTATGAGATGGAGAAAGATTCTGCCATATTTCATGTAAATCTCTTCTGATAAGGTTAATGTTTTCCTAGCTGCTATCTCAGCTTCTGAAGAGATCAAAATGCAAAGAGTGATAACAGTGGTTACATCACCAGAATATTTTCTGCCTTGAGAGAGGTGACACTGTGGCTGGGCTGGAGCTGCAATCAAGACAATGGAGGTGGAACAAGCAGAGTTAAAGGCAAGTACAGGCAAATGCATGACAAGGTTCTTCTGTCTATAGCTTGTGCTAGTTCAGGAAGGCCAGCAATGACATAGAAGGGTGGTTTTCTACAGTGCTTTATAATTGCTGTGGACATATGGTCCTAATGAGGAACATATCAACAACGAAGTATCAACAACCTGCAATCATTTCTTTCCTTGCTCAACTGCTAAAACATCTGTGTTAGACAAATGAATTTGTCTGCCTGACTGTGGATGCTAGAAGGCAGTCAAAAGACATTCTTAATTTTACCTGAAAATCTGCTTTCTTTGTTGGTAGTGTCCCAGTTTGAGACAAATTTCAGAGGAACGTCCGAATTTGAACGTCCTCTCTTAGAAGGCAGGTTGCAGCCATCCCTCCCCCACCAGGTTTGGGAAAGAAATTCCTTGTAGAAAGTGAAAAGGAAAAAAACTATTTATTTAACAAACACACAGGAAAAGAATAATAATGCTAAATAATAAAACCGCTCACTGTGGAGAGAAACCTGGGAAGATTTTAAAGTCCTTCTGTGGGTGTGGTCCCTCTCCTCCTCCTTGGAGCTGGGTCGGCCTGGGCCCCTTCTGGGCCTAAGGTGTAAAGTTTTCCCAATGTGTTCTGGTGTTCTGATGCTGAAACAGTCCAGAAGAGAAGAAGGGAAAAGCCAAAGTTACAGAAAAAAAGAAGGTGTAACTCCCCGTCTCTCTCTGGAGAAACAGAGCCGAAAACTGGCTGAAAAGCAGGAAAGGGTGCTTCTTTGGCTCCTCAGCAGCAGCATCTAGCTCTGTATCCTTGAAGAACAAACTGCTTTGAAAAGTTCACTCAGTTTTTTTCTCTCCCCTCTTGAGCTCAGTTTAAAGCCGTAGAAAGGCACAGGATTCATTTCTGGGCAGCATGGGATACAACATCATAAAATCACCCCAAGACATTCTACCCCGTATCCCATATTGTCGGATCAATGCCCAAACTAATGTATTCTAACTCTACACACATATAGGTACATATGTGTACATATAGGTACATACATAGGTAAACTAAGTAGATCAGTAAGCATAAATCTGTGTCATTTCACCAACATAAAAGAGTTTCTGAGTTGTTTGAATGAGCTGAGAAACTGGCCTATGCACCCACGAGAGGAATCCAAAGGTGTAGGGGCCAGGAGAACCCCTTCAACAGTGAGAAGATGCTGTGGGTAGTTAGAATTGCTGCTGAAATGATGAAAACAGTGTCTGCAGTTATACAAGAACTGAAAATTTTATCTAACAGCTCAGGCAACACCTAATTTTGATGTTTCCAGAGTTATTTCATATTATTTCATATTTCGTATTAGCTCAACTGCATGTTATTTCATATTAGCTCAAATGAAGTGCTCAGTGTAGTATTCTGGCTGACTCTTAGAGATAGATCTGTGACAAGAAAAGGTAATATATTTGTCTAAATTAATAAAACTGGCAGGAAATTAGGAACTGAAGGTGACCTGTGGACATGAATTGATGGCAGAAACCAGTTGATGTTAGCTGACTGCTAAACCAGGCTCAGCCAGCTGACATTTAACATTCAACTTACACCTGTTAAAAAATTTTTACCTTAAAACAGAAAGCTTGAGAGAGAAGGAATTGGAGGAAACAAAGCAATGTGTAACAGCAGAAGTCTGCATTTCATTTCCACATTTTTCTTCAGGTAAAGAAGACGGTGTGTCACTCACCTGTAGGCAGTTCTCAGACCCTAGGCAAACACGAGAGTCTGATGGGAGGTAGCTGTCTGCAGACTGAACAGAGATGACACCTTGGAAGTAATGGAGCTGTTTTCTAGCCTGCCAGTGGGTCAAACAAAGACAGTTGGGATGAGAAATCTCTGAAATCACTTTAGCTCCACTGAGCAGTTTGGGAATCTTGAGTAACCCAGAAGATTTCTTAGCAGTTGCGGAGGCAGTGGGAGAGCACACAGCAGTGGGAGCAAAGGAGAGACCTCACAATGTTTCCAGCAGGTGCTCTTTTAAAGCCTCCGGCTCGTGACCATGTCATGGTCTTCACAGCCTTTTTTCAGGACATGGAACCTTTCTAACTGCCTGTTAGTGTATAGTGCTCAGAGAACAGGTTGTTCGGGAATTACTGCCTTTCCAAAGGCAAGATGCAGGAATTTGGGGAAGGCCATTGGAAAGGTTTTAATTGCAGTAAAGCCCACATTTTGTGTGCCAGGTATCAGGAAGGCTGATGTTCTTCATGCAGCACATGGGCTGCACCACATCAAGAGAGAACCTACTGCCTAAAGCACCAGGCAGCAATCCAGAGGACATATACTCTAATTTTCATTTGACTGGACATGTAGTCAAGATCATGACTACATCTTTTCATCCTGGTAGTCAGTGGTGGTATTTCTGCGCCTCCTGAGAGTACACAGACAGTAAATTCCACAGTCGTGTTGATGCCTTAGGTTTTAGCTTTTATAGTTTGCAAATTCTGTATTCTCTGTATTCCTAGTGTGTAACTTTGAACTGTCTTGCAGCATGTTAGCTGCTGTCCTCTCATGCTAAGATAGACATAACAAAGCCTCTCCAGGCTTGCTCTTCAAGGACACTCAGACTGTCCCGGGCCAAAATGTGTAAACCAGCATCTTGAGAAGGGGGGCAAGTTGGGGGGCGGTTACCTTATTAGCTAAAGTTTAATTGGCGAATTTATGCTGATATGCAAATGGACCAAACCCATAACAGGGGGAAGAACTCGTGACTTGTCATCCATCTTGGGGTCCATTCTGGAAATAGCCTCTGGCTCCCCAGGGTGTACCTTTGAAGGCCTTTTAAATAAATATCACCTTTATTCCCTTACCCTGTCTAGTCTCTGTTTCCAGGTTGACCTTTTTAGGCATCAGTGTGACAGGTCATGTATCCAGACTGCTGAGCCCATGACTTTTAACATTGTGCTAGAGCTGTGAAGCTATTGTTCCTCTTTGTGAACTCCTTTGAGAGTTAAGGAAACTGTTTTTCCCTTTTTACCTGAAAGAAGTTTGTACCAAGGTGAGTGTTGATCTACTTTCCTGGGCAGCAAATGATAGGATGAGAAGACAAAAACAGGTTGTGCAAGGGGAGGTTTAGATTGGATATTAGGAAATATTTTATCACTGAAAGGGTTGTCAAGCATTGGAACAGGCTGCCCAGGGCAGTGCTTGAGCCACCATCCCTGGAGGGATTTAAAAGCTGTGTAGATACAGTACTAAGGGACATGGCTTCATCATGGACATGGCAGTGTTGGGTTAACAGTTTGACTGGATGATCCTAGAGGTCTTTTCCAACTTAAATGATTCTGTGATTCTGTGATTCTATGATGACTCATTTGACACCATCTCAGACTTCTGGCGTTTTTTCAAGTGCATGGTAAGTGTGTCTGCCTCCAAAAGGCTCCTATTTTATAGACGGTACATGGATGGAATGGCATTGAATCTCAGGGCACAACCTCAGGAAATAGCTTTTCTTACACAGACATAGAGTAGAGCTTTAAATGTGGGTATCTGAATTCAATTTAGTGTTTGAGCTGATGGCATTTGCAGCCTGACTGTATTTCTTCTTGTTTCTGATTCATTGAATTCCAGGGAAAATCTGGGAAGAAGAGGGTACTGAAAGCAGTTGAATGAACCTGACAATTAAGGTCAATTTATAACAACCTCTTGAGCAGATGTGACAAGAAGAGCTTTTTGTACCGAGTCTTTGGAAATGTATCATTTCCAATGACAAAGCTAAACTGACAAAATAAGAAGCTGGGAAAAGATTGGAAGGCACAGCTGTGACATCTGTGTGTGTGCACAGCTAAACACATTGTACCACAACACTTTCAGAACGGAACTTATCACCTAACCCCTCTTCATAGCTGGACTCAATGATCTTAAAGGTCTCTTCCAGTCTAAAATACTCTGATTTATTTCTGGTCACTCACAAGCCACTCCACTCATTTGTCTCTTAATGCAAGTAAATAAGCAATCCTACCTTATCCCACTCACTAGGGAAACCGAATAGGTTCTTACTCGCAGTTACTTGGAATTGCCCATGAGAAATAAAATGAGATGAAGTACTGAATATAGAAAAGTGAGGTCATGAATGACTTTATGAATTCAAAACCCCATTCACAGAGAGCACTGGATGTAAACTTACAATCTATCATGATTCCCCCACCCACCCCCCTGCCCCATTATTTCCTGTTTGAACAGATACTTTTCCAAGTAATTTTCAGCTTCTTTCAGAATAATCTGTGTGTTGTGATTGCCTGTCTTAGTTCTGACTTGTTTTTTGCACAATTATGGTCTTGAGCAAGTCTTCACTTCAGCATGTCATGAACGTTACAGTATTATCCATATACACAGCGTCTGTAGTGATGGGAAGTCTTCTCAGGTAGTGTCCGGTAACTTGCTTGAAGGTGGATAGTTGACCCTGATTCATGCCAGCAATTGGCTTGAAGGCTCTAAACTGGTCCTTAAACCATATTTGTTGGGTTCATGGGGGTTGCCTGCCTTGGTGTGTGGAAGCCACTGAATATCCAAATCAGGGAATGAGAGAGTCCCCTAAAAGGACAGACCCCGAGAGATCTCCCCAAGTTAAGGTGAGGCCTTCCAAGATGCTTTGCTCTACCATGGAAATGTATCCCAGTTCTGCTTCCCCAGTTGGCCTCCCTGCCACCTTATACCTTATCTGTTCCTTCATTAGAAAATTCTCCCTTCCCCACTCTCCCATTGGACCTTGTTCCCTGCCACTCCCTCATATTTTCCCATTGGCTCCTGTGCCCTAGTCCCGCCTATGTACCGCTCCTGTCCCTGATTCCTTCCTCTGCCCCCCCCCATTATATAATTGGAACCCTCCATCCCCCGATGTCTTCTGTCCCTGGTGCCCTTCACGTGTGAGGCTGGAATAAACCTCTGCCGTGGAATTCCACACAAAAACCCTTCCTGCCTCTTTGCCGTCGACCTGTCGAGAAGCTATCCAGAGTGTGTGTGTGTCTGAGTGCAGTGGCTGCCAAGTGACTTTCTGTTGGAGTCAGTTTGGGAGGTTGTAGCACTCCACCAGAACCCCGATCCAGCATTGGCCCTGAGAGAAAAACTTTTCATTCTGCACCGTTTTCATTGTTCTTGCTTTGCCCTGCTAAAAGGAACTGCTCTGCTACCCCAGACACTGCACACAGTCTGGCAATGTCATCCACAGCAGCTCCTCAGCGTTGCCTTCAAAACACCTGGTAGCTGGCTGTCACGGATCTAAGCCCAGCTGGAGATGAAACATGATGCAGCCACCCACTCAACCCCATGTCATTTCCCACCTCCCCAGTGGAACAGGGAGGAGAATCAAAATAAAATTTGTATCTTGAGATTAGAACAGTTTAATAATTGAAAATAAAGTAAGATGGAGTAATAATGAGAAATTATAATAATAATGATAACAAAATGGAAAAACAAGTGTTGCAGAATGCAATTGCTCACCACCTGCTATGCTCCCTCCAGTTCCTTCTGCATATTTCCTCAGTGGCAGAGCATCAGACAAGGAAAAAAAAGTCCTTGACTTAGAATAAACGAGACTTAGTAGAAGCCCAAAACATCAGTATGTTATCAACACCATTCTCATTCCAAATCAAAAGGCAGCACTGTGACAACTACTGAGAAGAAACTGACTCTACCCTAGCTGTAACCAGGACACCAGAGTACGCAGCATGGCTTGAACTTGGAGTCAGTATTAATGGGACATCCATGAGTGTCAGCAGAAGGCTTTCCAGAACAGGAGAAGATGTGGTAGGGTGTTCACAGCTTGTCTGAGACTGGCTGCCAGCAGTTGCTACACCTCCATGTTTACCTCATAGTGATGTCACCACAGGATGCCATCTGTCTGGAAACACAGGGCCCACCACATTGTTTCTGCTGACACTGGGCATCCTTTCCCACAAGTTGAAAGGGTTCGTGTCCACAGACTTGGCTCTGAGAGATTCCTGGAAATTATGGTTATAACTCTTCATAAACTCTCATAATACATCAGTGTAGCAATAAAATAAATAAATCACACATCTTCATTCCAAGTGTCATGTTGAAATGTTCTTAGTAAACTAAAGTGTAGTAGAAATACTACACTTATTACTATTAGGAAAACGGTGAACATTGTACACAGGTTGTTTAAAGCTTCGTTTAAAAATTCTTTTCCCTTGTCAGTCTGAATTTCTGAGGTGCACGGCCACCAGCTAAAATAATTTTAAAAGCTGAGTTTTAAAAGCCCTGAGTGATTCAGAGCTTGTTTTACCTTTTGAACTGATGTTCAGGCATGTTTGTCCAATATGCATGGCACCATAAAGATGTACTTAACACCATAGCTATAGGTGAAAAAATATTGTATAATATTGAGTCTGCCTGCCTCTGCACATTCACTTCTGCCATAATCGCCTGGTCCTCTAAAGGGGTTTCTTGCCACCTTGAACAACCTTTAAATTCCCGGTTTGAAAGCCAGGTTGCCAGGTTGCCACTTGCCCTCTGTTCAGAGTAACAATTTATATCTCCCAAATTTTCTGCCTCCCCAGGAACACAATGAAAGTATTTTAACGGAAACAGTAATGCAGGCATGTCTGCAACCTACTGCTACTACAACCGTGCTGGAAATGCAATGTTTGACAATCATTTGAGCTCATGTACAGAAAAACTTTATTAACAGCATGTAAGGGGAGTTGTTTGTTAACTTTCTTCAATCTTTTCCCCCAGAATGTCCTTGTCCCATCTATGTCCACTTCCCTTTCTGCGACTGTGTCAGGCCCCAGACATGAATGTCAGCAAATCATGACACACTGCTTACTTCTGCCTCCTCAGTCAGTCATCTGGAGCTTTTTGAAACGTTCTATAAGGTCACCGACTTAAGGATAAGGAAACAAATTTTTCACAAGCCTGCACAGCATAGTGGTCTTAATGGTAGCTTTAAGAATGACCTGCTACTTGTGAAAGGGGAGCTCATCAAGACCACCTCCCCTCTCTGTGTGAAACTTGCTGAAAATTGCACTTTTCAGTTCTTCGGCCCATTGGCCAGTTCTCCCAGTTTGTGTGGTCTGTGTCAGAAAGATTTCAGGGGCTTTTTGTTGTGATGTGTCCTCCCCCGCCCCCACCCTGTTCCTCTGACACTGGCTTTTTTCTGTTTTCCCTTTTTCTGCACAGTGTGGTCAGTGCGAAACCCACCCAAAATCTTCCCAAGCCACACTGTACAATCACCCAGCTGGACTGTGGCCGGGTGCTGGCCTCTTGGTTCAGCTCATAGGATTGATTTCTTCTATGCCTTCCTGGGGCTGCACAGGGAACACCCTGAGCTGCCTTAGAGGGTGGGTTCACAGCCCAAGTCATGCTGTATCTTATTTGTGTCTCCCACTCCCATAATGCCCACGCTCCTCCTGCCCTCCCCTTGAACTTCGAAGGCTTGTCCAGGTGCTTTGTAAAGCAGGGTGGGGACTGAACCTTTTACTTTTGTTTTCTATTCACAGTCAGACTTCAGTTATTGATGTCCCTAGCTCTGATTAAAGAATATTTTCTACTGGTTATAAATCTTCTAAATTCTTATGAATGTATGCACGTATATTTAATTTATGTCTTTATGTATCTATATACCGATATATTCGTGCTGTATACAGGTACGGTGGAGTCACGACACAGTCAAACACAGTCCACTATGAAAACATCTGGGGCATAACAGTTAACCAAATGGAGGCTATTTGCCATGAAATTGTGGCTGAAAGAGGTGGATCCTTGCATATTTAATGTCTGGCTTTTCTTGCTATGAAACTCTTACAGAGTAGAAAAGAAAGGAGGGACATCTGGTGCTGCCAACCAGTCACAGGGCAGCCCACAAGCACTTGGAGTATCGTGTGTTTCCAAATTGTGACACTCAGGGCAAAAAGAGGTAGAGCACACAAACTTCATGACTGGAAGAGGGAAGGGACCTTTGGGGCATGTGACTGCCTGCAGGGCAAGAATTGTAATTGTAGCACTTCTGTGTGTCCTACCTTGTTATTCAAACTGTTAACTTCTCGATTCCAATTGCTTTTCAAGCTGCCTCTTGGGAAACTGACATATTTCCGTAATTTTTATCAGCAGAATTCCAAAGGAGTGTGAGAGACAAGTCGGCATTTTTTCTTGGGACACAGTTCATCTGACCTACTTTTCCACTTTAAGCTGATCATGAAGTGAGTCTAATTCACACAGAGTAACCTACTTGCTAGATGTTTAAAGTTATGTAAGGTGAAATGCCCTAGCCCTGGGAAACTACCCAGGAATGAGAGCTCTTTAGCACCTCCAGGAAAAACTATGAATGAGTTGTAGCACTCTGCCAGACAATCAAGGATACCTCCAGGATACAAAAAAATAGTAGAATAGTAAGCTGGTATGATTTCAAGAACGGTTTTAAGGTGCCAAAGTTTGTATCTCAGGAAAAGTGTCTAGGACATTTCTGGCTATGAAAACATGTATAACAAATCCTGAGACACCTTGGTTCTTGTGTAGATTTATTGCACATGAAAAAAAAACCAGCTACATTTAGTCTGGGGTCTTCAGGCTGCCTCCTGTACCTCCTTTCACTCAAAGTCATTTATGGAACACTCAGGTGTTGCTGTGTGTGGTTCCCTGTGTTGGTAAGGCATGCTGCAACCTTCCTGAGGGTGCCACAGGGCATCCTTAAGGAGAGTGGGAGAACCACTTTCCCGCAGCCTTTCGGCAGCCTGAGCTATCTCAGTTAATTGTCGGCTCACAACAACGCGGTGGCGGTAAAGGAGGCGAGAAGGCTCTTGCATGGAGACTGCAGCAGGTCTTTATTCCATGCTAACTCCCCAAGGTCTAGGACTAGCAAACGTGATAGCCCCCACAGGCAGAGGGCTGGCACATGGCTAGAGCCCNTGGAAAGGGCAGACAGGGATATGGAATAGGGGTACACCACACTCAGGGCAAACTAACTGTGGTTAAACTACAAGGTAGGCTCCAGTGAAGTCTCTTGGGATCCCTTAATTGCTTGAGTTTGGCATGAATAAGGCACAACAATGACTTTTCTTGTTTCATCTCTTATCTTCATTACCTTTCACCTAGAGCTTAAGGCAGAAAGTCAAGCATGCAACTGAGGGAGTTGCACAGGATTCCTAAGAGTGAAATGGGGAAGACAGTTATTAATTTTTTTGACATTCCCCAGTCTTATCACATGCTGTGTGCTCTAAGGAAGTTAATAGCATGCTCTTTATCTTTTAACTAATGCTTGTTATTTTTTAAAATCTTGCAGCTGATGAATGCCTGCCAGGAGACAAATTTTTTCCGCACAGTGGTAAGGAATATTACTCTTTTGTTGAATCATAAGCCTTTATTATCTGCCAACAGACTGTGAACCAGCTATCGGCAAGGCATAGAGCGGAGTCTCTCCTTTTGGATCTAGATTGTGGTTGGAGGAGGAAATACAAGCTCTACAAAGGACAGGATGTTTCCAAATTATGATAGTGGGGGTGGTGGGGTGTGTGTTTTTTTTTCTGGTTTGTATTTCTGGGGTTTCTGGGGAGAGGGGACTGGGGATTTGAAGTGTTTTGTGGTTGGTTTTTTTTTGTTTGTTTGTTTTGGTTGGTTGTCTTGGTTTTGTTTTTTTCTACATGTTATTGCAGAAATATGTTTATGAAATGAATGTATGTAGGGAAGTGCACTTTCAATCTCATGGTCATATTAAATGTTTTTGACAGAATGTGATCTCTTGCTGCTTCCTGCATAAACAGACCAAAGATCATTAGGCAGAAATGAGTTATATGAAGCAGTAACAAGATTGTAATGCACAGTGGCATCTCTGGAAATAAGCAACTATAAATTAATTTAAGTTCTGTCTTATACTGAGGGTATGAATTAGAGTTCAAGATAAGTACGGAAGTAAGATTTTTCAGTTAAGCCCACAAGATCATAAATCATGGAGGCTCAAGCTATCCCTCATATAAAGTGATCCTGACACAGAGGTAAGAAATTAAGACGAAGCAGAGAAGAATGAGAGAAGACCCTTAGGTCTTAGAAAAGGAGATCTCACAGAGCACTTACATGGCTTTGTTGGGAAGGAAGATTGTCCCCTTACTGTACTCATAGAGTGGTTTGATGATTCCCTGATGATTCTCATGATGTACCACTGTGTGGTATTGTGATAAGGGTCTTCTTCTGGTGGAATAGATCACGATCCTTCACCGAGGGAGAAGGGCTTCACACAGGGTTGCCTACCACTCTAGTGTAGCAAACTTCAGTGATATATTCCTCTGTGCATGATATTTTGCTCTATTACTGCACTGGAGCTTTTTGTTCATGTAAAAAAGAAAAATCTTTCTTAATCCAGTTACAGTCAGACTCTGAGCATGTGAGGTCTGTTCACGTCACCTCAGATTCTGATAGTTTTTGTAGAAGCATCACTTACACAGAAACAGTCACTTTCAGAACTCGTAAGCTGTGCCTTGTGCCAGGGTCACTGTTAATCCATGTGAATCCCTTCCTTGGAACAGTTTAATCTTGAAATATGCACAGGGGATTTTAGAAGCCCACCACCTTGGTTTTTACAATACTTCAAACAGATAAGGGATGAGCATTTTTCAGTCTTTCCCTGACAATTAGAAGATTTATCCTTGGCCCTTTTTGTGTGCTCCTTGCCCTGTTCTTTTGTGTTTGTCTTGATTTGCTTCACTTTGAAAAGGAGAAAAACAGCTTTTAAGATCAATAATAGTAACCTGTGAAGAGCCTACTGTGTCCAGAACCTGCTCACTTCCGCAGTTTGCTACTGAGCCCTCCCTGTTTTTTCCTGGCGTCTGAGACCTGCGAGCCCTGAAAACGCCAGTACCTCTGGTTGTGTTTTTTGCTGCTGGAACACCTGTGGACAGTAGCTGTTTTCTATCTTTCTCTCCCGTATGCAGGTTTTGTCAAATGACTGTGACTTATGTCTTCCTTTACTACTGCCAAGCTTTTAATGGTGGTTTTCTCCCATTGGGAGTGCTCAGATCTCTCTGCTATGTGGCTTTGTAGTAAGTGCAGAGGTAGAAGTGCGTCAGGGCAGATGTACTGCAAAATCGCATCCATAACACCATCTCCTGTCCACTCCCATTGTACTTCCCATTACTGTTCCCTGCACATATTTGGGTGCAAGTGTGGTCTGGTCACCATACAGACAGCGGTGTAGTGCTGAGGAGTCAGAGCAAGGTGCCTTCTTACCTCTCAGCATCCTCACTAGATGGGAATTGCACGCCTGTGCTCACATCAGAGAATAAAATGCACTTTGTGCTTAACCTGAAATGAAATTCTCAGCACCATGAGGTGGGGAGTCTTGCAGAAGCTTCTGTCCAGTTAGGCTGAGTGAAACCAGTGAATCCTAAACACTGATGTTTTTGCATACCCCATTTCCAACCCTGGAAGTGTTAGATTTCCATGATATTGTTGCGCTCTCATAACTGAGTAGTATCCCTGTAAAGATGGAGAAGACCTCACAGTCTTAGTAAGGCTGTCTCTTCTTCCTTGCTACTCTTGTTTAGAATCTCCATAAGACCCTCTATGCTCTGCCATTTTGTGGGTTTTTTTTTCCCAGTGAAATAATTCCATTCCAAGATGGATGATCACCTTAATTAGAAGTCTGGGTTGGTAAGCAGAGGTTGTTCTAGATCTGTACCAGCTGTGCCTCAGAAACAAAAGCACGGGATTTGGTAAGTACACGTCAATTCTTCTGTGTAACTGTAATCACAGCAGGCCCTGTGCAAATGAAACCTGCAATCTAGTGACTCTTCTTTGACCAAAGAGAGTCAGAAAGTAAAGCCAGAGCACAAAGGTGAGATGTGAAGGGTTGATCCATGGGACTGGGACAGAGAGTGAATTCAAAAATGTGCAGCCTCTGTCTCCTCTTGTGATGAACTGAGATGTGGTAAAATGTGCAAGCAAAAGAGTACCTACACCTGAAGTGTCTGACACAGAAACCTACTAGTGCCTCTGTTGGGCCCTCAGGGCCTGACATCCACACACAATTCCAGGCCATCCCACAGTTGTCATAAAGTAGATTTTACCTGGACCTCAGCTGTGGAACTAGTGCCTGATGAAGCATGGCATGTTTGTTATCCTTTTCTCCCCCCATGTGCCCATCATTCTGCAAAGGGCTTTCCTTCTGCACTTCAGAACTGACCAACAGAGGGTACCCATGGATCTTCGCCAGCCTCCCAGCTCTTTCCACAGGCTACAGCTCTGCTCACTTTTCAGCTTTTTGGTGACTCTCAGGTTTCTGTAGCTGCAATGATTAAATGCCTCCTGCAAGGCATTTTTCCTGGCAAATTCCACATCCTGCTGCATTCGTCAGAGGGATATCATCCAGATCATGTTCCATTCGCAGTAATCTATCAGATGATGGCTTCCTTTGTTCCAGACTCTCCCTGCCCATGCAAGACTAGATATGATGAGAGAAATTTTTTCTGTAGCAGCGCATCTACAGAGTTCAATGCTTCCTCCAGCTTTCTCTGGATGGTGGATCTCCAGCACAGTTCACAGCCCAACAAAACAGCTGTTGTAGGTTTTTCTTGGTCTATATCTTCCTGAATTCAGAGGCTTACAGATTACATACATGTTCTTAGGTTCTGATTTATCCAGTTGTGCAAGACAAAGCAAATGTTTTCATTAATTTTTGTGGGTCATATCTCAAACATAATACCCTTCCACTTAGATGTATGGGAATACCATGTCATTGTGAGAGATGCACATTAATCAGGGTGTTCTGCCTGCATTGTTCTCTTCCTGTTTGGCAGGGTACTGTCAGAGTCTAAAGCTCAGTCTGAAAGAAGAAATGGTCTGAATCTCATGGAAAAGACAATATGAAGTAGTCAGCATGGAAAAGGCAGTGGTAAGAGGCTCTGGCAGACAGAGCAATTCTACACAGAAATTCTTGACAGGTGGCATGTATGCAGACCCAAGCAACATGTGTGTTTCTCTGGAGCAAATTCAGTCATAAGTGGAAAACTTGAACTGTTGATTTGGGTCCATGCCACAATGGGAAGAAAGAACTAGGGAGACTCAGAAGTCTGCTTATGCAGACAGCATCCTGTCTCTGGGATGCCTTCAGCTTCGGGGAAGTACTTTGATAAAGAACTGTAGGATACAATTTCCCCCATCTAAATGAACAGAGAACACTTCCATGACAAAAGCTGCACAAAAACTGTATTTCTCAGGAAAGATACACAACTTTTTTAATGCTTTGTGTGCCAGTTACTTATTTCCTGAGATGGCTTCAATTTCCTTTAGAAATGTACAGGTGAATTTTTGTGGGAGTCAAACCCTAGAAGACCTGTGACCCAACAGATCTGTGATGCCTAGAGTGAGAAAAGTGACCCCTAAACTTAACAACATTGTGGGTAATCACAGGCTCTGGTGAGCCCTTGTAAATGACAGAAACACGGTTGTGCTATTCAACATAACAGGCACAGTGTGTAGCAAACAGGTTCACTGTGCTTGTGGTAATAAAGCTCAGTCAGTGAGAGGAGATGCTGACCAACCTGTGCTGACCAAGAGCACCTCTACTGTTTTCATTTCCCATCCTACTTCCTCATTAATTTCAGGTGTTCCATGTTTTTCTACTTTGCTGTATCGACTAGGTCCTCATTAGGCCTGTTCTGTGTAATTTTTCTGCTGGTAAAGGAATGATATTAATGAGAGAAACTGCCATTTAATTTCAGTCTCTAGTTATTTCGTAAGTCATATATTCATGGAGCTTTTTTCTTCCGTAGATTGAGCTGGATTGATTTCTCTAGAACATTGTTGGCTTTTGAACCCTGGAATTTGCAGGAACTTTATGCCATGGTGCTGCAGAAAAGGTGAAATTTAAGAGCTTGTATTATTGTGTACAATCTTTGCTTAAGAAGGATAGTTACTATTCATGAGCTGGGTCTATTCAGAACCAATTGTTAAGGTCTGGAGACAGAAAGCTGTTTGTACAGCTTGTCAACAGAATTTCATAGCCTTAAACTTTCTTCTCACTGTTTTTTAGAGATACCTATGTAAGATTACTTTTTATTCATCTCTTAACAGTCCCACATCTGATCTGACTAGGTACCTTTCCTTTGATTCAATTGCATTTCCTCTTTCTTTTATGTGATGGGGAATTTAGAATTAGAAATTAGGATTAGAAAACACGTACATTTCTCTGTACTGACTCACACTCATTTCTTCATCTGTCTTCCTAGGATGCACTCCAAGATAAGGTCAAAATTACTTTTGTTGTTCTATTGAAAGCCTCAAGTGCTAGGCTGGATTGAAAGATGTTTCAATTTTGTGAAAACCTCTTTCTTCTTTAATTTTTAGCCTATTCCTTGCCCTGAAAAACTTTCTAAAGAACTGAATTTGACTGTTTTGTGTCATAAGGTGCAACCTTCCCCTGAAGTCTGACAGTTGGGAACAATACGTAATGGGATTGTCTGTCAATTATGACACCTTCCTGCTCAGCAAAGAAATAAAGAACAACCACGTATTTGAAGCTTCATACAAATGGATATGGAAATTTTTATGGTGAATTACTGTCAATTATATTCTCTTTTAATTACTGTCATATCTTTTCAGTGAGTTGTTTTATCCCTACAGTTTTTTCCTGCAGGTTGGAAACTTTTGATGATTTAATTAATTCTTCTGTTTTGTGTTTCTGTCCTACGTGATTTTACCTTGGACTAAATTTCTCTAAGAAAGTTCACTTGAATCAGAAGCAGAGAATATTTATTATTAAAGCATTCTGAAACATGCTGGCTACTTTTCAATTTTAGTTGCAAACACACATTATCTCTGTGGAGTAATTTTAATACATTGCCATGCCCATTTTTGGTTATAGTTTAGAAAAATGATTCTAAGTGTACTGAATGTTAGAGGTGATTGTTAATTGGCATTATGCATAGCTTTTTTTTTCAAGAACACTTAAGTAATTTAGTTCTGCTTAGTTTTATATGTGACTGTAATTGAAACTAACTTATTACACAGTTTTCTAGTTCATGCCTACAATCCCTAAAAATCTGAGTGACATTTCTGGATGTTGAAGAAAATGAAATCTTGAAAAAAATAGAGGAGTGTCACTTACTGCACTATGATTGTTCTCTCCAAAATAAGTTTTTCCTCACCTGAAGCATTTAAATTAGAAATGTGGCTATTCCGACCCATAATAAGGGACTTCTCCTACTCTCACCTGTCTTACCAATTACGTCTCAATAGTCACAGTATAGCTTGTGTCAGTAGTTGCAGTCTTAGAAAAAAATCTCCTCCTGAAAGCTGTGGATGACTCATTGGCTTAAATATACTCTCTGACTCAACCGATAGCACTGTGGTGATGTGCACAGACTGAGAAGTAGAGCCTTTCCCCAGGAGTCTGGGGGAAGGTAAGAGTGATCTACCTGTGGTAGACTAATGGGAGAAGAGCTGGAAGAGAAAAGAAGAAAACAGAACAAAGAACGATATACAACTGAATCTCTCAGAAGTTGTCCATCTTAACTTCGGGTCTGTTCTTCACATGCTGAAGTAGACATCTGAGATTCCAGACAGACTTCCGAAATCCCAACAGGATTAAGGTATTTTTCCGGAGTACCCTCAGTTTTGGATGATTTGCACAAAGCAGAAGCAGTGTGCTTCAACTCTCAGCCTGGCCCTGAGGTCATCTCCCAGTGTGTATCCTGGTTCCATTTGGTTTGTGCTCAGTGGTGGCCAACTGTTCAGGTGCTGCTATGCACACACCTGGGAGACTGGAGCCCTGAGTGAGCAAAGCACCTCCAAATACACACTTCCTAAGGAGAGCCTGTACACTGCCCTTAATGTTTGGTACTCTTTCATGTTGATCAATCAGTTCTTCTCGAGAAACAACTCATACCTAGTGAAGGAATGGATCTTTTCTTGTTGCATGTGCTGTTCATGCTTCATAGACAGGCTGAAAGAATGATCCAGCTCTGCTCATGGCTGCCATAAGCTTGCACTTGCTCTTTTAAAACAGACATTCCTGCAAAGCTTTTAATTTCCTCATCCATTTAGAGCAGACAGTGCTTCTCATTTGATTTTTCTTCTTTTGAGCATTCCAGCTGTGAGGGAATTTAATAAGCCATATACTTGAATTTGTCCTAGAAAAGATGGGTTTGGAGCTGCCTTTTCATTTTCAGACTGACAGTTCTCATCTGGAAAATCTCTTTATATTTCTTGATATCTTCTTTTGTACTCATACAGTAGTCACTGCCAATTATGCTCTTCTCAGCTATTATTCTGGGAAGTGTTTATCTGTGGCTTTGAAACTCAGCTGGATGCATGGCTAAGCTGAAATATACAAAATTGTGTCCTTCTCCATGAGATCACAAGACTGGCTTATGGCTTGCAACTTTTACAGACATCGACCTAGTTTTATTTGCCTTATGGCTTTGGAGCTCTTGGATATTGTTGAGTCATGTTATCTGGCTCTGTGCTATGATCCTGAAGGATGGATAATATTGTAATCTGTGTAAAATTGGATTTTTTAACGTATTAATAGCAGTTCAGCAGCTTTAAGAGAAAAGATCAATTCTCACAGAGCTGTCAGCAGTTGCAGACGTCACTTCCAGGGTTCTTGGAGATGTCACTGAGTCTGAGAATTTGTCTAATAAAGCTGGTCCTAAAAGCTCAAAAAATAAAAGCTTGGGTTAAAATTAAAAAAAAAAAAAAAAAAAGGGAGAGAAGTATTTTAGAAGTTGTCATCTCTCTTGTTTAAAGTGAGAGACAGCAGATGGGCATTTCTAAAAGTCTGTGTGTCTGTTCCAGGACTGGGTTTCCTTAACTAAACTGAGAGAATACCTGATCCTGTATACACCATTTCTCTACCAATGGGAAACCAGCCTAAAAGCAGACCCACATATCTGCTACAGGTCTGAAAGGGACAATACCGAAAGGGACAAGACAGGGGCCTGTCTCTCTCCTGCCTGTGGATCACTTCTTGCTACTTAGCAACATTTCCAGGTTCAGGTAACTGCGGAATACCTCAAGCTCCTGGATACCATGTCACTCACTCCTGTCTACCCAAGGGTTACAATTCTCTGGTCTCTGTAAGGTGCTCTTCATGCCCAAGGAGAACAACAGCCATTTGTAACTGCTGTGCATAGGATCTGTTTAGTGCAAAGTACAGTACAGAGAAAGGGAATGATCAGAGATCTGTGAGGGTTTTGGCAATGAGTAAACAGACTTCTACTGCTAGGGAAAATAGTAAATACACTGCACCATGGAAAAGAGAAAACTGAGAAGGTGCTTGAGATGGTTCTGTAGATTCTTACGTGTTTTGGCAAAGGTGAATGGAGTTTGACTATTCACTCCCCTTCAGAACAAAAAGTTACAGAGCAACACGTGATATTAGAAAGGAGTTTCAAAACAGAAGGATCTCTTTTGTTCTTCATGCAGTTTAGCATTAATCAGTATAACTCCTTGCCGCAGGATACCGTGACTGTTAAAAGTTCACACAGGTTCAGAAGGCAACTTGACAAATTCGTAGAAAAGAAATTAATTGGGGGCTCTTGAATATAAAAACATCTCCTTTGGCTGGGGAAGTCCTTGAACTGCAAATTGCTCGTGATTAGGAGAGTATTGCTGCATGCTTACCCTGTTCTGCTCTCTCCAATACATTTTCTCTTGTCTAGTGTTACAGACAAGCTGGGCTAAATGGTCCTTTGAGTTAGACCAAAAATGGTCATTTTTATGTTAAGAAAAGAGATTGTGTGGACAGTGTTGAATAATCCAGTCCTTAAGATTTCCAAAATGTTGCAGCTCTCCTCAAATTTGAGAAGCTGCGTGTTATTTGTGGTAGAGAAATAAGGTACAATATTTTGCTCTCTCTTACCATGTTGCTGATTCCAACTGTGTGATTATTGTTTGCTAAACAAATACAAACCAGTTGTTTCATCTCTTCTTCAAAATATACTCAGGTAGAGAGATGACCCCCTTATCCTGCTACCTGAACACCTTCCAGCTGTGCACTGACTCACATAACTGATGACCGGGATGGGGGCAGCTGGGATAAGGGCTGCATCTGTTCTGCTCAGCCCAAGTCTCAAGTGTTACTCTCTTTTGCCTTTCTTTTGGAGAAGTTCAATATCTTTAAAGCCTTTTCCCATGCTTGTAGAACTCCCTTAAAGGATAGTTTGATTTTGCTTGTTTTTTCTTGGTTAATTAAGTTGCCTCTACATCTCTGCTTTATGAAACTCAGCTTTTCTCCTATCATGTCTTTTGATGTTTCTGTTTTAAATTTCCAATTGTTCCACTCCTGTCTCCAGGGATCAAGACTTGCATTTACCTTTTAATTTCTAACAAATTCAGGATTTTTCTTTTTGCATTTTAAATACAAAAAGAAATGTGACTGTTCGGACCCTAATTTAGGACTTTCCCCTACTCTCACCTTTCTTACCAATTATGTCTCAATATTTACAGTATAACATCCTTGCTTATGTCAGTAACTGCAAACTTAGAAAAACTTTTTTCAACCACCATCTTATTCTCCAGTGTGAAAGGGTTTTCTGAAAACTCCATTTGTGTGCCCTTAAAAATGCAGTGCACTTTTGGGTGTGTAACACCCCAGTGAGGCACCTGGCATAAGCCTTTCTGACTTATGCTGCTCAGCCTTCCTGTCAAAGGAGATTTACTTGTTCACTTCATGAACAAGAGGTTTGTCTTATGCCCTTTACCTCTTCCTTGGTTACTCCAGCTGAGAGTCTTGTGCTGCTTGATGCCTGTAGCAGGCTGCAGTACAATGTCCTGGAGCTCTTACAGCCTGAGAAAGGCTTGTTTCAGGTGGGGGAAACAGAAGTAACTGTTATCTGGTTGGCTGTATATTAAAAAGGATAACCTGAGGGCAGTCTAGTTGGTAGTTTGGATATCAAGTTCTCCTGGAGTACAAGAAGTCAGAACTGAATGGTTGTGCACTCCTCAAGCCTTTCAAGTATGTTCATACGGGGGAATGACATCGACAGAAGGAGGTTATATAATCAGAGCCAAGAAGTGAGTCTTGTTGACCCATCCTGGGCCTTCAGCCCTACATGCCCACAGTGCATCATGGCTGGGTTAGTTTGGCCTTGTGATGAGAGGAGCTTGAGTCTGTCTATAGCCGTTGCAGCCAGATTTAAAATGTGGTGAACCAATCTGTGTGGATCATAACAGTGGTCTAGAACTCCACAGGGCCCTGTGGCTGGATCCCACTGAGACTGGACAGCGCTGGTCTGTAGTAGGGGTGATGGACATTCAGACCAGATGTGTACCTCTCTGGGCATCCCCTCACAGAAGAAAAGCCTGTTGTCTGGCAGGGTAAAGCATATCTGGGCTTCCAGTAAGCACTGCTCAGAGCCTGTGTTGTGAAAACCTTTCTGTGGAGGTGAGTTGGTGTGCCCTACAGGCACATGTTCTACAATGTTGTAAGATCAGAGACCGAAACATACGATTTCCAAACCCTCTTATGGTAGATTGCCCATTGTGTTGGTTTGAAAACAAACCAGTGGGAGATCCCAAGTCAGGATTTAAATTAATAGGAAAATAAAATTAGAAACAAGTGAATAATATAAGGAAAAGCACTGACAAAGTCAGATACAACCCAACACCCTGTTAGGGTGGTGGTAGCAGTCCAAATGAAGTAGTTCAGTTGAAGCGATGATCCTATGGAAGGTCTAGTCTCCAGCTGAAGGTCCAGTGCTAGCTTTGTCCTCTGGTACCCCAGTAGACAGGGCTGAGCTAGGCAGTTCTGAGGGCAGGTTATATCCAGGTGGGAATGCTTGGCTCCTCCCTCCTGGGTGGAGCATCTCACAACAGGATGAGGTAAGTCCATGAGTCATGTGGGGGTTTCTTGATGGCCCATTGTCTGTTATCAGGGGTGGGTCATTAGCAGGCGATAACAGCTAATGGCCCACAGCTGGTGGTAATAGAATACTTAAATACATCTATATTGTAACGTAGGACACACATCTGTGTTAGAAACTCACTGATGCCTACTGAGCCTTTGTGTTGCTCCAAGAGCACTGGGAATGTCTGCTGACTTATCCCAGCCCCAAGAATGCACATTCGTCCCACTACAGTCACTGCTTTTTGCACAAAGCACTTGGGGTGTGTCCATACCAGAAGCCAAACTTCTCATTTTACCAGTGGAGCACCTGTGACATGTTTATGTTCATTAAGCAGAAGACATAGATTTCAGTTCTTAATCAAGAGGTCTTGACTTAAATGTGTAAATGCCTCCAATCTTTTCTGCCTTTTCTTGTAGTTGGAAGGACTTGAAAGTGAGCTTATTCCATAGTGAAGAAGGGAGAGGTCAGCACTCCATAAAGATGAAGGCTGCTTTGAATACATTAGTGTATCCTCCAGGGTGCTCATAACTTACAGCTGAAGCAGGGATTTCTCCATGGACTCTGACTGCTCAGAAGAAGGAGGCAGTTTTATGTATCTCATTAGCATGCTTAGGGAAAGATTTACATATAAAAGTCTGCCTTGTTGGACAGGAACAACACAAGGTAGAGATATTTTTAATGATAGAAACATCCAGGCATAATATCCCCACTGTATTTCCCCACAAATCTTCTTCATATTTACAATCTGTTAGATCATCCAGGAGACAGAATGAGTCATGTCAAAGCTACCCTTGTTACTGACTCCAAGCAGAGTAGGTGAAGAGTGCTAAAAACTAACTGAGGGAAACAGGCCATTTTCTACAGCTAAGAGCTCCTGACAAAAGAGAGTGATTAAACATTAACATGAAAACTGAAACTTTCTTTAAGTCAAGAAAGATGATGAATCTATGTTGCATTTGTTTAGCTTGGTGTATGAGAGTTCTGAAAGGATATGTTTACTGTTCTAAGCGTATAGGTCCTGAAAACCAGTGTGAAATCTGTATTAAAACTGCTTCTTGTGCCACGGAGTAGTGATTAATTTTCAGGCCCACCCTGTTGCCTGAATGTCCATGGGAATGAGAATTAGTTCCCAATTTTTGTTAATGCTGTATAAAGACCTACTCTGACTGTTCAAATTCCTCCTCCACAGCCCAAATCTGCAGTAGCTGGCCAGTGGATTAGGGCAGTTTTATAGCTGACAGTAGAAAATAAGTACTGTTGACTGTGGAGCTCAAAGACGCTGGGAGTTGGAGAAATATTAATTTACTTCTCAGGACAAGTTCTTGTGCTCTCTAGAAATATCTGAGATGAGCAGATTCAGGCTCAGCCAGTTCTGCCAGAAGTAGCATCACTGTAGAAACATAAGCACTTTGAGAACATTTAATGCAAAATTTTCAGATTTTTTTCCCCAAAAAATTGCATAACATTTTTCTGTGTGGGCAAAAAAAGATGGAATTCATATTCAAAAACTACTTCCTGAAATCTAAATGCCTTTATTTTTCTTCCCTCTCTTTTGTATTCACTCGGGATTTTGTTTAGTTAGTTGGTTGGTTTTGTTGCTACTTAAATAATAAGGGATTTCTAAAATTATGCTTTTTCCTTACAGCACATTTTTCTGTGTCAGTTTCTGAAAATTTCTTTTCAGAGTAGATGGTACATGTGTCATACAGTAAGTAAGTTTTGAACCCAGTTCTTGAAGAAATAGATGGCTCCTTCTTTTATGTGCTTTTTATCACTTCAGAGATCATTTAAGCTCTATAAGCAACAAGAAAAGTATAATTAAGCATGTGAGGAGCTGATAATGGAAACCTGTGAGGGATCATCTGTTTGAGATTATCCCTCCAAGTCCCACAATTTCCCTCCAGTGGGCTGGAGGGTTGTTTGTGAAAATCTGCGGAAAGAAAAGGAATACGTTTTAACAGTATACATGAGCACAATTTTTGACATGTTGAATAATTTACTTACAATTTTTTTACTATGCCAGGTGGAAAAAAGTGCAAACATTGAGCCAGTCATAGCTTTTTCCTAGGAATTCACTGAGCAGAAGGTGTTTGCAGTCTGCATCTTCGCATTGCTGGTGGGAGGGAGACTGAAGGTGCTGATGCCTCAGTATACTGCTGCTTGCAGAGGTTTATCTTGCCCACACAGATGATTTTTCTTTCTCATCCTGTTGTCAAGGTAAAGAATTGCTACTAATCATACATCTGGTAAGCTATTACAGCAGTTCCTAGCTTCCTATCTTTCAGCACAGGTGGCATTTTCCATGAAAAATGGGATAAATATCAGCTGACCCCAGATGAGGATGTCCAAGAAGTTTGAACTGTGTGCTTGATGTGCAGTCTCTACATTCACAAAACCTCAAAATAATTTCTAACTCTTATTACAGTAGATTTCCCATTTCCTTTGTGTCCTTCCTTCTTTAATTAATTTGTCCATTTTGGGGGAGGAAAATATTTTAGTTGCTCACAAAATCACCAGAAGGAGAGTAAAATCACCAGGGGGTGAGGGCAGGAAAGGCTGGGACTGGGGCAGTAGAGTCTAGTCCAGCTGTGTTGTCCAAACCCAAGTTTCTTTAGGTTTAATGGCCAGATTCTGCTCTGTAGTAAAGCCATTCTGGTAAAACCATGAGCTACGTAGTCCAGCAGCAGAGATTTCACTCTCCTCTTTAAAAATTGAGAGGATGAAATTATTATGGCACTGATAACTGCCTTTCAGTTAACAGACTCTTGCCGTGACTGGCAAGGACAAATAGATAAAAGCATAACTTTGTTTAGAACCTGGCTGCTGAGTCCCAGGGATAGCAGGTGGAAAGAAGGTGAATTGCCACCTTTCTGAGACTTGGTCTTGGATTTTATCAGTGTAGTGCAACTTGGGCCCAAATAGCATATCCCAGTAAAAAAACCCCTTTTTTTAATGAGGTTTCAGAGGTCAGAGTGAGACCAGCACTTGAGACTATGCTATTCTCACCTGCTTGTATACCTTTCAATTTCCATTTGTGGAGGTTTTTCCAGGCTATTACTCTTGCCCTGTTAGATATGATCAGGCAGTGTTGTGAGAATTACTACACAAGAAAACAAATTTGCAGCACAGCAGGCTAGGACATTCAGGCTTGCTTCAGACAGGCAGATGATGATGTCCTAACTTGTTGAGGGTTTCAGATTTGCATAGAGCTTTTTATTTTACCTTCATTTGCCAACAGTTCTGGAAAATCAGCTGTGCAGTTCCGCTCAGATGCACAGAATTCAATACTCTGCACAGGGCATTGTCTCCTTTTTCTTATGTACAGTCAGGATAAAGAAATGCTCTGCCAACACCCAGAACTGGTCCCAAGGGCTTGAGGCAGGGAAAGATAGCAGAAATCACAAAGGAAAGGAGGGAGAACAGACTACAAACCTCCAGGTCTTTCAAAGTATTAGGACTGCTAGGATTGTATTATGAATCTGACAGCATCCATCTGACTTCTTCTTGACTCCCTAGTGCCACAGTTTAGAGAAGGTACCTAGATTTTTATCAGAAAACTAGGGACAAAATTCACAATGTCATTTATATCTCTATTACCCCCAAATGTGCCTGATCCATCTGATTGAACCTCTTTCAGTGGTGCAAATATACACAAACTTACCAATAATGAGGTTCTAAGACCATAACTGCACCTGGTTAGTCTAGCTAACCATCTCATCCGTAGGTTGGCACTGGCTTCCACCTGCAGACCCTTTTCTGAAGCCGGACACATCTACCTGCAGACCCTTTTCTGAAGATCTCAGTGAAACCAGTGTATTCAAATTGACTGACTGTCTTGTCATTAGATATGCCACTTGTTGATAGATGCTTTTCAAAGAAAAAGAGCTACAGTGAGTTTGCACAGAAATAAAATCACAGTGTCTGGTGTTGTCACTTTTGGGGAAGCAGATGGAGTGCTATGTGACAGATGTTTTCCATGACATCCCACCTGACACAATTAGCACTTTTCTATACGCTCAGCACCCAGGGTGGTACTTTTCCATGCCAGGTGTGTAGCTCTGGCTAAATGCTGTTTAGAAAGTTTCAGGTGAACCTGCTCAGCTGTTTTGAATGAGACTTAGAATATCTTCATTGGCATATTCCTGCCTAATATCCAAAAGAAATGGGCTAACTGAGAAGAGGGAAGAGTAAAGAGAAGGGAGTTTCCGGTGAGAAAGTACAAGTATATGAGATGTCTTATCCAGATGCACTGGATAATCTGGAAAGAAACTATGTGTGTACCTGGGGCCCATAGATTATAAACAGCCAGGATTCCTTTCTCTCACCAGCTCTTGTGCTGTGAGTAATCAGTCTCAGACATCACTTCTTGATAAGGCAGAAGATATTTCCAGGTCAAATCAGAGATTGCTTTGATAGTTGAAACAGCTATAAAAAAAAATCACCAGTTTCAGAGCATAAAGGAAAATTCCTATGGAGTTCATTTCTCAACCCTGTAATGACTAGATTAAAAGAAGCATTGCATTTATGAATCATCCAGAAATTGTCATAATCTTTCTCTGTTTTTTAAACTAATTAAAGTAATTTTTCATCCTCTGCCACTGCTCTGTGTCTTGGCACAAAGCGTTAGCCTTTTAGCCTTTAGATGTGCCATTCACATTGAAATTTTTATTGATTTGCTCCATGCTGTTTAACTCCAAAGCTCAGTTTCCTGTGGTCTTGTAATATTAAAACAGTTACAAGGATAATCTAGTGCATATATATGTTCTGTGCATGTACAGTGTGATTGCTCCAAATACTGATGGGTTTTGTTTATTATGGGACAATGACAGAGCTGCCTTTCCTATAGTACATTAATTTCTCCATATGTACAAAAAAGTGATAGTTTTCTTCTTTAAAGATAGCTGTAGGGGAGAAGGGATGTGTCTTGTTTGTTAGTACACCAGCAAGGGAAAATAAGCTAGCTGTGAAAGCAAACAGTTAACCAAAAAGCATAGCACTGCTCCTGGCTTCCCGTCTGTCTTTCCTTTCCTCATCATGACCGTGGCCTGTCTTACACATTGCCTACCCTCTCCACACGTTAGCTCCCAGTTCTGTCTCATGCAGGGCAAACATACCTAGCCCATCACCCTGCTTCCTCTCTGGTTCTTCAGCCCCAAGTGCCAGAACTTCTCCTCCCGGAGTAAGGAGAAAGAGCACAGTGGAAAGAAGGAATATGTGCCACTTTACAAACTGGCCATCATAAATTAATGTTTGATATGGCAGAGACAACAAAGCCCCAGCTGTATGTCTTTGCTGCTTAACTAAACACTTGCTGTTTTCTGAGTCTCCAGCGTGAAAGAAAGGTAAAGACATTCCTAATTTGCTGAAGGCCCAGATAAATGGCATCATCTCTCTGCCACTGTTGCAGGGAAAGGGGTTGGCAAAGCCTGGGAAGAAAGTTTAGCTTTTTCTTGCCAAGAACAGCTCATTCAAGATGCAAGGTGACACAGCAGTCAGTGTGATGGATTGTGACAGGTCTGGCAGACTAAAAATTCTCAGGAGACATGCTGTGACAGCTTCAGGTTGTAACATTTGCCCATTTTCCTGTTCTGCTTCTGTTTTCTGTAAAGAGGAAAGTTCATTTTAATAAAAATAATAGTTTCTTCAATAAAAATAAAAATTATTAATGATGATGATGATGACGACAGCATTTTTTTCTCTATTCCAGAACTGTGAAGTATTAACAAGATACATTCCTCATTATGCCTTTTGAAAGGATGGCTGTATTCAAAGATGAAGGAGAGGAAAGGAAAAGTCTGATTTTTTGAAAAGAACTCTCATAAAAGGCAGATATTTAGATCAGACTGAAATGGCCTGAAACCATCTTTATTATTCTGGCATTCAAGCAGTCAGCTTGCCTGCTTGAAATTCCACACATCTTATAGATGAAACATATTCTTTGGGTGTGCTCAGCGGCTGCACGACTCCTCTTCAAGTAAGGTATTTTGCAGTCAGTGGGTTGGATCCACACATTGGATCGAACTGGGGGTAAGGTTACTCTGTCCTGGTCGTTTCTTTCAAGCCTCTGTGCAGGACTGTTGCCAGCTATAATCCATGTATTGCCCGCATTATGCAACAATAAGCCAGATGTATCTTAGAGGCTGTCTAGATACAAACTAGTCTCTGTAGAGAATTGCCAGACTCTTGCATTTGGGTGAGCAACCAATAAATGGCTGATAACACCTATCACTTCCCCAAGGAGTTTCACCCGGTTTGCACTGGATTTCACTTTCACTGTGGTCCCACCTGGAATGGAGCACCCAGATGATGCGTAGAATAGCACCTTAGATGAATCTGGACTCACAAAGCTGAACAGAGGAGGGAATACATGTACAGTGGTTTGAATTAACTATATAGAAGAAGAAGCTCCTATCAACTTCTAGGGATACAACTGTACACAGACAGATAGAAAGCAATTGACACCAAATAATGGAATTTGGGTCTAATTAGACAAATAAGTGGAACTGGCAGTTAATGAGAAGGAATCCCTAAGCAATTTTCTACCTCAAAGGTGAATACCAGAAAGGGTCTAAAGAACTTCTAGAATAAAGGGCCATTCTATACCCAGCACTCTACTTGTAGCCAGTGTTGACACTTTTTTGAAGTTATAAGCAGAGGCTGTGAGAACAGGGCTATGCTTTGAAATCCAAATCTCTTTAAATGATCATCCCACTTTTCTTCCTGGCATTTGGGCAAGCATAGATCTGTTGTATGTCTGAGTGCAGGGTCTGAGCTTATAAAGAAGAGCATGTCCAAACTGTTACCTATTGCCACCTACCCCTACAAACTGTGAGTTTCAAAGCCTGCAGAGGCACATTCACACCAGCCGGGCCCAGTGTATTCTCCCCACTGGGGGGCTTCCTGCAGGTAGCAGTTGCAAGGTTTGCCTTCTCTTCCCCCCTCCAGTCCTTCACAAAATGGAAGAAGTGTCTTCACTATCTGTATTTGTGTGCTGATGAAGCTGAGCAATGGCAGCTTCCTGGAGTACAAGGAAAACACTGCTTGTTCTCTTTGGATTGGTACTGTTTTGGCAAATTTATTGTCCTCCCTTTCCTTATTCAAATCTTGTTGATAAGTATCTAAGCTGATTTTCCTGGGCAAAAATGCTTTCTAAGACAGAAGATCTCAATTTCTGAGACAAATGATGCAAAAAAAAAATTTTTAGAATTAAGAAGGCTTTTTCTGCTGTTGGTCTGGCAGTTTGTTTTCTAAAGTAGTCTGTTCTCTGAGCTTACATCTGCCTGTGGTCTTCCAGTAGTTCTTCTTTCAATTTTTTTTCTCTACTTAATTCTTTTCTTATTTAGCTACCTCAGTGAGGTTTATCCAGTCGTTGTTGTTTGAGCTAGTTTCTACCTGTCAACTGGATCAACCTTCTCTGCCTAGCTATATGATGGGTCAGGCCACCTGCACGTTCCTAGACTTTCAAGAGAACTGGCATAAATAGGAATCATCCATCTTCATCCATCGTCAGTCATCCATCTGGAGGAATCATCTCTCTATATCTAGAAAATCCATTATCTGCCCTAGAGAGCCTCTTCCCTGTCATGTCAGTGTTGTTCCCTGCTTGCTCTCTCCTCTTGGAGACTGTCAGAGGGGGCAGCTGTGAGAGTTGGCAGAGGTGAACTTTGAGGGAAATCATGGAAACCTGGTTATTTTCTGCAACTCTCCTACTCAGCTTGTCACTGGAAAGGAGAAGTTAAAGTTTAACTCCATAATTACAGGCTTACAGTCCATGATTTTTGATATGGTCTGTTACTCTATCCTCCTAAGACAGCAGATTCCACAAATTTATTCCCCACTGGATTATTTCGTTTCTTTAAGCCAATTTCATACTAATTTTATGGAGTCTCCCTTTGCTCTGGGAATGCAGAACAGTCTTTCTTCGGAAGCCCACCACCTGATTGCCTTTACCTGTCCAGTCGTTGCTGTGACCTATTTGGAGTGGTACAGAGCAGAACTGCACACAGTGGTTATGAAATAGAGGTACCATGGCTTTATGTACAAAAGAATGATTCCCCCCCATCTTCTTCTCCATCCTTCCCTGGTCATGCTTAGTATTCTTCTGGGTTTTTTTCAACTAGTGCTATTGCATGCTGAAGCAATATTTGCAGAGGCCTGTCTGCAGTGACTCAGAGAGCTCTGTCCTGAGCTAAATTGCCAGTTCTGCTCTCAGTGCCACAATAATATGGCTTAGAATTATTTACCTGCAGACACATTGTTTTGTGTTTATGCTGGAGGTCATCAGCCATTCTTTTGCTCACTAAATCGGTTTTGAAAGGTCATTCTGGACTGCCTCATCATTAACTGTGACATTTGACTGAAAGGCAATCAGACTATCAGCAGCAGGATTTGAGGTTTCACTATTCAGCTCCTTCACAAGTTTTCAGAGGAGGATGCTAAATAAAACCTGAGGGACATCACTACTGAATATTTTCCACTCAGCAAAATGACCATTAAGTTTCTTTTTCTTTAACTTGATTTCAGTCTATGAAAGAACCTAATTTTCTTAACAACCCCTCTGATTTTGGGATGCTTTCCTCTCCTTCCCCAGTGTGCCTTTGGGTAAGTGATCCCCAGGAGAATTCTGTATTTCTGGGCCTCTGTTTCTACCCAGTTCTGGATTTCCAATGATTATGCAGCACAGACAGGGCAGAACTCCTCTTTTTAGGACTAGCCCTGATTGCCTGCTGATTTCCTGTTTCTCCAGCGCGCCTGTGACAGAATGGGTTGAGAAGCTTTGCAACCTTCAGTGATGTTGCACCCTCCTCCATCCATCCTTACCACTCATAGATGGTGTTTGTTGGCAGCGAGACGCTGACTGAGAGGTCGAGCCAGGTAGAGATGTTTATTCACATCCACAATGGCAAAGTTCCCTCTGACGCTTCCTGCCACGTTGCTAAGATGCTGCGACTGCAGTGTTATAAATGCATATAGAATATTACAGAATGCACAGCCAGCATTTACACAGAAGACCAATATTATAAATCTGTACCAAAAGAGTAGGTCTGTAAAACCTTACCTCTGGGCTCTGACTGAAGCTTCACTCACGATCGTGTGAAGCCCATTACTATGGCTTGTGCTGGCCTCCAGGCCACCTTCCTTAAGATACTTCCCAAGAAACACAGCAGGAAGACTGGGATATCCAATCAAGTTAAGCTATGAATTTCTCAACTCACTTAAAAAGTGAGTGTTTTTGGAGAGAAGAATGGTGAGATCCTGAGGGAAAGGCGGAGTTGATGGCATTGGGAACCTTAGAAGGGTTTGGTGTATGATGGTGCAATGAATCTCAGCTGAGATGTACTGGGCTCTCACCTTTGTCTACAGAAGAGGCTGCAGCTTGCACGTGCTCAGATTTATCTCTGCATCTCTTAGAACTGTCCTGATCTTTCATCTTGTCTGACATGAGTTGCACAAGGACATTTAGGAATCCTGTGGCAGGACAGGACAGCTCACTCATTCTATTTGTATTCTCTTCTGTTTTCAGCCGCAGTGCAATCACTATTAAACATTAATGCACAAACAATCTCAGCCTCCCCTGCTGAAAGAAAGATAGCAAAGCTGTTGGAATCTCTGTAGATGCAAGAAGGGGGAGCATTAACTCTTAACAGTCATGCAAAGAAATGAATGGTTGTTTTCTGCACTAGGTACTTTTTTCTACATTTTCTATAGAGTAATTTACCATTTTTTGCCCTAATAGTTGTTTCTAAGCAGATGAAGTGTGAATTTTCAGTTATTGTGATCTGTATTTGCTGTGATTTGCCATTTAAGAAATACTGCTTTTAATTTTGTATGTCCTTTATTCTCCATTGAAAGAAAAATTAATTTACCATCTTCATTCAATGCATAATTTTTCTCTTCTGCACTGATATTCACAAAGCATTCTGAAAGGACACTGTTTTCTTCCAGCAAATTCTTTGCATCTTCACTTCAATGCTGTACAAGTAAAATTTGTTTCAGAGGCATAAAAGGAGAGATCTCTTTGTATATTCAGTGTCATTAGCATCTGAAAGTCTCTAAATAATGGGTATGTGGCAAAAAACACCTGTGTCATTCTGCTTTTACTGGGCTGTGAAGGGATGAGTTGGCCAGAAAACAGCTTCTTGGATTTCATCCATAGAGAAAGGTAGCCAGTTCAGGAATCTGTAACTGCCAAGAGAAGGTCAGCAGGAGAGTTCACAGCTTTTGGAAAGACCAAGAAACAAGATCTTTTTCTCCAGGAGCTGATAGACTACAGTAAAGAAAGCAGGAAATAGTGAATTTTTTTTTCTTCTGTGGAGTGATATGTTGCTACTAAAATACACACCAAAAAACCCCTGCAAAACAAACAAAAAAAACCCCAATAAACCCACACCAACCTAAAAAACCACTCCATCTGAAAAGAACAAAATAAGGATGAGACATTAGAATCCAGTTTTCAATGCTTACCTCCCATTTTCTTTTAGTGAGGAAAAGTATCGTGGGAAATATATCACTGCACAGAAAAGCTTCAGGAAATTGTTACCACAAAAGGATTTCTATGTGAAATCCTCACTCCTCAGTCTGGGGCCGGGCTCAGAACTCAAAAGTTCAAGGTCACCTGAAATACAGCTGAAGAACAGGATGGGAACAATGGGCTCCATATTACAGTATTTCAGGTCACTTTGAACTTGTGTTTCAAAAAAATCCCCTTCTGATATTTATTTCCCAAAGATCTTCAGTGCAGTGATAATTTGAAGGGATTCTTGGCCCAGGAAAATAGTATGAAACATCTGCACTTATTTCTCTGCTGTAACTGCGAAGGCTACTGGTTTAGCTCTCTTGAGACAAAGGAATGCATCCACAGAAATGATGGTAGGAACATTCATCTCCTCACTTCAACTGCCTTGTTGACAGGACGAGGCTGAATTCCCCTTAAATAACAATAAAGTGTTTAAGAGTGGTGTAGGCTCACAGGTGTACTTTGCTAGAAAAGAGGGCACCTTACTATCGTGGTGAAAGGTGCATTCAATAACTGTATTGCAATGCAGCAGGATTGAAAGGAACGGATACCTCAATTCTTGTGCCCATTCATAGAGACACACCTTCAGTGATGCTCACGCTTTCTAACTGCAGGAGTCATTCCTGTATTTTTCAACTACAGTTGCAGAAGCTGCCTGTAATAATAGAAGACTGGTCTGATGACTCGGTGGTCCCTGAATCTTGGATGGAAGCAGAAGTCAAGCACCAGGGGGACAGAAAGAGAAATTCCATGACTGAGTTCATCATGTCCTCGTGCCTAGCAAGGCACAGTTACTCCAGAACAAGACAGGGCTCAAATGTAAAGGACACAAACATTTGTGTCAACAAATTTGTGACAACATATCCCGTGTGTCCTGTAAATACAGTATTTCACTGTAGTTACAGTCAATGTTTAGACTCCTTGTAGATGATGGAGAAAGAGGCTTTTTCAAGCATGATATAACCCAGCTAAGGTCTACATAACTTTTGGGAAGAGGAGCTCTCCACAGGCCACAGTTCCTGACAGAAAATATCTGCTTCCTCTGGCATAAGATCCTCCATTTACTGCAGTGTGGCTTTGTGCTCCAGTGCGATCCTCTCCATGGGCCACAGGGGGAATCACTGCTCTGGAGCTTGGAAAACTTCCTCCCACTTCTCCTTTTCTGACCTTGGTGTTTGCAGGGTCATTTCTTGCAACTTTTTTACCTCACTATTCACAGCATTGTGACCTTTCTTAAATACCTTTGCTCAGAGGTGACACGAGTATGACTGAGGGGCTCAGCTATGTTCTGTGTTGGGTCTGTTGCAACCAGCTGGAACTGCCTAGAATCAGCTGTGTCCAGCCCAAGTTAACCTTTGGTCTCTTCTCACAGAGGCCACTGCTGCAGACCCCCTACTACCAAAGCCTGGACACATACATCAAGTATTTTCTAACTCTTGTCTCTATGAAGGTGAATTGTCGTTGAATTACATATTCACCATACGCTCCTGAGAAACTCACTTGTATCCACAAAAAACAATCTACACCTGAAAATCAAACTAACATCATCACATAACCCAACAAAAATGGACAGTTTACACACACAGTGAAAGTCTAAGTGTTGTCCTTTCTCCACGTTGCAACTACAAAATGATTGCATTATCTAAAAATGTCCAACCTTTTCCAGGAAAGTGGGGCCTCAGCACATGTGGTGGTACCTTGGGAAGACAAATGTTATCATCACAAACATGCCTCCTTCCTACTCCTTTCCCCCAGCTTTTATTGCTAAGCAGAAGGTCATATAGTACTGGGTATCTGCTGCATTCCCTGCTGTGTCCGCTCCCCAGTCCTCACCTGCCCACCGCCTGCTCTCTGCAGGGGCAAGTGAGAAGCGGAGAAGGATTTGTGCTGTTCAAGAACTGTTCAGAAATAACTGAACAGCAGTGTGTCATTGACATTATTTTAGTCACGAATGCAAAGCACAGCATTATATTAGCTGTTAAGAAGAAAGTTAGGTTCATAACTTCCTCTCAGCCAGAACCTGGTACAGTAGTAAGTCACTACTAGTCCAGCTTTCTACAGCTGAAAAGTGGTTTGCTTCAAAGGAATTATAGGCATGTTCTTTCACCAAATAAATTGTCTCATGAGAACAGCCTGCATAACTGATACTAATTAATCTGCATATAGAGAGATACATATTTCTTTGGTTCAGGGATAACATAGGTTTTATCTTAACTGAGATAGATTTTCCAAGGTAAGTTTTTCAAATGCCATTGGGGAAAAGGTTCTAAAAACCCCCAAGCTGAACAGAGAATGCTCAGTCATGTCAGCTGCAAAAACAAACAAACAGAAAGTGAGCCATTTCATAGCTGACCAACAAATGGGAGAAACATGACTGAAATTTTCCACGTTAATTCTGCAAGCTTCAGTTAGGGAGAGAAGAATTTGGTATTTTAAAAGACACCAGTTGCTTAGATACTAAAAATGTGTTCATTGTATTCCTGAAATGTGTTGCTTTACTGAGAGATGGATGGTTGCTCCCTTTCTATAGGCAGAGGCACGTTCATGTGACTGGAGGAGTGAAAATCCAATGTTTATAATGTTCTTTTTGAAGAATGACTGTAAATTTGCCTCCCTTCCCTGACTTTGCAAGATGAAAAGGCATCTCTTTGTAGGCAAGGAGCCAGTGTCTCTCATTAACTGAAGTGTTCTGGTCAGGATTAATGACTGTATGAAGCTGGAGAGTCCACTTCTCCTGAAGCACATATCCACGGACTTCTGAGGCAGCGCAGTGGGGAAGGAAATGACCATACACCATCAAGGGTGTGTGAGAGAGAGGGAGAGAGAGAGAGAGAGAGAGGCAGAGAGAGAGAGAGAGAGAGAGAGAGCGTCTTCTTGGGATTTACAGAATTAAAACAATTCGATGGCTGGGACAGCCCCTCTAAAAAATCATTCCACACACTATGAGCCTCTGAAGGGGTTTGCTCACCATTTTGAGAAATATATTGCATTCCATGGACTATTCTGTGTTCCCACCGTTTTCCTGGCCCATCCGTGAGAAAAGAGTTAGTGGAAAGGAAAGAATTAAAGAAAAATATGCTTAACATTTCTTAATTTAGTATTGAAAGACTTGCATGCAAAATTCCTTGAGGTCTTTCCTGCATGACATGCAGGATTCATTCCCAGTTGAGAGGGTGGTAAACAATCAGGGCAGAAGTATGAAGTATTTTTGTCTTCTCATGTATGACTCTCTCCCCTTGACTAGGAACTTTGTCACACTTTTGCCCTGTAGCCTGTGTCCCTGGCCTATGGGAATGCTTTGTCCCTTTATTCTTGCTTCCCTAAGCTGACTGAGTGCAGGCTGTGTTTCTCAGGGGGTCTTACTGCTTTTGCAAGGGGCAAGTGTTTGATATATGGCATAAATTGTAAATGGGCAGTCACCAACAGAGCACAGCAAAAGCCCATGCTGTCAGAACATCAACTAAATAATGAGTCCCTGTCATTGTGTTCAGTATCATAAATATAAAATGCAATTCCGTGGTGGGTAGGCAGGTAAGGGAATCACTGGCAATCTAAGGATATGGCTCTAAGCAGTATGAGTGCTCTAAGTTTGATGTTTCAAATTCAACAGTGTATGTCTTCATGTATATCTGCAGTATGTCTTCAAAATACAGCTCCCTTATTGTAATTGCTATAGCTGAAAATTTGTAATTTTTCAGCTTATGTAAATCTAGTACAGCTCCATTGTTTATTTTAGTAAAGCAATCTCAGTCTGAAAAGACATGACTCCAGAAGGAGCATTATCTGCTGGTACAATGATTACCTTAAAAATGAATTGATCTTTCAAGCAGACAATGATGCAGCAGGCTTCCATGAATGGGTTGTTTATTCAGTCATTTGCAAATGTCCTACCTGAATAATTTTCTTCCACAAAAGGCCATTTCATCAGAATAAAAACTTTACCAAAATTTTCTGATGAAATTTCCTTGAAAAGAAAATGATGGAGTACTGTTCTTCGATAAGGTCAGCCCTCTTAAGAGCAAGCTTTCAATTTTCTGTGATGTACCACTGGTCTTGTTTGAATTTTTGGTTTTTTATAACAGTAAACACAAGCAGTTCATATGTGAACACAGCATTGTGATGATGCCATGGCATTTGACTTCTTCCAAGTTCCTTCTTTTCACCAAAATTTACATCTAAGGAAGAACTAATAGGTCTGGTTTCTTTTCTTCATACCTGCTCGTGATTTAAGAATCTGGCATTTCTAATGTCCTTCTTAAACACATAGCCAAATTATTAGTGGGAGGTCATGAACAGTTTGAGTCCTGTCATTTCTTATTATTAATCCCTGCTAAATGCTGTAATGTTTCTAGCTGGTGACCCAGGGAAAACCTGTATTGTGACCTTTCAACTCAGACCAAGGTTTAAGATAATAATGATAACAATGATGATGATGATGATGATGATGACGATGATGATGATGATAATAATAATAATAATAACTTGATTTCATCATTTTTGTCCCATGCCTGAAAGGGGCTTGCAGTTGAGTTGAAGGAAAAAGTCTCATCCTGTTCTCACTTGTGACTCCAGAGAAGTCACTGGGTAAGGTTCTCTTTTTGAAGCCAGAAATCAGTTAGCAATCTACTACATGAGTTAATTTTCTTCAGGACACTGGTCTGTTCGTTTCTTACTACATTGAAGAAAATTGCTGGGCAGAGATGGGTGACCAGCAACATAGAAATGTTTCAGCCAGATTTGCAAAGTGAAGTTGGACTGTCCATTCCTAAGGAGGAATGTCCAACTGAGCAAGTGTTTGCAGTGGCACCAGGAAATTTGGAGGATGTGTGGTAGTTTTTTGATCCTTATGATACGATGGGAGTTAGAAACCAATTTTATTTCAGATGTTTTCCAGTTTGTGATGCTTGATTTAGAAAACTGTTTTTAATTTTAATATGTTTGTCTATCTTTAGGTAGATATATGTGGGTGTATGTCTAATTATGTGGATTCTTTTAAATTATGCAGCAAATAAGAAGCCTTCCTATTTCATTTAAAGAATCAGAATTCAGCATTTGTATATGAGCTGGCATCTCTTTTAGATGTAAAGAAGCATGTACAAACCTGTCTTGAACAATTGTTTGATGGGGTAAATGTATATGATGGTCCTATCTTTTCCCTTTATGTATGAAGAAAGTCTTGATTAATTCACTTTCACACTTCAGACTTCTAGGTAGCTCATTTAGGGCATATGAATCTCCTTTCATTGCTTCCACAGTCAAAACAAAAATGTGTGAGTGCCAGTGAGAAATCTGTTTCATGGCACCTAGCCATACGTTAGATATTCTGGCAGAAACATATGACAATTACTAGCTCATGTACAAAACTCATGAAATGTCAACTATTTCAGTCCCACAGTAGCTTTTTAGTCAAATGACTATCAATTTCTGTAATGACTGTAACAGAAAATCCTGACGTTAATCCCTTAATAGAAACACAGCATACTGTCATAGGTTAACAGGATGACTTCTCAAATCAGATTAAACCTTCTGCTTCAATCTCATGACTTAGTTGAAAGGTCATGGTTAATGACTTAAAAGTTAGTACCATGAGGTGTGTGAAGGTCTTTTGGAAATATATCCAGCTAATAATTCATCTGTGCATCCCCTATCCATTCACAGACTCATCAGCCAAGTTTCATGTCCTGTAACTTAAGACTGAGGAGATTTTTCACATTGTAAATCTGTATAATTCCTGGACACAGCTCCTGCTATCTCCACCAATTTGTTTTTTCCCGCCTGCCTGGCAGTGAGTATCTTCTTGTATGTACTTTTTTCAGGGCTGGGTGTGTATTGAACTCTCCCAGGTGTTAACATATACCCATTCTCAGGGACTTCTCCTTGGATTTGAAGACAGGCCTGCAGTTTCATAAATGAATATTGCATTAGTGTCTCTGTAGTAGACCCAATGCCTTGGGTCTGCCTAGGCTGGACCAGGTGCAATACAAATAGATGGTAAAGCCACAGAACTTGTCCAAGAGGCTGTTACTTCATGTAGTCTAAAGTTCTTGCCATCAGCCTAAAGCTGACAGGTTTTTTTCTCATATTTTATGTGATTTTTTTGGTTCACTCCCTGGAAATGACACCATAGAGTCTCAGAATATCTTAGATAAGATGCAGACCAATTGAAGCCGTATGTGAGTCATCATTAGAATGATGGAGAAAAACATTTCAGCAGGAATGTACGATCTAATGAAACTGGCTGTGCTGTAGTTCTGTGGGCTTGCCTATTCCTCGCACACAGGCTTTGGCAAACGTTGTAACAGGCCACCCTCCATGTCTTCCCCACCCTCCCCAGCACCCGTGACCCCATCCACCCAAACATGCATGTCTCAATGGTATCAAGTGTTGAGGAGGAGCCTGCAGCACTGCCCAGAAGTGGAAGGGAGAGGCTTTACCTGCTGATAGAACCTCAGAAGCTCAATCTCTTGAGAAACAGGTCATACACAGTCCTGGTTCTGCACAGTCACTCTTGTCTCATTCGTATAGAATTCACAGTTCAGGCTGAGCTTCTACAAAGAGGAAGCAGAAGAAATGCAGTGCCACTGGCAGCTCAAACAATTTACATAATGCAGGGGACCAATGCAACATGTGGGACTTCTCAAAACTATCTGACTAAGACCAAGTTTCTCTGTTTCACTTCTGGTGCTTCTTAGCACCCAGGCTGTGTAGTTTGGCTCTGTTTTGTGGGTGCTGGAGATACTTGTAATGCATTCAATGTAAATAAAGGCCACCCCCAGTCCTGCTCTCCCCATGTGTGACTTTCTTTTTTGACTTCTCTGTGTATGGGACAAAATGCCATAGCACTCACACTGTGGAGTCGGCGCTGCATATTTATGCACATGTGTAAGCACAGTGTAGGAGGCTCAAGGATGTACACAATTGTATCTGGGGTTTGTGTAGCAAGCCTGCTGCAAAAGGTATTTACTTGTCTTCCACTTGTTTGTTTGGTTTCAGGTAGCATTTAGAAGGAAGATCATCTGTTTGCAATAATGAAGGGCACTGTCTCACCATAGCTGGAGACAGGCTGTGCCAAGGCTGATTCTTGGGTTGAGAAGGCACAATTGAATTTTTGAAAAGGATGAGAAGAAAATCCCTTTCTATTGAAGTCATAGAATTTTAAAGGTAAATTTCATAAAAGAGAACCACTCAAAAAAAGGAGCACAGCTGTCAACCAGAGTTCTTTCTTTGCTAATGTTCTGACTCTAACCAGTGCTATATATTAGTGTGATATATGCATTTGCATATATATTCTGATGAATTAGCCCTGAGATCTTTCAGAGATGCTTTAAGCAAAGGCATCCTTCCCAGAAGACACTTCCCGCCTCATTGCAGCAATGCTTATGTGTTGGGTTATACCTTCTTCAATTTAAGTTTATTAAAGCACTGGAGATAAATGTTTCTTTTTCCTTTTTTCTGACTATACTAGTTTGAAAGNAAGGGTCTGGTCTTCCTCTGAAGGTCCAGCAGTGGTGTAGGAGGGTCTGATCTTCCTCTGAAAGTCCAGCAGTGTAGATCTTGTCCTCTGGGATCCCAGCAGGTAAGGCTGCTTGGGCTGTTCCAAACCCCAGATTTTATCCAGGTGGGAATGCTTGGTTCCTTCCCCCTGGGCGGAGCATCTCACAATGGGATGGTGAGTCATGGGGCAGGGCACTGATGGGCCCATTAACAGGAGATAGTCCAGGTGTGAATTACCTATGAGTCATGGGGCAAGGCACTGATGGGCCCATTAACAGGAGATAGGCCACAGGGAGGAGGAAAGAACATCGCTGCACCTGGTCTCAACAGCTCCTGGTAACAGAATACACTGTAACCCAGGACACTGACATTCCAAATACTGGAGTTTTTATCTCAATAAACATACACAATAAATACAGTATTCCTTATATTTTGTTTTTGTGCCTCTCCCTATTTCTTTAAACACGTGTCTTGGTCCTGGGTCTACAGAAAAGCAAAGATGTGCATTAATCTGAGCAGAGAGCACCTCATGGTCTGAATTGTCATCATCCCTCCAGGACATTATCTGCTTGTTTTTTCAAAAGACAAACAGAAATGAGAAAAGTCTGAGTATGAGCTGTTTTGTTCTTCCCTCTTGCAAGACTGTTAAATTCTTTTCACAACTGGATTTGTGGTGGTATGTGGTCCCACTGACTGCACTAGATATTCTGTTTCATTAGGTGCCTCTGTTTTTGTAATGCCATTGCTACCTGACTGTTTTGAAAAAGCAATCTCAGAACACACAATCCTGCTCTCTGTGCTGGCACTCAATTCAGCCAGTTCCAGCTCTGGGTCACAACCCTGATTTTCAGCGCTCTGTGATGAAGCACACAGAGGATGGAGCTGGAGTCCTCTGTGATCTCCCAAGCAGACTTTTTGTGTAACACAGGAGAACAACTCACCTGACAATTCTTGCATCAGTCCTGGAAATGGTGGAAGAAATGGGACATGTTTTAGAAGGACCTTCAGCACAAATCCTAGCTCTGTCAGAGTAAACATCCTCCTCCTCAGCCAGCACACTCTTTGACAGCTGGCTTACAAGAGTGTTTCTCACAGTAAGTGAAGCTAGACATGCAAGTGGCAGAGAGGATGGGTCAGAAGGGAAAGTGAGGACATTTCGTGAGAGCTAGACTGACTGTTAAAATCTTCTGCTGGGAGACATAAAAATAGCTTTCTCTTCAAATCCAGCTTTCCTCTTACACAAATGTTCTCCTTCTTCTTTTGAATTGAAAGAAAAAGCTAATAAATTAATAAAATCCCATTGCTCCTCTTTTGTGAAAGAGGAGAACAGTCATTTATTATGAAAAGGAAGCATCTTAGACAATTACTGTTGCAGACGTAATTTTGGGATTAATGTTCAAGCTGCAAACTCTTCTATCTTATGACTAAAATGGCTTCTGCTTAGTGGTTCATTGAAATAGAAACACACCAAATTCATTTCATTCAGTGGGACTGTGGAAACCTCATGATGATTACTTATGCTTTGGCTTATATTTTGAAGATGCCAAATCTTATAATTTCTGCAAAATTTCCAGTTGTAGGTATCATCGCAAAGAATATGTAGACAGGAATTCCCACTTCAAACTGGCCTTGAACTTGTCTTGTGCTTGTTGTTTTGTGTGAGAAGGGTTTCCTCCACGTAGCTTCTATTTTGACAAAGAGAACTTTTGTGGGGGCCGTCTTCTTTCTCCACATTTTCCTTGATACCATCTCATTTACCAAAACAAAAACTGGAGCTCTTTCCTCTTTTGGCCTCATGACATTTTGTTTGAATTAATGTTGCCATTCCACTGAAGGTAAACTTGTATATAATACTGAACCACACAAAAAATTGTCAACCTTTTCTTTTTGGAATAATCAAGTATTTGCCATTACAGGCCCTTTCTTGACCAGCTGTCACAGTTCAAGTCCTTCCCTTTTAAGAAGAGCTCTTCACAGATGATTATTGATTTGCTACACTGAACTAAAATAGATTAAACATTAAATTGTTTAGAGACCTTGTCTGTTGGGTTGACTTGTATATAGTGTCCATCTAATGACATTCACACTGCAGTTCTTAATTTCTGCTCTAGAGGCCTACGTGGAAGTCACAGTTTATTTTAAAGTTTATTCAGGGGTTAGTTTCTCTCTCATACTGTTTTGTGCAGCTGTTTGGAGACACAGGGCTTTTATCTTATTAAGCATTTCAGCAGTGCCCTGTGTGACAGAGCAGATCCTTGGCCTGTTGCAATGCAAACGTGGTGTCTGCAGCCAGTTAACACCATGCTCACCCTGGGACAGGGACACTTGGCAGAAGCAAGGCCTCCCATCCCTGAAGCCTCTGCTGAGGAATCATAGGCTCTCTCTACCATGCTGAGAGAAAGAGGGTTGGATATCGCAGAATCACATAATCATTCAGGTTGGAAAAGACCCCCAAGATCCTCAAGTCCGACCTTTGACTGAACACCTTCATGTGAACAAGTGCCGTGTCCAGTCATTCCTTGAACACTTCCAGGGATGGTGAATCTATCTCCTCCCTGGGAACAGGGAGTGCTTTGTTGCTGCCCATCCATATTTGACAGTTTGTCTCTGGCACATGACTGTGGGACACTCCAGAGCATGGACACCCAATCGGCACCAGCACATTGCTCCTGATACGTGGCTGTGGGCAGAAACAACAAAATTGATCTCCAGGATTACATCCCAAAAAACTTGAACACTGTGGGAGAAGAGAACAAGGCCCAAATATAGCCCAGCACTATGCATAGAGTCCTCGTGTGGAGCTGCTTCTTTAACCTCTGTTTGATAACTGAAAAAATCTGAGCTAAAACCTTTCACATCCCACAGTCCGATGAAATGTATGTGACTGCGCTCATCTTTGTTGGTCGGTGTCGTACTGGCTTTATTTGGGTTTGGAACCACCTGAAGTTGACAAAAGAATCACAAAAGTTCTCAACCAGAGACTCAAGTTAGTCGGTGTTATTTGGATGTAGAAAATTTCAGATGTGCTAGGTGCTGAGGATCTATATCACATAAGGCCACAAGAAGCTGAACTCCCTGTAGGAGTAGCCAGTGAAAGCTGATCGAGTCTCTCAAAATGCCCTAGAGTTTGGAAAGCTGACTGGAGACTGAAGAACTACCAGAGTTTTCTTCTTTTAAAGACTGACTCGACACTTGTGCTGGTCAGGAACTTACAGGAATTCACTTCTTATAGTGAGTGCATTTCGACAGGGAACCAAGTTAAAATAGTTCATTGCTGTTTAAAAACTGGGAAAAAGGAAAACATTTGATAGGATTTTTGAAAAGTAATTTGTCATTTTAATGAATAATCCTTCTTGTTGATGTATTGAGAGCACAGGAATGGCCAAATTCCACAAGATAAATGCAAGAAGCCTAGCATGCTGGCTTTAGAAGGAGCCGCCGCTGGTTCTTCAGGAAACAGGATGAGAAAAGAGGCTTTTTAGTGTTCATAGAGACACTGAATCCCTTTAGATGTTTTGTTAAGGTCCCAGTCTTTCAGACCTTGTTAGAATACTCAGTTTTGTTTATTCTGAAAGTTTTTTCCTGGTCATAGAGAAGTCAAAATTCCTTTGAAAAACTGCAGTAAACTTTTTGTGACAGATCTATCACCACCCAGAAAAGATGCACTGAAATGTGAAGACAGTCTACTCAGCCTTGTTTGAGGCTTACATATAGATATAAAAATTTATATTTTTTTATATGAAAGGAGAGCACATGGGCAGTAGAGATAAAAACCAAAACTTTTGGGGTTTAGGTGTTACACTATGTCCTTTTTTTTTTTTGTGCTGCTTTATTCTTCATCCCTGCCAGATGTTTGTTATTTATGTATCCATGGCAACCATGAGTCTTTGTCAAGGAGCCATCCCTGTGTGTCTCCTTTTGAGAGGCTGTAATCCTAAAAACCATGCTATTTCTGCCTGAATGTTTCTTACATTGAACATGTCTTAGTTTGTTCTGAAGTAATGAAGAAGCATTTTTGCTTTTTTATATTATTGGTGTTTTAAAAGAACAACAGAGGAATTTGGGAACAGAGATATAGGATTTTTTTTTGTGGATTGAATGCTTCTGAAAATCCCAATCAGAGCACAGCAGTTCATATTGGTTATTTATGTTTGTGTAGATAACCCTAATGTGTTGAAAATCGGCAGTATTTCAGATAGGCTAATATATTTCTCTCTTTCTAATACTCACAGCACAATTGTGGGCTGGCAACTGAGAAAAAAACCCATCTGATATAACCAAACAACCTTACAGACCATCTTTTTCCTTCAGCATAAAAACAGATGTCAACCTACACGTCCCCTAAGACAATGTCCATGCTACAGAGGGCAAAACTCATTTCAGCGGAAAAAAAAGTGAACTGAGTTATTTTATTTTGATTTCATTTCTACCTTTGTGAAGTTTTGTGGATTTTAGTAAACAAAAGCAGTTTATATGCTTATCTGCCATTAAAATCTTTGTGATTCTACAAATTGCGTTAAGAGGAAAGCAAAAACACTGGTAGGAAGTTCTTGTCTCTTTTGCCCTCACCCCCACAGCACAGCACACACTGTCTGAGTTCTGCATAGTATGACCTTGTGCTACAGGACTCCTTTGACAGCTCTTTAAACAGCCACAGACCTTTCTAGCAAGTTCTAATATATATGGAACAGGTTGCATTTCCTTTTTACCTGGCCCACTTTACCAGGAATCTTTGATAAGTGGCTTCTTGAGATTTTGAACTAAAGGACAACTTCCCATACAAAAGGGAAAGAACCAGACAAAATCTTAGCATTATATCCCAATGCATCTGCCTTTCTTCTCCCCTATTTCATCATAAATTGCTTTTCCTGTAATCAGATGGCTCTCAAAATACTGTTACTTAGAAGAAAACTTACTAGCATTATCACAGAACACAGTTATTTTCTATATTGATATTATAAACAACTAAATCTTAAAGTGGACCCCCAAAATGTCTACTTGTAGAATTTCTGGAGGACAATAAATGTACTTATGAAATAATGAGTGAAATGGGATACATTTCCTTCGTAAGTACACCAGGAAAACTTCTTGGTCTGTACAGTAAATTGCCCAGGTGAATACATGTCTAACACTCTCTTAGTGTTCAACACTTGGAAGTATCAGGACATTAAGCTGTGATATGCTCTGCAAATTCAGTGGAGTGTATTTCCTGCCTGCTGTGAGGTGTAGGTATAAAGGAAAGCCTTTAGCAGATCCCATGAGGTACTGATGGGCATTGGGTGATTGTCAGGATGTGGTGGAAGACTCCATTCTGTGGGAAGTCAAGGACTGTGGAAGCAGGGCTTGTGGAGATACTTCCAGAAAGCCAAGAGGACAAAAAGGCAGGATCATGCAGCCAGCTCATGGCAGTTCAAGATACCAGGTAATCTAAACACTGTTTCCTGCTGCCCAACATGCCTGGAGTGCAGGGATGGAGCCTGGTAAGTGGCTGTGCTCTGAGGTGCCTGCTTTTGCATGCAGTCTCAAGCAGTCTTTACTGGGATTTTGCACTCATGCTCTGACAGGGTCAAGTTGTCTCACCCTCCAGATCCAAAGCCCAAATGACAATTCTTGGCTACTTTTCACAGAATCACAGAGCCACAGAAGAAGCTGAGTTGAAATGGACCCACAAGGATCAGCGAATCCAACTCTTATCCCTCCTATACAGGACATCCCCAAAAATCACATCATGGGCCCAAGAGCATTGTCCAAACACCTCTTGAACTTGGTCAGGGTTGGTGCTGTGACCACTTCCCTGGGGAGTCCATTCTAGTGCTCAACCACCCTCTGGGTGAAGAACCTTTTCCTAATGCCTAACCTGAGGACACAGCAGTCTCTTTCAGCTCTACTGTGATCCTTGGAGCATAAGTATTGCTGTTTGGATGGCAGTGCACTCCCTCTGAGTTAATTGCAGGAGGAAGCGACCACTGCCAAGTGTTTCAATGTTGCTTCATGTTGCATGTGTGGAGGAATCCAGTTAAGCAGAGGGCTTCTCTTCTGCTGCTGGAGAACTGTGATGGAAGTAGAAAACATCCTGCAGCCAGTCTGGGAACACCTGTTGGTTCCATGACATGTTGTCATGTTGGAAAGGAACTGATGTGGATCTACATTAAGGGACTCCATAGAGTGTTTTCCCAGGAGGAGTAGCTCTGGACCTTGTGTTCTGAGCTGCTCTGAAATGACCATAATTTGCCCTGGCCAGGTACTTGAGCTGCTGAAGGGTGGAGGTTGAAAGAGAAAGGACTTCTCTGTGTTCATGCTTTGCATCCTATTCTCCTCATTGATAGCCACAAATTACTTCTGTAGGATGCAAGATTAGCCTGAATGGACCACTGGACCAGATACAGATTTCCTCTCTGCAGATGAACAGATCTGAGAGTGCTCAACAAGCAGGCACAGTTCAGAGAGAACTGCCAGCTCTCCTGATAGATGGGTCCCCAGAGCATCTGTGCTGCAGCAGGGAGAACACTGTGCTTAGATACCTCCAGATTATCCACTGTGACAGAGGTCTGAGTGTCCTTGGCCACACCACCATTTGATGATTCACTTTGGAAGGAGAACGGTTTGTGAAGTTTATTCAGATAGGATGCTGATGTACATTTTACTCCCAGGCACATTCCCACTATTATCAGTGATCATTTTGGGAGGAATTGGCTACCGCTGAATGTTTAAAACTTACACAGAAATTTTCAAAAGCCCGCTGTTTGTGACCAAAGGGCCACAGTGCATTTCAGTACTTCCCCAGGAGATGGTAACTTCTGATATTTTATCTGCTGTCTACTCTCCTTTTTAAAGTTTATCTTTGAAAGCCAGTCTGGGAGCAGAACTTCTTAAAAAATTACTCTTCCCACTCTTCTCTAATTTGTGATGATGAGTGCCTTGGCTTTAAATATTACAGTCATAAAGATTTTACTGACTTCTATTTCATGCTTAATGTGGACCCATTACTAGCTAATGACAAACTAAAGAGTGCCTCATGCAGTGGGATTTCTGCTTGGAGGTGAAGTTTAAAGATGCCTTTTGAATTAATAGTTTAATGATTCTGTTTGCATGTGAATGCAACCAGCTTCGGCACATCTGGATTGCTCATCCCAGAAGACTGAAAATGTGGCAGGAGCGAGTTTCAATAAATTGCTTTGCCTAAGGTGCAAGGAAAACCCAGCAAGAAATTAAAGCAATGAAGCTGTGATGAAGATGTTGTTGTCATACCCACGCTTCTTCCTTGTTACATCTGTAAGCTCTCTGGGTTGCAGAGCTCACAAGTGAGTGGCAGGCAATCTGTGTTCCCTCATCTCTCTTTGGAACTAGTTTTCAATCAAAACAGTGTGTTTTACCACCTACTCCCACCACATCTGTCTTGACTGCTTTTGCCTTTTTTTTTCCTTTTGTTTGTTTGTTTGTTTGTTTGTTTTTGTGGGAGGGAGATACAAAGGTAATAATACTTTGGTCTCTTCTGCTGAAACACAGTGACTACTGGTAACACTTGACTTCTCTGAATCTCATTTCTTCTCCCTTTGGCAATGCCTGCAGCTCCTCTCCCTCCCTGTTTGCCTGCCCCTCAGCTCTCCTTCAGTCTCCTTTCCACTCCACCTCAGCATCTCCCTGTAGCTTATTCATGTCTTCTCTTTATTAAGAAATGAGGCTGAAAAAGGAGCAGAGGGAAAGTGGAGAATACCATAGGGCAGAGCTGGACTTAAAATGATTTGCTGGTCTCTTCAAAATAGCAAACAGGTAAATTTTTGAATATTTGTTAACATAAGTCAAGATACTTCTTTTCCATCCCAGAATTTTTGTGTTTAGGCTTAAGTGTCCTGAATTTCTTTGCTAGTGTTGCTGTAATTTGACAATTGTAAATTCACAATTTAATTGCATTCTAATCACAATTGTAAATGTATAGTTGTGATGTCCAGTTCTGCTGTAAATGCTTCTGGTGAGGCATCTCCTGAAGCATTTCTTTGCTTATAGTATTTTGGTTCTTTTTGGAGGATCACAATGCCCCTTTTGTTTTAGGAGATACTGTTACAATTTATTTCACCAGTGAATCCATCCTTTTTCTAGGTCTTATAGGGGCAACCGCATGTCTGTATCAGCTGCCAGGGCAAAGCTAGTGGACTGTGCGATCATCTCCTTATGTTACATATAGTTTTGACTCCTTGATTTTCAGTCCTAGTTCAATATTGCACACCACTGAACCAGGTTTGTTCTGACTCACTGTAAAGAATAGAAACACTTGACTTTTACCTCATACTTCGTGGGAGATGAAGTGTAATGCCATCAGATCTCACCCTCTAGCTGTCCTTCTTGAATTTTAGTGTTGCATCTTTTGGCACATCTAAAACAATGATGGATGCATTGCTAATACTGACTTCTAATCAGAGTGTTGGCAGCAGCCAATTTAATCTGTTCATACGTGATATGTGTTTATTTTCACGTGCAGGTACTGGCCAAAGAGAGCTCCTAAGGGTTGTGAGATGGGCAGTACTGATAGTAATTTCCTTGCCTTCCTGGCTGGTGATGGACTTGAGAAACTGTTGTGTATAAAGTCCTGTTCTGATACACCTGTGATATGTTCTAGTCATTTCTTTTCAGTCAAACATGCCATAACATACAAGGGAAGTTCTTGCTCTTCTATATGCATTCACAGTCACTCGGAGTTTGCAATGTCTAGAGAGGCATCACGTATCTCAAAACGTATAGCAGAAATCTGTCCTTAATTTGTACTACTGCATAATACCCACCTCTTTCCTTCTGGTGCCATGAATTTTTTATTCCTTCTCATTATGTTTAATGCTCTGTCCTTTGGCACTGGCTCTGACTGGTCTAGAAATACATATTTCAAAAATTTTATGAAACTTTTCTCTAAATGTGAACTCTTCCATTTTCTGTTGCTGTGTTGGAGGCAGGCACCCTTTGTTACATTGTATGGTCTTGACTGTTTCCTGGATTCTCACTCACTCAATACTTATCTCAAGATATTTATGAATCTGAAAAATACTTTCTTTTCATGCTAATATTTGTGTGAGGAAAGAAAATAGTTTATGCCACTTGCCTGAATCTGCTTTCTGCTTGCTTCCATGAAATATCAAGTGAGGTCTATGGGGATTCATTGGCTTTTTCTGTGCAATTATGTACCAGAAAACAACCAGAACCTGGTATGGCAATTAAACCATTACTTTCCTCAGTCTCTGCCAAGCTTGATTCCTGAGTACTTCTGATTTCATATTCCAAAAGCAAGAGAATTTTTATAGCAATCTGTATTTTTGCCTGTTGATTGCCTAGTGTAACTCCAAACCAGTGCTTCAACCAGCACCTCATCAGAGAAACAAGACCCAGTATTTTTTAGTGACTTTCAGTGGGATGTGCCAGATCCAACCATGCAAGGCTCAGGTTTTTAGGGTGTGTAAGGCCAGAGTGAGAATACTGCAGAGGAACTATGAAAGTCTAACATACATGTATTATGCAAGCAGCAGAAGGCAGAGTTAAAATTTCTACTTTGTGTTTTTCTCACTTTTGGTCTGTGACTTATTTTTTTAAAATTTATTATGGTCAACATGATTCCCAGTGCAACAATAACCCTTTTGAGAGTAGAAGCCTCCATGGCAAGCAATAACTTTCTCCTAAACATTATGATACAAATAAATCTGCTAATGATATTTAAAAAAAAAAAAAAACCCAAAGGCTCTCATATTCACAAGAAGCTACATAAAGCAATTACTTTGTTTTTTACAAAGAAAAGTCCAAGTAGTTTTTTTGTATGCTAAAGGCAATTTCTAGAGAACAAAGCAATAATGAATGAAATGAGGGTACCAGCTCATCATAGCGAAACTTACTACAGTGATTGCATGAAACACCTTCAGAACAATTGGCTGTTCCTCACATGGCACAGAGCACTTACAGAGGGCTCTTGCTCATGCACCACCTCCTGTTTTGCCAGGTTTTAAATGCACACTGCAAAACTGGGCCTGCTCTAGTGGCTAGTTAAGATTCAGGACTAAGCTAATGGCATCACATTAGTGATGGGTAATTGTGAAATCCACCTTATGCCTGGTAGAAATCCTATAGACTGTATGTTAAAGGCAAAAAATTTATTCTTGGCACATAATCAGCACGCAAAGAAGACATTGCTTGCTACAGAAGCTCATGAGCCAAACAGAAATTACAAAGCACAGGGTGGGAAATGTGGAAGAAGAAGAAGAGCATAGACTACTTATCAGCACGATGGTAAGAAAATCTTCTGGAGGGGTCCTTCCATGACTGGGCTCAGGAGACCATTGTGCATCAAGGAGTTAGTGAGCCACAGTACAGCTAACCTGAGTATCCAGGGGCCACTCAATGCTGCACAGCCAGGGGGTTCTCAGCATCTCAAGTGATGTAAGATTTACTTGCTATCTATATTTCTCCCTTTTCTCTAAAGCAACTCTTTTATTAAGCCATTTTTTGTCAGACCTTTCTTACTGAGAACAGAAAAAGACCTGCACCATCTCACTCTCATCTCACCTCTTTTCAGCTTACCTTCACCCTCTCACCCTCTCAAGCAGAACAGGCCAAAACCTGGGCTACAGGGGAGAAGGTTCCTTGGTTTTCGCTCACTGTGCCTAAATAATGGGATGGAATTGAGGGTGTAATAGAGATTTGTCTCTTGATAGGGGTGGTAGGAATGGAGAAAGGAGAATCTGTCAAGTGAGGGAGCTCTGTGAACATTGAGCACGAGGCCGTGCACAGGCAGATGGAAGAGCCATTGCAGAAGAGCAGCTCTCCAAAAGCTGCGTTATGTCGTGTGGGGATTGGGTGTTACAGAGACAATGCTAGATATGGAGCTCAGATGTCAGCCTGGCCAGCTCTGTGCTATTTGTTTTTGCTAGACTTTGTCAGAGGGACTAGGGGGGACATCCCAGAAGTAAATATTTTAACATTTTTTCAAAGACAGAAAAAGAAATAAACCAAGATAAAGTGTTTGCAATGTGGCTATTATTCAACATTATCCTTTGCTCCATTCTATTTATCTGCTGAAAGACTTTTATTATGGAATGCCATTTCTGGCAATCCTGTAAAGAGTATTAAAGAGACAGGGTGGAAGGCAAGAAAAAGAGGACTGTTTAGTTGTCTGGAGGTGCTATTGTCAGTCATCTGGTTTTTTTCAGACATACACAAAAAACTGTAGAGAGACAGCAAAAATAACAGGGGCTTTGCCTGTGGTGGTGACTTTATTTTGCAGCCTCACTGCTGTAGGTGAAGAGCCATTCCATGTGACCAGCCACTCTGCAAAGCAGCACATCAATTGAATTGCCTGCTCCTGAAACATTTCCTTTGACTTGCCTTCAGACCACATCCTTAAAGCAGGGACAGAAAAGGTAAAATTACCAGGGCTAAATGGTAATGACCTTATGAATCAGAGACAAACGGAGAGAATGTGCCATAAGCAGTGTTACAGCACTGGAAATCTAATGGCCCCTCACATAACCATGATGAGGGATGGGAAACATCATCTACTTTCTTCTTGCTGATGGCCTGGAGATGGGGAGAAGATCTGTGTGGGAAGGGAGGAATGGAAGCGGGAACAAGCTCCTTGCAGAACCATTTCTCACTCACACATGAGTAAAGATTATGTTTTGTCAGCTGGTGGTGACTTTGAAAGTATATACAAGACCACAGCCTCAGCTTTCTCTCTCTGTCTGCAGAGCCCTCTGAGCACTGTTGAGCTTGGACACGTCTCACTAGATTGCGAGCTCCCAAAGATCAGGGGGAAGTTCTTTCACATCCTCTTTTAGGTTGTCTACTTCCCTCACAGCACTAAGTCACTCCTGTGTATTCAGGTGGCCTAGTGGCCTTTTCATGCATTTGCCAGCCCAAAATTCACTGTTTTTGCATTAGCTTCTTCTCTCAGCTCTTCTTCTCAGTTATCATTCCAATTCATGCCTTTACAGCAGCACCCGTAAGAATGCTTTTAGTGCGTTAACCTAAGCAGCTCCAGCTCTGGCCCAGGCATCCTGCCTCTAGCTTTTGCTGATCCTCACAAAGAACTTTATAGAGCAGACTGAACAGAACTTCTGTTGCTATTGAAAATGTAAGAGGCATGTCTTTGCACAGTAGAGACCAAATAGAACTTTTGAGAGCAAAGTAAATTTCTTTACCAAACCTCTTTGCAATCCTTAACATTATTTGCTTTATAAAGGAAGTAGGAGTGGGTTTCTTCCTATGAGTTAGGAAGGAAATTAGGTGTGCATGTGAGTATGCAACAGCCTTTCTAATGGTGGTCCATACAATGGGTGAAGGATGGAAAATGCCTGGTTGAAAAATAAGGTTAAAATAATGAAAAATATGGTCGTTATGTGCAACTTTGTTTTGCATTTGAATTCAAGCTACCTTCCTCTGACTGTAAATGAGAAACAAAAGCATCTGTCACTCTCTTAGAGGTTGCCAGCCTGCCTAGCACAGGGGCATTATGGCAGAGGAAAGGAGCTGCTGTATCTGGGGTTCTAGAAGTGATCACAGAGAGGTTTGGTCTCTGGCAGTTCCAGGGAGGTGGCAGGGCCCAGGCCAATAAAAGTCGGAGTGCTGGATAGCATATTCAAGAAGACAAGGTCCTCAAGAAACAACTTTCTTCTGCAGGTGGGTATATCCATAAATAAGATTTCTCTGTGACTTTCCTAGGAGTCAGACAACTCAAAACTGCCTTCTCCATTGCATGCAGAGAATGCTGGAAGAAATTATTTTTGTAGTTAGACAGCAACAGTCATATAGGAGGTGTTTCTGAGCCTGCCACTCAGTTCAGTCAAGTCACTTCATCTCACAGGGCCCCAGTTTCTTGCTCTATAAACTGAATAAACAGTAAGGTTCCTCTGTGAGGTGCTTTCAGCTTTACCTGTGTATAGCTTATAAAATAGTGATCCCTAATTGTCCTTCCTTAAGGAATGTACTAATGGGCTATTTTATTAATGTCAGATCTGTTATTTAGGCAGAGGATTTATTTATTTATTACAGGTAATCACAGGATGTCTGCTGGGGGCAAGCCTTGGGTAGAACCAAAAAGAGCTCTAGGACCTCTGACTCATTCTCAAAGAAGACACTTTTTTTTGTGTTAGGCTGTGAGAGGGGAGACTCTGGCTGTGAATCCATTCACCCTTTCCATTTCCAATTTACTCAGGAAAGGGTTCAGTTAGGTGTCTGTCTTGATGCTGGACATGGCTTCCAAAACCTGTCGATTTAAAATTACTCTGTAAGTGAAACATGTTTTAAATGTGGTGGGATTTTTAACAGGTCTTGCTTTTTTTTTTTTCCTTAAGCATATATTTCTCTCTAACAACCTTTTATTTTTATTATCAGCCTTGAGTGTATTTTTAGCTGTCTATATCTGCATGCAGGATCACGAATATCTTAAATGTCACATATAAATGGAGGAGTCATTTATCCCATCATACTGATAGCACAGCTGGTGGCAATCATTCCAACTTCAAGCTAACTAAGGTTGTCATATTTAAAATTCTACCAAGGATGAGTTTAATAAAGAAGGACTCTGGCAACAAAGCTAACTGCACTAAATTAAAGTCAAATAATCTGTGGCAAAAAAGAGGAACATAGTTAGAAGAAGTTTAATAATAGTATTCAATGTTCACATTAATGTGTGGTTTTTCCTGGTTTTATCTCTCCTGGTGAAATTCAATTTTTAATATCTCCTGAGGTATTCTTCAGCATGATACAGCACAATATAATAGGACTTACTAGATGTAATTAAAATCTCGCAATTCTGTAGTCAAACCTCTTGCAGGAAGATTGCCTCCCACTTCTAGACACTTATTAAACATCCACAACAGCAAGCAGTCTGTTGGCTAGTGAGCTCTAATCCTAAGCCTGCTACTGCCTCAGACCAAGGCTCATTAGCCTGTCAGTGACTTAGCTGGCTTTGCTAACATGACACTCTCCCAGTTCACATGCACACACGCACATTTGTGGGTATGACAAGAACCATCATGGCCCCTCTGCCTACCCAGCACCCCTTCCCCAGTCTTGTGCCCCCTTTCCTGCCCTTGAGTCCCTGACTGACTGCTGGTCCAGCTTGGTGCTCACTGCAGACACACAGCACTCATGTACTCATCCTGCAAGCACGCCACACTTGCAGGTCCCCCAAATCCCAGCATGTCCACTCACCTGATACCCCAGCTCGGAGCTGAGTCTGCCCTGCTCATCAGCTGGTATCAGCTTGAAGATTGCCAGTGAATACGCACACACACACACAGTCTCTCCATGCACAGAAGGTTTTGGGGAAGGAACAAACACTCCCCCCCTTCCAGCAGCTGCTACCAGCCCAAGGGCTGTGTGTGACCTGTGCTCCAGCTCCAGCTGACAGTGCTGAGCCATGCACTCACACTGGTCACCCCAGAAGCTGGTTTTCAGGGTACAAAGTGTTCCTGCCCCACTGGCTCTAAGTTAAAGACCCCCTTCACTCCAGTTGCTGGCACTGAGACCCCCCCTCACTCACTCTGAAGCCAGCACCTCTGGCCAGAGGCACCCACAGCCTGGTCTGGCTGCAGCAGCTGCTCCCCGCTCCTCACGCTGCTCCCCCAGCAGCTGGCACTGAGTCCTGCAGCACCCACGTGCCTGGGATAGGGAGTGGGGTCATGCAGAGAGGTGGCTGAGAACAGGCAGGACACACGGGGGTGATCAGGTCCAGGGCTCCGCCGGACAAGCCAGTGAGCAGCCACAGCTCACAGGCAACAGGCGCCTTCTGTACCCTTGTCTGCCCACCCCAGCTCTTTGTTCCTCCCTGCTCCTTCTTCCCTGCACATCTCTGTGGCTGGCATAGTCCCACTGCCCCACCCCAACATCCTCGATCCTCAACTTTACATCCTTATCCTTTGCAAACTTCCAGGTTTGCCCACAGATTCTTATAGTTCATCAGCTGGTGTCACTGACCAGGTTTGTTTCTGGTTATTGTTTTCAGCAAAGATAATTGCCCAGATTTGAGTCTGATTGTCTCTTTTTCTTTATTTATTGCCACAGCTGAGAAAATAAACATTCTCACAGTCCACATATCCATACATAACCATCTAATTTATAAGCTTTTCTGTCTACCCCTGTATTCTGCCCGTTTCCCTGCATGTCCCTTATGTGTCTGTACAACTCTGTTGATACTCTCACTTTTCCCAACTAAGAATAGTTTGGGTTGGAAGGACCTTAAAGACCACTCAGCTCTTAGCCCTTTGCTGTGAACAAGAACACCTTCCACTACAGCAAGTTGCTCAAACTTCCATCCAACCTGGCCTTGAACAATTCCAGGAATGAGGCATTCTCTAGGCAACCTGTTTCAGTGCCTCACCACCCTTACAGTGCTTTGCTGGTATAAAATTCTCAGCTCCACTTCTTTCCCTATCAATTAGTGCAACTGAGCAGGCTTCTTTTGGGCCTTTGTCTTTGTTCACAGCAGTTGATCAGGACTTCTGTCCTGTGAGAGAGCTGTTTGCTCTCTTTCCTCTCATGCAAAGTTTGCAAAGCCCCTTGTTGGAAAATCTTCAATGAATGATTGAATTCTCACACTTCCTATGTTCTTTCAGTCTTGTGTAGCAGTTGTCTCCAACAGACTTGTCAAATAAATGGAAAAATTCAGGAGCAGGTATTCCAGCTATGCATCTGACCTACCAGGTCAGGCCATCAGGTAGATTAGATTGCTACTTAGCTTGTGCAGCTCCCAGATTTCCAGTCTTCCCAACTATCTGACAACTATCTGGGGTTTTTTCCACAAATTAAATTATTAAATAAATTCAATTCCACTGACAATATTGCTTATCTATGTTTTCATTCCAGTTCAGGATAGAATAAATTGATATTTGAAAACTTGGTGTTTTTTCCAGAGAATTGAAAAGTCCATTTTCTAGCCTTCTCTTGGTCTTGATCTCCTTCATAGAAACTTGGAAAAGTCCTAACTGTAGTATGCATAGTCACATACTAAGGAATTAATTACGTTTTGTTGTATGCATTTTTATCACAGACAAAATCTCTCAGCCATCAGAAATCCCTAGAGTTTTCTGTGTAATCTCACTGAAAATATGCAACTGAAAAATATTCAGGAAAATATCAGTCAAGGAGAGGAAACTAGCTGTGTATTGTCACACCTGGCAGATTGATGGCTGAGGGAGGAATTAAGATTCTAACTGAGCACCTTAATAAACTGAGCTGAATTAGATGAAAAATTCTTAATTGTTAGGCATCATGACATTTCTAATGCAGTGAAATATTAAGCACAGAAAAATAACTATCCATTCTGTATTCTTTAGTTACCTGTCAGGGGAATGATCAGAAACTCATTGTGAATAGTGGAAATTATCTTTTTAGCAGAAGAAATTGCCAGGGGCCTTCTAGTACACATATTAATCTTTTTCTTCACAAAAAGCTCTGTATGAATTCAGCATACTATAATACCATAGCAGCTCTGGGGCAAAGACCACTTCTTTGCTGTAGGTGCCCCATAACTTGCATAGAATTTGGTTAATTAATGGCCATCCACTACATAATTTTCCTCTCTCCTCAGCATCATTGTCTTAATATGTAGCTGCAATATTCATACAGTTTTTATTGGGGGACAGCCATGGGACAGCTTCTGTCAGGAAGGGCATCTCTAATTTGTGTGTGGTTGATCATTTCCAAAGGAACTCTGATGGGCTCCAGGGGTGCCCCTTGCCTTTGACTGTCAGATTCCATAAAACTAGGCTGATGGGGACACCCAGCTGTAATTAAGAGTTGAAGACTGCACCTGGCTCCCTACACAGCATTTCTTCATGGTGTCTTGGGACAATACTTAAGAGGGCCTCATGTGACCCCTCTGCCAGTCCCATCTCTGTATACAGAAATGCAAGTAGAGAACCTGGCTTCTTCTGTGAACGAAGGTGAAGATGTAGTCATTCATTGAGCACAGTTGCCAAGTGAACCCACAGCATATAACATGGACTCAAATGACAAGCTCTTGGAAGAGCTCTGTATTCAAACACTTTGAATCAACCAAAGCCCTAGGGCAGAAGTAGCTTCTAACATTCAGGAACTAGTAAAGTCAAACTGCTTCTTTCTAACCCTCACAGTTCAGTAAATTTTTTGTGGAAAATACAGATTTTTAAAATGAATGTCAGCAGAGCCTTTTCTTCAGCACAAGGCATCTGTATTTTGAAATATCCTTTCATGTGGATCTGTCTTCTTTAAGCATAACTACAGTGACTAGTGTAATAAAAATGTTGTCTCTTGGTCTCTGCATTCTCATTTGTCTCTCTCTGTTTATCTCACCTCAGACCTTCAGAGTGGATCTGGACAGCTTTTCACCGATCGAAAAATGGCTTATCCCTTTCCAAAATATTTATTTTTCTCTCAGCTCTCTTTCTTTCTCTCTTTCTTTCTTTCTTTCCCTCTTTCCCTCTTTCTTTCATTTTTCTTCTTTTCAGAGTAGCAAGAGGAAAACTGTAGAAAACAGCAACAAAATTCCTGAAAAATGAAAACGCCACTGCTTTTCAAAGCTCCAAATAAAAATCTTACTGAAATATCTGAAGGGTGTCAATGAGAAAAAAAAAGTTTATATTTTTCATAGGGCTTTCAGCCCAGAAGGAGCACTGACAGGTAGGTGGGAATCTTTGTATGGTACAGCATGTATCTGATCCTCTGCATGCCTGACACATTTCAGGTGGTCCCCATTCTTGTTCTTTCTCTGTCCCTCCCATTTACATGCAGCACTGTTTTATTTCCTGTGGGATTTTTTGTCCAAATCCTGTTTTGGACCTTCCAAATCCATCAGCATTTTTTGCTTCCAGTCACTGACCTGCAGAGCACTATCGCTGTGTGTGTATCCTGGGACATCATTATGATTTCCAGTAGTTTACAGGCACTAGGCCAATTCAATCAGCTTTAGAACTGATTTTAATAAAGGCTTGGATACAGAGAGGTGTATTTAGATTCCCCAATCATGCCTACTTGAAGCTATGTGTGGTATCTGTCTGGTTCTGTCAGTTTAGGCAGAACACCCATTCATGTTATACTTCTGCCTCTTTAATAACACTTAGATTTCTTTTTACAGCTTATTCATTTTCTAGACATTTCTAGGCAGTTGTTCTGCCTTACATTTTAATGGATTAATGAAAATAACAGGACCTGGTGTCATTGTGCCCTCTACTTGTGAGCATTTCGAGTGTCCTTAGGGATTTCCTTTATGCAAATGACAATCTTTTTTTCATTTGGCTTTTATTGCTCAATTTCTCCCTAATGAGATGAAACTCTTTTATACTGTTTTGGGATACTTTTTAACATTTTTGTCTCAAAGGTTATGATTCTGTGGCTGATTCAATTAAATGGAGGAAAAATCCAGAGAATCTAACAGAACAAGTGTTTTACTTCCTAAATGAGAACACAGATCCTTGTGACTTCAGCCTGTCTTGTACAGATTTCTGATGTTTCACAAGGATTTGAATCATGTAAGCCTTTCTATAAAGCATTATTTCTCTTATTAATTGAAGATAGGTAAAAAATGCCACATGTAAATAAAAGAATGTCTTTTACTTGCACAAAAGACCAGGAAGTCAGAAAAACATTTTTATTGACTGAAAACAAAGGCTAGCTTAGAAAACATAAGAGGTGATCCTGCCCCTCTACTGAGTCTTAGTGAGGCACATCTGGAGAGCTGTGTCCAGTTCTGGGCTCCTCCAAGAGAGCCATGGAGCTTCTGAACAAGACCAGAAGAGGGCTACGAAGATGTTTGAGGGACAGGAGCATTTATCTTACAAGGAAAGGCTGAGGGAGCTGGACCTGTTCAGCTGAAGAGACAATGGAGAAGGGACCTTACCAATGTATTTCAGTATCTGAAGGGAGGGTTTTAGAGGATAGAGCCAGGCTCTTCTTGGAGGTGCTGAACAATAGGACAAGAGACAATGGGCAGAAACTGATGCACAGGAAGTTCCACTTGAACATGAGGAAGAACTTCTTTACTGTGCAGGTGACCATGCGTAGAACAGGTTGTCCAGAGAGGTTGTGGAGTCTCTCTCACTGGACATATTCAAGAAACATCTGGGTGAGATCCTGTGCATGATCCTGTAGCAGCTCTAGGATGACCCTGCTTGAAACTTGAGCAGGGAGGCTAGACCGGATGGCCCACTGTGGTCCCTTCCAATCTTACCCATTCTGTGAGCCAGTGATATATTTACAAAAAAACTGTTTTTGACAAAAGCATTTGTTAAAATTACTTGCTCTTTGTCCTTTAAATCCAAACACATTCTCTGTTCATTCCTTATGCTTGGCCAAGTTCTAGTTACATTCTGTCCTCTATATACTATGGTATCTTTCTGCTGATGCATGCAGATTCCCAAAATATTCATTACTCATATGAAGGTGCATTTCCCATGTCTACCCTATGCAGTATGCTTTTCCCCTCAGTTTTTCATATATTTTCAGTAGCCAGTAGTGAGAGAGCCATTCTTGGGCCATTGATGGAGAGCACTGGGGCGGTTTCATGCAGTTATCCTGAGTTAGAGGGACTGAAAGGCAACAGTGTTTCCCTTCCTGCACGTAGTAAAGTAGTTCTCCAGCCAGAGATGGAGTTCTCTATAGAGGGTAGAAAGTGTAGTCAGATGAGATGAGTAATGCACAAGCCTCCCAAGGTCTGAAAGAAGGAGTGAAGCTGCTGGGGAGACTCCAGTCAGGGACAATACAAAAAAGCCTAACATGATGACAACAACATGACACAGGATGTTCAGATCCATCTCTGAGACGTATTTGATTCACTCCGGGCAAATGAGACAAGAATAACCTGTGGTCCCAAGCTGTTTGAAAGGCAAGAATGGCTTTTCTAATTATCTTCAGAAGGAGTACGTATTTTCTGAAGATCACTCCGAGCTGTGAAAGGTTATTAAGAAGACACACACCAGGATGCATCACAATTCCACATCAGCGGAACATTATTCCAACACACAAGTGTTTGAAATGGTGATTGTTGCAAATGAGACACAGAAGATCATTGACTGAAATATTATGTCGGGTTGTGGACCTCACCTGTCCTGGGAGTTGAGAGACATATCTGTCTTTTGTGTTGATGGGTACGAATGAGGCTGGAGCTAACATTTATCACCCTTCTTGTGGTGGCATTGCTCCACTGTACAAAACTACCCCAAAGAAGTTAGAGCAGGAATCAGCAGGCACAATTGGCTCAGTGCAGCACTGTGGACCGGGTTAAGTTCCATACTAAGTACTTACGTCAGTACCATTTTTCTCCAGGGATGGGTGAATGATCAACCTTCTTGCAGAAGAGGCAATATTATTGACGACAAGTCTTGAAACTCTTTTGAAGTTCAGAGTGGGTGAAAATTGCCACTGTGATATTTTTTCTTTCTGTGCAACAAAGCGTTCTATTCCACTACCTTTATCCAAATGTTATATTTCAGTTCAGCTGTATCTCTGTGCAAGATACTATAACACCAGTACCTACACTGTGACTTTGTGCAGCATGTGTCACATAGGAACAAAACTAAGCCTAACATGCAAAATGTTTACTGTGAGTCTTAAGAAGACTTAGCTAGAAATTGTGGTAGCAAGAAATTTTAATACACATTATTATCTGAATTCCAGCCATTCCTGGACTTTTTGCCAAGTCATCAAGACTCAAGTAGAATGTATCATTATGAATAGATGGGACAAATTTTGTTTCAGCCAGAAAAAGAAAAATCCAAAGAACTGAAGTATTCTCTGTTAACCAATGAGAAGGAAGTAAGGATGTGAAAACTTACAGGCTTACTCCACTAACTTCTGAGTTGGAAGGTGCTCTATTATCAGCGATTCCTAGTTTCGAAAAAATGAACTAAGAATCGGCTGCTGGGAGTCATTTCCCATACTTGCTCTCAGCAGCAGAAAAGACCGGTTACATTTTGCACTTGAATGTGTCTCTAGCTTTCACTGTAACTGCATTTCTTCTGCATGAACTGCATATCTTCTGCATGATGTTGATTAATTACATTTCTGATAGTAGTAGTAGAACACAGATGCACAAATACTGAACTCTATATGAAGGGCAACTGCTCTTAGGAAAAAATGTCCTCTTTTTTGCTCTGGCAAAGCCTTCAAAGTTGTTCCAAAGCCTTACAGTTCACGATAGGAATATAAGATTTTTGTTTTCCATGACTGGTGATAGGCTGGGGGAAGAATTTAAAAAACAAATGAGGAAACAAACCCACAAAACCTCCCAAACAAAACAAAAACTGAACAACCAAAAGAAACGTAGAGACTTTCTGAGTATCCAGCTCTTCTTCTAAGGGAAGCTTTGTCTGTGATCATGCGCATCTCCAGGAAAACAACAAAACAAAATTATGATGTGTTATTAAAAGGAAAACAAATCCCAGAAAGATTAATTGTCTAACAAGAATAGAAGAAGGCAGTCTCCCTGGCCAATAGGTAGAGTGGCTCTGAAATGCCATTGAAGTTCTTGCTTCTACAAAAACCACAATCCTTTACTGGAAGTGAAATGGAAGTGAAGCAGTGGAATTGTTTGCAGAAAAAGAAGTCATAAAAATCACATGTGGAGGGAAGAAGGGCTAACTTGGACTTATTTGAAGTGTACTTCTCTTAGGCAGACACAAAATGCATATTGCTGATCATGTGGCAAGCAAAGAGTAGTGTTTTGCAGGGAGGGAGGGAGGGGTGCAGAATGCAGAGGCCTGCCAGGTTTCAGAAACATGTCTTGTTTACTGGAGCTTGGAACCTAAAGACATCCTTATTCTAGCTGCAAGAGTAAAATGAGTAAAAAAGATATTAAAAACATGTCCAAAGATGTACAATCTAGGGAAGTGGAAATCTTCTATTTTATCTTATACCTGTGGATTCCTATATGACTTCAGGCCAAGTGGGGACTGCAATGTCATCTAATGTCTCTTAAGTCATATTTACAGACAAGAACTAATCCAGACAACAATTCATTTTTCTTGAAATAGAGTGGTCCATTCCGGACACAGTACTGCAGCTGAAACCGTTCCCCTCCCCTAGAGTGTCTATTCAATATTACTATTACACATCCCAAGAGAGGTGCAGCAGAATCTTGCTGCTTTTTGTGAGTTTCACCCTCAAACCCCTAACATTATACTAGCCATCTGGTTGTCTTTTTCATATGTGACATTTGTTTTCTTCCCCTCGAAATATGTCACTTGTCTCTGTGGCATTTCATCCTGTTGACCCCAGACCGTCTGTCCAATTTGTAGAGACCATTTTGAATTCTGTTCCAGTCCTCCTGAGTGCACCTTTCAGTCTGTGTCATCTGCATATACTGTAAATGCACTTACTCTTCATCCTCCTAGTCATTAATGAAACAACTGAATAACACAAGGCACAGGACAAACCCCCCGTGGGAACCAATTTGCATCTCTCCCCACAAATTACAGTGAATCTTCAGTAACTGTTCTGACTGTCTTCTAAGAAACAAACAGACCACCACCCAGCCAGCTCTCTGTTCCCTAGACAGCTCTGTTCCCTAGATAGCTCCCTAGATCCATAGGTTCATTGTGTGCTAGGAAGTGATGTGCATGTTTACTGAAACTGATATGTATTAGACCCACTGATTGTACCCTTACAAGTGAGGCCAGTTACTCCATCCTTGACAAAGGCCTTCTTCCTGTCTTTTTCTTCCTTTCCTCTACAGTGAGCTTTATTTAGTCCCAAATTCTGTGGTTTCTGCAGCTGAAGTTAGGGTGATTACCTCAGAGTTCTCAAAGGGTCCATTTTTCTGTTTTACAAAAGTGTGTTTTTGTTTGCCATGTGCTTTCACAGGGCTTCACATTCCCCTACTACGTCTCAGAAACAGTAATTTTTATGATTACTTTGGCTGTTTCCTTCTCCTTTCTCCAAACTGGGGCAGCTTTCACAGTAGTTTTATCCTGTTCTTTTCCTTACTTTAGCCAGTGTTTTTTTGCATTGTGATGTTGTCTGGTGACAGTTTCAAGAAGATTAGAGAGAGAAAAAAAGTGCAGTATTTGTTTGTATCACCCATTGTTTGCTCTCTTTTCCCATGTAGTAACAGATCCATACTTTGCTTTCAAATATTCTGTTGTTCTTAAAGAATATTTTTTCATGGCTTTTTCACGTCTCATACGTATTCCTCCCTGTTTATATCATGGTATTGTGGCTTTTGAGCCTCTAGGGTAACATTTGTAGTAAATGCTTGCACTTTTCTCCACAGCTGTGAAGACTTCCATCAGTGGAAAGGAAACGCTCCTGAAGATGAGATTACCAATAAAAATGCAGATGTGATGCTGTAAAAATGCAAAACATGAGGAGCTGATGGGACAAACATTAAGTGTGGTTGGTAAGGTCATAACAGACAAGTAGAACAGATCTCTGAGAGGTAAGATAAGAATATACTCTCACTATTTTGCATTCCCTTTGTGTTGCTTTATTACCTACTTTCCCCTTGTTAGGATGTGGGCTGATATAATCAAGAAATAGATGAGAAAATAAGAGAACCTAGAGAGTTCAGACAGTACACTTATTTTTCTGCTCTTTTGGTATCATGTTTCTAGGCTACAGACTCAGCTCCAGTCAGTTCACTAGGAATAATCGCATGTACTTGCCCTCTAAAGACAGCTGAATATCTTAAATGGCTTGATGGTATAACCATTTTACATGTCTCTCTCAATGTGATGTTTCAGGCTAATGCATATTGCTGACTGTGGAACTTCAAGTATAAATTGTTAATCAGAGTAACTGGAAGCAGTTTAGGACTATGACATTGATGGAGAAGTAATATTTGCTGTTTTTCAGACTAATATAAGAAAATTAAAGACCAATCTTGTTGTTGGCCCAATCTTAAAAAGTAAACGCCCACAAAGTGACAGCACAGATGGCTTTCAAGTCTTGTATGAGAGAATTGGCATTAATTGCAAAGCTGAGCTGGAAAACAGTTTAAGATGCCTACTGTTCAACAGGTTTCTCTTACTGCAAGATTAGTCATTACATATCAAACTGGATGTGAAATAAATTTCCACTGGCTTGGTACCTAATGGGCAGAGGGATGAGTGACAGTATCTGACCACTACAATGCTCATTTCCTAGCTGCCATCATGTCTGCAGATGCTACAGGTTCATGAAGCACCAGAGAACTACTTTTTTCTTAGTGAAGGTGACTTGTGCCATGTGCTTCCCTATTTAGGAATTCTGACCTAATAGCTCTAATCAGCACATACCACAGTGATGATCAGGAAAGGCTGCATGTGAGAAGACTTCTTCAATCAGGTCAGCTTCTGTTCATGTGAATCAGAATACAGAGACAATGTGGTCATACTCAGCAAGGTCACTTCTGTTTGTATAAAGAGCTGGTAAGCTGACTTTTTGTTTTTCTGAAATAAGTGTGGGGATTCATCCAGATGGCTCCCTTGAGGATTTTTATCAAGATTCTGGTCATTAGACACCCATGCTGAGTAGGCAATAGGCAGCAGATATGTGTATATACTTAGCTGACTGAGGTTGTGTGGCCTATTTGGTTTAAGTAAGTTTGGAGATACTATGAGTTTTTAATTTGGAAGCCACTTCTCTGTAGATTTTTTTTTTTTTTGTAGCCAAGACAAGAAACAAGCAATAACAGACACTCAAGTAATGTTTAGATGTAACTGTAACTGATCCACGTTAGGACAGAGATCATTCTCCTACAATGCTACTTTCAGTGAAGCGGTATTTTGTATAGGATATCTTTTGCTGTCATTGAAAATTATTAAGCATATACAGCTTGGGAGAAATACTCTTAAGTCTGAATTAGAAGAGCCCTGTCCCCATTTTGCAGCATTGTGTTGAATATGGAGCCAACTGGTGCTTGTTTAATGGGATCTGGATAGTGCGCACAGGAAGTTAGAGAAAAAATGCAAAGTGTTTGACACTGTCCCACACGACATCCTTGTCTTCAAATTGGAGAGACATGCACTTGATGGATGGAGCACTTGGCAGATAAAGAACTGGCTGGATGGCCGCATGCAAAGAGTTGTGGTCAACAGCTCATTTTCCATGTGGACACCAGTGGCCAGTGGTGTCCCTTAGGGGTCAGTAGTGGGGCTGACACTCTTCAACATCTTGCAGCGACAGGGACAGTGGGATTGAGGGCACCCTCAGCAAGTTTGCCACCAACACCAAGCTGTGTGGAGCAGTTGACGAGCTGGAGGGAAGGGATGTCATCCAGAGGGACCTGGACAGCCTGGAGAGGTGGGGCTGTGCAAAGCCCATTAAGTTCAACAAGGCCAAGTGCAAGGTCCTTCACCTGGGTCAGGGCAATCCAGACACAGCTACAGGAGGGAGGGAATTCTGCTCCTCTGCTCTGCTCTGCTGAGACCCCACCTGGAACACTGCCTCCAGCTCTGGTGCCCCCAGCATAAGAAGAACATGGAACTGCTGGAGCAAGTCCAGAAGAGGGCCACAAATCTGCTAAGAGGGCTGGAGCGCCCTGCCTATGAAAACAGGCTGAGAAAGTTGGGGCTGTTCATCCTAGAGAAGAGAAAGTTGTGTGAAGACATCAAAAAAACCTCCCTGTATCTGAAGAATACTACAGGCATGCCAGAGAGGGACTCTTCATCAGTAACTGTAGTGTTAGGATAAGGAGTAATGTGTACAAACTGAAAGAGGGAAAATTTAGGTTAGATCTTGGGAAGAAATTCTTCACTCTGACGGTGGTGAGGCACTAAAACAGGTTGCCCAGGGAGGTTGTGGCGGTCCCAACCCTGTCAATATTGAAGGCCAGGCTGGATAAGCATTTGAGCAACCTGATAGAGTGGGAGATGTCTCTGCCCAAGGCTAGAGAGATGATCTTTGAGGTCCCTTCCAACTCTTAACATTCTGTGATTCTGTGAATCTAACTTATTCAGCTTTGCCTCAGTTTTCTGTACAAAGCTTCATGTCTCCTCTCCTGGAACTTCTCTCCGTTAGAATACTCAGTCTGCACTCCTGGGGCTTCTCTTTATTTCCTTCAGCACGTCTCACCACTGATAGCTGGTGCCTCTGCTTTCAGCAAGTTCCAGATTATTTCATTTTAGTCAGGAGAGTATGATGAGAAATTATAACCTGTAAATTCTGGCTCTTCCTGCTCAACCAATAGGCACTTCCTTTTCTGTCTTCTGACAGAAAAAAAACAAAAGGAACTTCAGTCTCTGGTCCTGAGTTTGTTTTAGGAAGTCTTAATTTTTCTGCAGTTTTGCAGGATGAGACCAATGACAGAAGGAAGCAAGACTAAGGAAAGCCTTTTTTTTTGCATGCTTGCTGCCTATAGGACTCTCCTCTTCCTCCAGTCTGCAGCCCTGAAGGGTTTATGTTTCTTCCCTTTCTTCTCCTTTCTTTTTATTCTGATTCTCCTCCTTTTCTTCTATCAAGCCCTTGGCTATTGCCAAGAACTTATGCATTCCGTCCCATTCACTCCAAAGCAACCGGATGGGAATGTGTCAAGAAGGAAAAACAGTTCTTGATGACAATATCATAATAGAAGAAAAAAGAGGTTATTCTAGAAATGTTCTCCTTTATTGTATTTCTTCATAACATCTGTGAAGACAAGCTTCATTCCAGGTTCCCTGAGGACAAATTTACCAAGCATGCTTCAACAGGAAGGGAGGAAATTGGGAAGTAAATTTTGGAGTTACGGAGAGTCCTGCCTTGCAGATTAGGTCCATGTGGGACTATTAGACTATCTTTAGCATCAAACTAAATGTGAGGTGTCCTGTTTATTACTGGTGAACAAAAAGTCTTATTGTAAGAAAAATGCAGTTTCCAAGGAATAAAAACATCTTAATGCTTAATTGACAAATATCATTGTTTAGAAAAGAAAAAAAAAAGTCAAGGGAAAGGGTACATATAAGACTTGAAACATTATTTTTAGTCTATGAGTTTTCTTTGAAGTTTGACTTTAATATCAGAAGATTGCACAATCAAGGAGAGTATTAAAGTCATTTATTTGTTTGTCAGGCTCAACACATCAAAAACCAAGACACCTTTGGTCATAAAAGGTAGAAAAATTAAGGGGGATGAAAATAGTCCTGCAGTTCTACACTGTTTGTTTCTGCAACTGAATGTGGATGCAATGTTCCTGTATAAAAGGAGGTTTGCATTTCTCTGGCTGAGAGCATTATACCAACATATGCAGATGTCCAGCACTCCCTGGTTGGGTGTGCTTCACCTTTCACAACAAACAGGCTTACACAGTTTGGGACAGAGCTCAGATTATACTGGACTATTTGTGTTTAGCAGTGGGAAGGCTCTTCAGAGCACTCATGTGGCAGGCAGTGCTAATAATGCACAGTAAGTAGAAAAGGCAATGCTGCAGAGGTTTTCTAAGAAAGAAGGCAAAATGGCAGGACTCTAGGGACAGCTTTGGACAGAGATGAAGGAATTCACAAGGATAAAGAGCTGAGGAATGTCTTGAAATACCAAATTCTGAAGAGGACAGGGTAGAAGGATCAGTATTTGCTACAGAATGTGTTGACCTGGTCATGAAAACTTCATTAATTTTACAGCTGTTCATTTTTTAGCACTAATGGAATGCGTCCATAAATATATAACGTTAAAAGAAAGTTTAGGGTTATCCTTAGGAAGGTATGAACAGGAAGGTAAATAAACCATCTCTCACTCAATGCCCTTCTTCGGCTAACACATAGAAAAAAATGGCATCACAGGTTTGTGATGAAATGGGATGAAGCATCAACATTTTTGAGATGGAAGAATTGGAAAACTTCAAACATTTTAGGAATTCAGTTTTGCAGCAGAAGTGGTTATATTTCCTAGTGAAAATTGCTTCTAAATGAAAAACAGGTTTCTATTTATGGAAAATATTTTCTGTTAGCAACTTCTGAAATTTTTTATGGCTTTTCTAGGGGAAGAAACATGCAGTCAAAAAATTCCTGACCAGGAGTAGCTAAAAAATAGTGAGATTGATTTCTTCTTCTCTACCATACTATTAAAACAAAATGCTATTCATGTAACTGTGTCTTTTGAACACTGTGCTCCCACTAACAGCATAAATCACCACATTTCCATGTCTCTTGAAGGTACAGAACAGTGAAAATGAGAGGTCAACCAGAGAGTGTGTTAAGTATAATCACATCAAGACATAGAAAACAAGCCTGCTTTGCTGCCAAAAAGAATTGGTCCAAGAGAGAGAAGAGTTCACGTACCTTTAAACAGGGAACAATTCAGAGTGCAAGTTGTATAAAGAGGCTGGGATATATTGGCTGTGCAGTTGAGTCTTGCTATCTGATTGTGATAAAAACGGCTAACAATTGTGCCAATTAGACAGCCATAAATCACCCATTTGAGGCTAGATGTTGTTGGAAACAGTAGGAAATAACTGATCATGTCTGTGCAAGCAGTATCTTTAGAAGAGGGTAAATGAAAATGAACTTGGAGCAGGCTAGTCAAGTGTGTCTGCCAGGTGTGCTGTGGAACACTGTACCAGTTGTTGCATCGTGTATCAAAACAGCTCTCCAGAAAAACTACAATTTGTTTTCCTTTCTCTCATACATCTACTGGTTTTTTTCCTTTCTCTTGTATATCCATTCTCTCAAATGGGAGAAGGCAGGTCCTGGCCTCTGGACAATTAGCAGATGTTCTGAGGGTCGTTTCTGTTTTGGTTTTGCTGTTTGCTCTTAGCATTCCCTGTTAATGGAGCTGCCTGGAAGAAAAGACTATTTTCTTCTCAACAGTAAAGAATTAAGAGTTCTGTTGTTTGTGGTTTTTGTATAATGTCCTGACAAAATTAGCGTTTTCTTTCCCTGTCAGTTTCCAGGGGGAATTTCATTTTGCTCGAATTTATGGGAAAAAGAAACTTTTGACTGGCAAGTTTCCTCACTATAGAGGACACAGTAAACCCTCAAATGGCATGAAATATTTACCAAAATAAAGCTGAAATATTTACCAAAAGAACAAGAACATTTTTGATGCTGCTACTGAAATACTGCAACAAGCACATTCCCTTTTCATGTTCTTTCATCTTGTCAGAAAACTCAGAAGAGACTAAGAAGTATTGTGGAAGCGTTCTCACTGCCTCTGAGAAGATTCTTTCTACTTACTCTAAAATCCAGAAGATTCTTTCATTCTAAAGTGAACATTTTTATTGAGTTCAGAGCATTCCAAATACATTGATGTTTCTGGGATAAACCTGCTGAAGTGAAAGGACCTTCCCTGACATTTACTTTGTTGATCTACCAAAGTACCCATGGTGCTAAACCAAACAATAACGCATGGACTCAACAGTCTTGCATCTGAATTTTTGAAAGAGTGCAGGTCCCAGTTTATTTCAGCAGAATGAGTTCTGCTGAAAAATGCCACAGGAGAGTTCAGAAAATAATCTCTGTGTACCTGCAGCTCCTCATGTATGTCTTTGACTTGCTCCATCTTCATGGACACCAGTTGAAGGAGACCTGAAAGATACTTAGATTAATATGCCTTTGCTACAAGGTGACTTCTCTTGTCCCCAAGTTCAAGCTTCACTTAGGAAGGCACTCTACCATGCTTTCATGTGTTGAGAGAAACCTCCAGCCCCTTCCTTCTTGTGCTCAGCATTGCATGTTGTACGTGCCCTTTTACTGGAGTCTGGGAGGTAGCCTATCCAGATGCCTTTGTTGTCTCAGGTTTGTAAGGTCCAGTGGTATCCCATGCAGGAATACTTGCACACTGCTTCTTCTTGCCTGCATGAAAATGAATGCCTAGAATAATGTCACTCAACATGGGCTCACTAAGCCCATCTTCTTCCACTATGGAATTGGGAAATGAAAACAAGCTACCCAGGAATGAAGGATTTCCTTTTTCTCCAAGCCACCTCTCCTTGCCCACAGATCTGCTTTAAGCAGAAGCCACTGCAAGAAAGAAGCATGAACCAAAGCAATGGGAGACATATCATAACCTTGAGCTGGGGAGCAGATGTCCCACTAGGCCTGCAATGGCCTTGTTGAGCCTAGCAGCATCCCTAAGATAATTTATTACCCAGTACAACTGGGATTTACAAGGATAAATATCTGATGGAGTCTTTTTGTGTGAGCTACCGTGATTAATTCATTTGGTTCCCTAGAAAGCTTGGCACAGACCCTCTGAGACCAACATTTTTTTGAGAACGTCTTCCTGTGAAATTCTGTGATGGTAAGTCACTAGCGAACCTATCAGGAACAGGTGGCAGCAGCAGTTTCTTCAGCTGTGCTTCCAAAATGTTTGTGTTTAATATTACTTTGCTGTAGCAGGTTGTTTCTTTTTGTATATTAACTTAAAGAAATATATGGATCTTGATGAGTACTCTCAAAAGTCTCATAACCGAGCTGTTCCAGTTCAGGAGCTGAAACTGAAGAAAGTACTTGGATTTGAAAAACAAAAAAACCCTTTAGATCATTGTCAGAACCTTAGTGGGTGGTGACAGACTAACACGTACATACCCTTGGAAACAATAATATTGCAAACAGAAAAACATCAAATTTCCCAAACTGACATGAAAATGATTAAGCCCCTAAAGCCTGTAAAAGCTTAGTTTATTGGGGACTCCAACTTACAGTTTCCAGGGAACAAAGCAATTAATATTTGCTCAGGGAAGGGATCAGCCTTCTGCTGCAGCTGTACTTCCCTGTACTGAAAGATCAGAGCAAACCACAACGATATTAATATCAGCAAATGACCTCACTACTCAGTATAGACTTACACTTCACTGCCTCTGCATGTAATGGTTAAGGGTCAAAGAATTAGCTGTATTCTGTACAAGATGAACTAAGCAAACAATTTTGCATGAGTGCTTTTTAAGTATCAATTTCTATAAAAGCTGGTATCTTAAAATTATTTTTGCAATTTTATCTCCTGTGTAGTGATTAATCTGCCTGCTCTGTACCACTATTAAAACCTTGTACAAAACCTGCACTCTTGCATCAGGTTTTGATTGTGATGTTATTCATCCTTGTTGGCCAAAAGGATACCAAATTAATGAATGGGAATGAAGAATGGCAACAGAAGGACCAGGAAGTAACTTCATCTGCCTGAAGAAGCAGGCCTAGTTAGTAGTCTGTGCTAAACTAAGATCAAGGATTTTTCCACAGCCGCCAGGTAGGAGGGTCCATGCTCTGTAATCCTGTTCACAGCGTTATTCTGTGTGGCCTGAATACAAGATAATCTTCGATTTGCAGCTGCACTGTGAGAACATGTACTTTGAAAATGTTGTCAGAAGGAGCTGGGCAAAGCTCATACACATCACAAGAAATGCCTTGATTTTCAGGCTACAGCACAAGAACCCTTGTCTTTGTCTAAATCTGAGTCACATAACCACACGTATTTTTATTTTACCATCCACATAGGTAATACTCTGCCCAGAGTACTGGCCTAGAGAAGATGTGAGTATCTTTTTTTTCTCTAGTCTATGGAGCTGCTATGAGAAGAAATCCAGGAAGAGAGTTTACCTTCAGTCGCTGTGCAATGCAGTCAACTTTTGGTCGCAACCTTCTTACAACCTGCCTGTGTTTACTTGTTAAGCTCCTGATGGGTCAAAAACATCTGTCTCTCCTAAGAAACTCCCAGTCTTATGGGAATGCAAGCATCCACATTAGCAGGAAGAGAAGCAATTCATAGACAACATAGAAATGCACTGTGGTCATCATGATGTCTGTCACGGAAGGAACTATTGAAAAGGACTCAAAAAGGGAAAGAATCAAGAAATTCTATAATTGAGGCTTTAATTCAGTAGGAGTATAACAAAAGGCTCAAAGCTGAATTTTCTTCTCTCCTCACTGGTCCTTTGAATACTTCATGTTTTCAAGAAAAATGTATTAATTTTGATAGAAACAGATTATTCAATTTACCTATAAAGGCCACAGATAAATGCAAATTATAAAGAGAGCACTAATGCGAAATGGCAACTTCATGTTACCATCCATAAAAATACCTGGAGGCAAAAAAGCCCATTCTGAATAGCATTTCAAGGCTGTAATTTTCAAAGCTATCTAAGAAATGCTGGAACTTGTTTCTTGATTACGTTGTCTGAAAATCTGTTAAGCCTTCGTTCAAAATCTCGGTGCTGCCACTCAGAGAAAAAGTGTGAAACAAGACAGAAATTAAGCTAAACACTACTGTAAAATGGTGGCTTGTCACTCTTTCTCCACATCTGCAAGCAGGAAGAAGGGTGTCAGAGAAAGTGTGAGAGAATGAATACAAATTTCTTCTGCTTAAGGGAAGAAAGTAGAACAAGGAAATCCAAGGTAAAACAATCTTTTTTCACAAAACAATAGCTAGACCAGCTTTTTTACATGAAGTCTATGGAAAACAAGTTAACAGAAATACAACATGCACTGGTCTCCAATTTCCAGAAGACAAGTGGCTAATGACAAGGAACAGTTTTTCAGAGTTGTTGGACAGTCCACTCAGTACTGACTACTGAGCTATTTACAAAACTCATTCAGGATTAGCTTTTGATTTTTGCATGAAAGACCTGGAAAGCAAAGAACTATAAGTCTAAAAAAAAACCCCGTTATCACACAGTGAAAATATCCTTCCCTTTGATGGTCTTAAGACACTTTAAGTTACTTTTCAGCTTTAACTTTTGCCCTGCTATAGCTGAGTTGGAGGATGAACACAGTGCACATTTCATAAAACTATATATATTCTCTTCTGGGAGAATGCTGTCCCTGCTGTGCCTTCCATAGCCTGCTTTCTCCTGGCAGGCCCATTCAGATGATTGATTGAAAATGAGTCATTCTAAAAATACATTGGTTTTTAAATCTTCTTGCAAATTCAAGAAGATTTAATAGTGCAAATATATCACTGTGACAAATTTAATTAAGAAAGAAAAAAAGGCAGATTAAACCAATGTCTTTCCTAAATGATATGAAGCTACTTTCAGCCAATTAAATGATGTCAGCTTTTGCTAACCATTTTCTTGAGAAAAAGTGCAATTAGAAAGAAGGCCCCTCCAAAGACAGCTGAGAACCTGCAGAAAATGTTCTCATCTGTGCTGAAACAACACCCTCTAAATTCCAATTTAAAACTTTAGTTCTTAAAATACATGCATCTTTGTAGGATGACCAGTGCTGAAACACGTTCATTCTAAGAAGTAAATGCTCAGCTGGAATTACTTTTCACATGCTAGCAGTGTAGTGATTCATTGTATCCTCAGAAAGCTGTCTCAGATACATGAGATTAGCTTGGGAATGATGCCGATCTAAATTTGACAGCACTCCATCTTTGTTTGCTTCACAAGAGCTTCCTCTTCTTCCTTCTCTTGTGGAATGAGAGCTGAGCACAGGTGCTGTTTGGGACAGAACTGGCCTAGTCTCCACTGCTTAGCCTAGCATGAACACAAAGCAGTGTTGAATCCCCTGCAAACTAGGACTGGAGGAGGGAGAGAACAGCAAATGACAGAAACTGGATTTTTAGTAAGCTGTCAGGCTTTATCCATGAGGAAGAAGGACTGAAAAAGGATTCAGAAAGAGCACAGAGCAGACCTGAAGGCAGCAGGGTAAGAGCTGTTGAAGCAGCAGCTCAGAGTTTTACAGACAAGGTAAGGGATATAAGGTCAGTATCAATCCTCCACCAATTTTTTTTTTGCAGAGAGTCAGCTCTGAAAAGCAATGAACAATTAGCATTCTTAATTGATTAGAAGCTTAGAGCAAGCACATATCAGCAATAGGGCTTAATAGTATCCTTAACCCCTGTAAACTTGTTCATGTTTTTAGTTCAGCTAATGCACAAAGACATGGAAAAATACTCTTCTACTAAACTCCTCCATGGACTCTGTTAACATCATAAGCCACACTTAGAAAAGCTGTAGAAGGAAATTTGTCCAAGGTTTATGAAGTTTGGAGATGGTTTTAGTTTTATATCATTTACCTTACTACCATACAGCAGAAGTTCCTAAATTGTATCACCCCCAAAATAATATTTGACACAAAAATTAAATACAAATAGATTAGTAAGAGGAAAATTTCAGTAAGTTACTGTCTCTCTGCATCATTAGAAATGCAAGACGTTTTCTATTTCCATTTTCTCACCCCATACTCTATAGCTCATTAACTCAAGATCCTCTCTTTGCTCTGCTGAAGTTAAGCTGTGTGACTGTATCTTTATTCTGGTATTCTCATCAATTTAAAATAGCACTGTCATTTCTTAACATGCAGCACATTGAAATGCACAATAAGCATGTGGTTAAAACCCAGTATTGCCCAAGTTTTGTCAGAAGAACTTTCTACTGTCTGTGGATCTCTGTTTTTTAAAAAAAAGTCTTGATGGTTATTGATTATAGATCTAAATCCATGCTTATTCTTTCGTACAAGTCCCATCTTCCAGTATGTAACATAAAGATGAGGAAACATTTCTCTAGGTGTGGAAGCATCCCCTTGAGCATTTTGATAGCTTTAAAAATTTGATACCCTCATATACTTTGCATTTATAATTCATGCAGATTTCAGTCTGAAACAGGCTCTTTCTGGTAGTTTTTGCAGAAGGAAATCTCCTTGGAGTCTCAGATGGTTGCTTTTTCCTTGCAAGAGGAATCTAATAATTAACCCATGCCATAGGATATAAAGCCCCAGTTTCTATGGATTTCAATTTGTCTTATTTTTAAAGCAGATTCAGTTCTGCCTTGGCAGTTTTCTTCTTCAATGTAAATAAATATAATGATTTATATTCTAGGAGAATCTCAAGCCACAGTGAAGCCACAGTGGCACACAGCACCTGAAAAAAACATCAATGCAAAATTTCTAGATTCAAGGTGAAAGTAAACAAAAAGAAGAGGCAGAGAAAAGCCACCCAAGCCTGGTCTGGTGACCTAGCTCCTAGTCCACTTGTTTTTCTCAGCATGTTTTTCCAGCATTCTTCCTCTGGCATCCAGTTCACCACCACTGGAAGAAGCCAGCTTTTCCCCAGGGCATGAAGAAGAGAGTATTGTTCATCTGTCACTCCTGTACTCATTCAGTTTGGTTTTGTCTCAGCCACAGCGTATCCCAAGAGCAAGATGAAACACCAAATACTGAATCCTCATCTGATTGTAATGATACCTTTTGCTAGCCAGGTCTCAAAGGCAAGAAAATGTTCAAGGAAAAAGTAAGCACTCGTGTCCTGTTTGTCAGTGAGGAAGGAGAATTTTGCTAGCACTAACTCAGTGTTTGTGACATAACTTTAGCAGGTTTTTTAGTGGGCTGGGATATTTTGTCTGGCATTTGTGTGCATCTGTGTGCGTTTGACTGATTGCACATTCTATAGCAGCCTTTTCTCCCAGGAACTTCACATGCCTCGTGGACTTTCTGGACAATTTGAATAGGTCAGACTCACTCATAGCCAGCTCTGGCAAGTGCTCTCATCTGCAGCTTCCTATTAGCTCTGCATTATTTATTTGGTTCTGTTCCTTGTATGGGAGGGAGGTTTTCAAGGCTGCATTTATTGCTGTGGGATTAGTTCCTCCACTGCTCCCATCAGTTGTAATTGTTATTTTCATGCAGTTCTTTGACAGTGACAAATCTACACTTACCTACAGGTTTTCATCCTCAAAACTGTGACTGCAATTAAATCCAGACCTCAGCTGTTGGCCTGTCCTGCCTTTTTTTTCCCCCCCTTTTTCTTGAACAGTTTGACTTTTGCCCAGCCTCAAAAGTAACTGGGGTTCTTTTAAAGTACTGTTAAACTGTAATGCTACAATTCAAAGTAATGCCTACCTTGAAGGTTGTGGCCCCACTGGACCCTTTTCCATGATGATTGCTACTAAAATATCAGTGCTTGGTAGTGACTACTGCATTTAGAAGTTATTTTAATGTAGGGTGGACACAGCTTAGTTATTGTATTTTATCCAACACTCTCGCTGTGAACAAGCACTGCCTTTTACAGCAGTGGAAGAGGTGGAAGAGGTCTAAGGCAGAGGCTAAAAAGAAAAATCTCTTTGTTTAGTTTTTACTGTTTTACATGCAATATTACTAGAAATCATCATATGCTTTATAGCTGAGTTTGAAGTTAGGAGAAAACTGGTGAGTAATTGCCAAGTAAATTGACAGATGTGGTTATGTGGAAATGACAGGGTAAGCATTGCTAACTGGGGCATCAATTTGTCACTTTTTCTTAGCTTTAGAGCATGAGTTCACAGAAAATGTGGAGGACTTCAAGGAAGGACTAACCTTGTTATTTTGAATTTCCTTGTCCTGTGCTCCACCCCATCTCATATTCATGTGGAAGACATCTGCTACTTCAAATCAGGATGTTTGGTTGCTCTGTATTCTCAAGGTTTCCTTGCCAAAGAAGAACCAAGCTGTATCTGATGACTCACAGAGATATAATAGTGTATTCTCTTCTTAAAAAGACATTTCCCCAGCAAGTTCCTCCCCTGACCACAAGGGGGGATTAGAAGGAGGGAGCTATGGAGGGAACCCCTACCCTGTGGAGTCCAGTCTCGGTGGTGTCCCATACCCACTCAGTTTCTGCCTTAACCTTCCACTAGAGCTCATGACACAGTTGGAATATGTTCACTGGCAACATGTCCTTGGAAGGCAATTTATCTTGAGCACATAGACTGTAAAATCTAGCAGTTTCCCAGTGCTGTCTGGTCCTCCCTTTTCTTGTCTAATCTCAGTGTTCTTTGTACCACATTCTGCCCACACTGCTGCCTTGCAGCCGCTAACCTCACAGCTCCTTCGTGGCACAAGGGTATGCTGCAGTCACATGGCCCCCGTGGTCCTGCAGGAATGTGTTTCTCCATAAAGGCTCATCTCAGAGGGTGAGAGAGTAACATAGTCATGTTGAGACGATGCCTGCTCATGTGACCTCAGTGCCACTCAGAAACGCTTTGAACCGAAAGATCTGGCTTTGGATACAGTGCATTTCTTGTTTACACAATTCAAAGTTTTAAGCACTGGAGGGTTTTTTCAGGTAAGTGTCTCTGATCCCACTGGGAAATGGTAGGAAGTGTCCATTGTTTGATGAATCAATTAAAATTAATTTCCCAGCAGCCAAGCCACCTTTGGGCTTATTAATATGAGTACATTGCTTGTTGATCTGTCATTTTTCATCACGTTAATACCATCCCAATAGCATGGAAAGCTTAGTACAGTTAATCCTCTTGAAGATGAGAGTTGTTGCTTTTTTTTCCCTCCCTAGAACATGAAGGTCTTCCTTGGAGAAGCATCAATAGAGTTTCTTCACTGTCAACTGCCAAAGTCTATTGGCAATAACAAGGAAGTCTGTGAAAGAAGCAAGTTTAAGTCTCCACCAATTAATGAACCAGAGCACTGTTAAATGCCTGCAGAGACTTAGGATGGACCAGAGCCAGACATTCTCTGCCAAACAGCAACACACTGGGGAAAAGTGGATGTGCATTACCTTCAAATATGAGCTTACAGATGTTGCTGTTATTTTTCGTACTTAAATATTCTGTGGTGACTGCACTTAAAAATGTTGCATGAGCCTGGGTGAAGCGCTCACTGTTGGGAAAGAAATGGAGCAAGCCTGGCAGAGAAATATGTTTCTTAAGCCTACCACTCACAATAAACAAATCCTAGGCTTCTAGGCAAAAGGAATGTCCTGGCATTTTAACCTGAAAACAAGGAAGCTCAGTGAGAGCTGAGGTGTCCTATTTGAAGGAAAAGATCTGTTTCAAATTTCTCTTTTTGGCCTACTAATACCCAGAAGCTGGAGAAGGCCCCAAGTTCTCAGCAAACATACTGGTAACCAAATAATCAGGATGCCAGTAGGCAGAAGGAAAGAAGTATGGAAGCAGAAAGCAAAGTATGAAGATGCTGTATGCTGTCACTGACCTGTGTTCCAGTGACAGCTGTGCAGTTTCTGGGGTGGTGTCTCAGAATAAATGTGGACATCAGCTTGCCAAGCTGCCATTGAAGGCCAGGCTGAACCGTCTGCTCCCCTGCCTGAAGCCTAATCCTCACCAGCTTCTTTTCTGCCTGGGAAAAGCTTCTAGTATGCCTGATATGGCTGGCAAGGGAACAGAGAAGGTACTAATCTTGTGAATGGGTGGTGGTGAGGGCAGAGGTCCCAGCTCCACATCAACAGACAGACACAGAAGCAATGGATCCTGCAAACGTGGCAATGGAGATGTGAGTCATTTAATGCAAGGGCAGAGCTGGCCAAAGAATATTTTCACCTGGAAATAGCTCATCCTTTCTCTTTCCAGGTAGAAAGGAGAGAGGCTTGGAAAGCCAGTTATGTGAGGTGTAGATCTGTGATTTGGAGTAGGCCGTGTATTGCTTTGCAGTCACTAGGCAGACCAGGAAACAGCTTTCTCTGCTAGGCAAGGAAAGCAAATGTGTTTTCTGGCAGAGATTAGTTGACATGAGAGATCAACAGACAATTCTGCAGCTCTAGGAAGCTCTTGCAGTATTTCCATAGGCAAGCCCTGAGTTTCCCAGGTTTATGAAACCTTTCCCCTGGCAACTGCAAGTCCTTCACTGTCAGCAAACAGGAGCACTGCCAAGAGTGACTGTGCAGAGACTCGCAGACTGCAGAGAGAAGAGAGATGTACCTTAGCCTTGTCTCTACAGAATATTTCATGGGTCCCTCAGCCTTGCTGAGCTGCCGTTCCCTGTTTCATAACTTGCCACATCATTATTAATATGTGTTTGTGCCCTTCCTCACACCTTTTGCTTTTATTTAGTCATAAAATCTGTGTACTCTGGAGAGAAGCAAGCCAGGCATTTACAAGCCAGGGCAGTCAGGGTTTAAGAGGTCTTTTATGGTCATCAGTGGAGAACTGTGTTTTAGCACAGTAAATCACTTTCTCAGTGCAATGCTCTCTCTCTCTCTCTTACTCATTTCTGCCCTCTTGACCAGACAGTAGTTTTCTGGCACAGGACATGTGCTGGGCAGTAGGCTCCTTCTGGCAGGCCTGTGCCTCTATCACAACAGCAGCTGGTACCTGATATCTGATAACCTGGATGTAACCCAGCCTGCTTCCACAGGGAACTGGTCTTCACTGGAGACTTCCTGTCACCTCTCTGACCATGACCATGACCAGTCATGGGACTGTGGAACATCGCTCACAATGAACCTGGCTTTTGTTCAGCCCTAAGCATTGTTTTCCATGCTGGCTACAGCCTCTCTTGGGCCCTCACTCAGAGCTACTAATGGAAAAGAGGCAGGAAGGGGTCTTGCAAAAGTTTTGCTTTTTGTTCTCTCTTACAGTATTTACTGATATGTAAAGCCTTTAGAGTTTTATTCTTTATCTGCTTTGACTAAAAAAAAAATTTTTAAAAAGCCAAGAATTTTGTCTTCATTGCATTGTCTTCATTGTCTTCTTCCTGGAAGATCCTTGGCCCTGACCTGGAAGAACTCATGGTGAGGTACTTGATATTCTAATTCTGCTGAGACTTAACTTAACAACCATGCAATATCTGCTGAATTCCTTGAGTGATGCAGGACTGCCTTCTCTCAGCATTTAAAAGAGGAAATGAGGAATGAAAGAAATTTTTTGAGTAGAAAACACTTGTAGTCCCTGAGAAATAAAAAACTTCTAACTGAAAGATGGTCACTCTCTGGTCACCTTTAAAGAGGCTTAGATCATCTCGTGTGGAGGGGAAAAAAGTCACCAACAGGTAAGTTTTACCGTCAGTGAACATTTAATCCTATTGAACTGACTGTGTCTCCCCTGTTTGCTAAGCCTTCTTCTTTAAGGGGTCACTCCATGTGTTCCACTACATATTTATGTAGTAGAATTTACAGCAGGTAAATAAATTTCCATTTTCAAATACATGTATTTAAATATCTGACTATCAGCTAGGTTGCTCTAACTGATTTTCTTGGTGTTATAACCTGCAGCAATGTTTGGCAAGCGATATCTTTTTAATCTGTTTCATCTCATCATTCCCAGGAGTCTTTCTGACATACGTTCCTTTGATATTGCTGACATCTGTTTAAAGAGTCCTCAGAGAAGGCTGCTTTTGTAAAGGACAATGTGTCTTGCTGGAACAGCTCAAAGATGGTTCAGTATTATTATTCTCACGTCACCAGTGGGTGAAAATTATTACCTCTGTTGCTCCAGCTTCCCGTACTCAGGCAAGTGAACTAGACAATGGGCAGTGTTCTCTCTTGTTGCTTTGCACGGGGGTGGATCTCCACAAACTGTTCTTGTGCACGACTTTAGTGTTCATGCTGAGCTATCCTTCATAACCACAGTGAATAAGAGAACTTGCATAGTCTGGCTAGGAAATTTTCACTAAAATATTCTACTCTCATTTTTTTCCCCCAAAATGTAGTGCAGAGCTGTGTTGAGTTGACCAAAAAAACCCCAAACCCATGAGCAATCACCATCTGCTTGGCCATTGTTTTAAATGTGTTGTAGGCATTTTATTTTTCCTCTCTTTGTCATAGCCTATTAAGCCAGTCTGGCTCATGTCCACACCAAAAAAAGGCTGCAATACCACAAAAAGGAATTATTTTATTTTTTAGGTAAAAATACGAGACCATTAGGAGCTTCCTGATACTATACTATAACAAAATGCGAAAAATCTCCAAATGCCTTGCATCTCATTCCCATTTAGCACTGTGAAACCAAACTCTTTATTTAATCATCTAAATAAGAAGGGCTTTCAATCTGTAACTTGATTGTCTGCTAACAGTTGGCAATATATGTGTTGGAATTTCTTCAAATATTACTTTGAAAGAGATAATAATGGGTTTTGTCCCCAAGCGTCCCAGATGAGTTTCAGTAGCAGGATATTTTTTCAGATAATCAATCTCTATTAATCTATTTATTTCCAAGTGCGTTCACTTTAAACTATCCAGGTTTAGTCTGAGATTCCCACAGCATTCTCCTGGTGAAACCATGTTTCCATGGTGTGGGCAGGTGCCCTGTCCACTGGGTAAAAATCTGTCTGGATGGCCAGGCCCAGAGAGCGGTGGTGAACGGAGTTACATCCAACTGGGGACCACTCACAAGTGGGGTTCCTCAGTGTTCAGTTTTGGGGCTGGTCCTCTGCACTGATCGCCTGGATGAGCAGGTCCAGAGTAGGGCAATGGAGCTCCTGAAGGGTGTGGAGCACAAGTCCCATGAGGAGCTGCTGAGGGAGCTGGGGGTGTTTAACCTGGAGAAAAGGAGGCTCAGGGGAGACCTTATCACTCTCTACAACTGCCTGAAAGGAGGGTGTACCCAGGTAGGGGTCAGTCTCTTTTCCCAGGTAGCAAGTGATAAGGTGGGAGGAAATGGTCTCTAATGGGCTACATACTAGGAAGATTTTTTAATTTTTTTTTTCCAGAAAGAATTGTAGAACATTGAAACAGACTGGAACAGAGAAGTAGTGGGTGGAGTCACCACTCCTAAAAGCGTTCAAAAAATGCCTGGATATGGCCCTTGAGGACATGGTTTAATGGTAAACATAGTGGTGGAGCTACACTGATGTCTGGACTTGATAATCTTAAAAGTCTTTTCCTTCTATGAGTCTATGATTTTCCATGCTCAGTCTTCACAAAAAAGAGGTTTCTTTGTGGCTGAGGGGTGAATATCTGAGGAGCATCTGCTCAAATCTTGATAAGATACAGAAACATGAATAGGTGCCTCACTTTCAATAATTTAAAAGCAAGCTGCTAGATATTGGGTTCGCATATGCAGAAAATTCACAGCTTATCCAGCTATGAAACTGATATTCCCATATCAGCCATGCACCAGCTTCAGGTTGATGACATACATAAACAAATTTGAACTGATTGTACACATACTTTGGCTATTTTCAGTGAAAGTAAAGTGAAAATTGAAACAGAATATGAAGTATTAATACCTTAATTATATTTCAGTATACATTCTCCCTTTTTGTGCAGACTGGCCTCTTCTTAGGTTTGACTTTTTTGACCAGCAGCTGACAAACTGGGAAGATATGCTCTGTTTCATGTAAATTTAAAAATATTTTTTAATTAAAAAATGCAATAGAACTGAACTATATTTTCAGTCAGACAGTTGTTGTTTGTGATGGTCTAAACCTCTGAAATGTTCACCATGTAGGTTTTAAATAAGTCATTTTCTAATTCATAATATGCTCAGCTGCTGCAGCTTCAGCTTCCCAAATACAATGTTATATCTCACCCTCACACAAAAATAGGTTTTCTGAGAAAAGCAAATCTCAGATGAAAAAATTGTTTCCATCTCACAGCACTAGCAGAATTCAGCTTCTCAATACCAAAGGCTCAGGAAAGCGTGGATGTTTGACATCACATGTTCCAGCCATTTGTCTTTTCCAGATGTACTTTTACCACCTATCTCAAACTACCTGTAAAATCACAGGTGACAGGCTGTAGCAGAGTTATCTTCAACAAGGAATACCCCAGTGCAGTTGCATTCTTGGTGTGGGTTTTTTGGTGATGGTGGTGTTTTTTTGGTGGGGTTTTTTTGTTTGTTTTGGGGTTTTGGGGTTTTTTTTGTTTGGTTTTGGTTTTGGTTTTGGTTTTTTTTGTTGTTTTGTTTTGGGGTGTTTGTTTGTTTGTTTTTTAACTCAAAAGGAGAGGGTCAGTCACTGAAGAAATAAAAATCTCAGCTGGGATTTTTTAACTGGGACTGGTTATGGTTGCTACAAACCTCCCAGGATGCCAATACACAGAACAGCATTGGGCCAGCATTGTTCAGTAGCCTACATTGAAATAACATTTTGAAAGAGAGCTTTATGGAGCCTACATCATCCGTGGCACTTCAGGAAGAAAATTAAATTAAGACATTAAAATGGACTTAATCGGGACCATGGTGAGTATCTTTTCACCCATATTTTCATTTGGAAGTATAATATCTGCCCCAAGTATATAGTCTGCATTGCCACTGCTGTCAGTGAAGACTGGGAGCTTGCAGTAGGGCTAATCATTGCATCCCAGGATCACTGTCTGAGAAATAAATCACTGATGAATCTTCATAACTGGAGTAATTTTTCACTCCAGAGGCACTCATGATGTGCCTGCTGGTTTCTTTTTTTGTTCCCCTCTGGAGAGGATTTTACCTGACATAGTGTACTTTTAAAATGAGAAAAGGTAGATTGCACCAGCCTAACCACTGGAATTTATCCTTCTATATTTTTTTTTAATAAGAAAGCAGAAGCTGATTAAAAAGAATAATTCATCTCCATTGTTAAATGAAGCCTGTCAAAATCACCTGCTTTCTTTCTTCAGTATCTGGAACTTGTCCCCAGCACTCGTCTGATATGATAATTCTGGTTCCCTTAATCTGTCTGTTTCTCGGGGAAACCAGTGAAAAATATTTTCTTGCCCTGTTATCTTTCTCAAACCTCGCCTGGAACCTGAAGTATTTGTAGAGCCTGCCCTCGAACTCACAGTCTGCAGCAGCATTAGCATGTGTTAGTTTTAGCAGTGTTGGGCTCAAATTCAGAGTAGGTGTTCTGGCATGTAAATAATACGGGTTGATGCTCTGTGACAGTCCTGTGTCTGCTCCTGTTAGTAAAAAACCCAAACAAACCTGAATGATCACACAATGGCCCCACGGAAGGGCAGGCAAAAGGGTATCAGATTTTTCTATGAGATGTATGGTAATATCTTTTTCTAACATGATGCAACGCTTTCATGCTGAATATAACAGCTAATGATTTGTGCCTGAGCAAGTAAAATGAGCCTTAGCTGTGTGGAACTTGCCATCCAAAGAGTTTTTTATATATTACGAATTCTGGATTCTGAGATACATTTTGTGTCATTGTACATCAGTGTTCTACATTTTTTGTTTTAAGATCCAAACATATTCTCACTAAACCACAGCTAAATGGTTTCAAAGGACTTAGCTAAACTTCTTTCAAAGGAATGTTGTTCTGCTCTTCCTAAGGAAAACTAATTCCTAGTAGCAAACTCATTTAAAATTTGATTTTACACACAATGTACACATTAAACTTCATCAGTGTTTTTGACAACTGAAAAAATACTTATTCAAATAATATCCATGTTGCTCCTCAATTCCGTTACCATTCTATTTATATGTGAGCAACCATACTTTGATTTCCAAGTGTAGCCTGGTAGGAATTCCACAGGAAAGCATTGCAAACAATTTATGAAATCACTGGGGTTTTTTATTGGCTGTGATTCCATTTTAAAAGAACATCATACCATTTACCCACATCATGCAGGAAAAGATACCAGGAAAATAACAAATTAAAATCACATTCACAATGTCTCTACTTTAAATCATCCTCAAGTACTGCATGCATCTGAAAGAAAGCTGGGGAGCATTTCTACTAGAAAATGCATGGCTAAGTTAGATTTTGCTCTGTGTGTGTGAAAGAGAAAGAGAGAAAACAGGCAATTTTTTTAATGACAGTACTGAAACATTTTACTAACTCAGTGCATGAAGAAACAGTTATCTTGATAACATATATTCAGAACAAATACAGACAACTTTCAGATACATAAGACATTACATTTAGATCACAACAGCTAATTTCTAACAATGCTTGTTCTAGCACAAAAAGCTTCGCAAAAAGATGTATTCAGCAGCACTGGTATGGTCTTTCTTGATGAAGGAGAGAGGCTGGGAGGGATCTAGCCAATGTATGATACTAGAAACATAGACAGAGGAACTCCAAAGTGATTAAGCACATGATCTTGTATTTTGTTTTATTAATTTTAAACACAAGAGTAGCATTGGTAATTAATATTGCAGTCTGATTTCATATGGCTTTCTCTACATATAAATGTGAGTTCACAAGGTCAATAGCAAACTGAATCATTTACCCTCCAAATGTGAAGGCCCTTTGACTATTTTTTTACTAACCAGTAAGGTCTTGGAGCTGTGAGAGAAAATGACTGCAGTGTCTAGCCAACAACCTTTCTGTGTAAATAAAAACCAGCTATAAAACTAAAATACCTCATTTACCTGAGATTGAACAGACCAGTGATGCAAATAAAACAATGTCATGAAAGACAAAAAGATATTCAGAATCCAAACAATGAACCATGCTTCTCTTTGGTCTCTTGTTTAAGTGCTTCATCACCTGCTTGAGTGCCAAGGGGAAAAGTGTGTGAGACAATGCTTTTAACTTCCATATGTGAGTCAAAGGTGTCTGTGTCCCCTGTTACCAGTTCTGAGGGAGAAGGGAAATAGATGGGCTGAAGAGAAGGGAGAGTGCCTTGCTCTTGAGTCTGTTCAGCATGGCTTAGGCACTTTGGGACCATGGAATGACTTGAGGAGTGCCAAAAGTTATGCAAGGCAGAACCAAGTAAAACCTATCCAGTACCTGTGGTAGATCTTCTGACATGTTTCTTATGGCAAGAAAAGGAAAATGGGAACTACCAGCTCACACCTGGATTAATTCTCTGCTGTCAGTGGAGGAAGGGCTGCTGCAGGTGTGGTGAGTTGAGATACAGAAGTGATGAGATGGCTGAGCTGGGAAGCTCCCACAATGAAAAAGACTAAGTAAACATTATTTAATAAAACACCCTCCCTTCCCTCCTGCTTTATGAGCCTGGAATGGGGCCTACCAGAATCAGCACGGAGATCCTATGGCCCTCTTCAGGGCTTCAATCCAGATGTTCACACAGCTCAGGAGCTCAGCTCACAAGGGCAGTACTTCTAGTGCTCTGAGCCCAGGGATAGCAGTACCTGCTTAAGAAATTTCAGTACAGGCTACAAAGGATCCTGACTTCGACCAGTCATTCAGTGCCACAGCTGCTGAGGCACAGTTATCAAGAACAGTACCAGTCTTCCTTTCTCTTTCTTCTCCCTTTCTTCTCCAATTTCCTCACCTTCCACAGATGTGTGCATGGACGTGCACATCAAGCTGCCAGAGAGACTGTGAAAACAATCAGCACTAATGTTCTGCAAGGAGGATGCTAGGCAGAAAATTCTGATCTTATACCAGGAACAGATTTGGTTGGATGAGGAAGGGAATCAGTGATGGGGGTTAGGGAAAGGTCAGCAAACAAGTGGTAGAGAAAAGCCAGAGTAAAGTGGAATAAGCTTATCTTCTCATTTGTTTGTTTGTTTGTTTGCCAAGTTCTGGAGCACAAGGTTGGGGAATATATGAAGGGACACGTTCATTTTAGCACAGGCACATTTCTGCTAGTCCTGCTTATGTATTAGAGGATGCGTGCCACAGAGATTAATCAGGGCATTCGAAAGTATTGATGTCTGTATGTCAGTGATCTAGGTTAGGAGATCTAGCTACCAATGAGTGGCTGAAGTGAAGAGCCAGGCTCTGCCTTTTAGCTTTCAGGGATGTTGGATATTCTGTGGCAGAGCATCAAAATGAGCTGCTCCCTTTGTGACAGAAAGAGTTTTCAATTCTGTGAGATTTGTTTAAAAAGGCTCAAATTACTAGTTGCTGAATTTGCATGGGGTGAGTAGGACACCCTTCCTAGAAAATTGTAAATTGTTCAACACTGCTTTACCCAAGCACTGATTCATAGAGAGTTCTGGGTCATTAAAAGTCTCAGGAGGGAGACACCTTGCTTTAAAAGAAAGTTAGGGGGAAAAAAGTTCCCCTGACATTATCCAAATAAGTAAAACCTGCCCTCTCTTTCCTCTGGGTAGCCCTTGGCAGCTTGTACTTGAGCAAGCAAGTCTTGTTCATAGATCCAGCCTGAAACGAGTTGTATCTTTATCAACTTGTTCTGACTTGCAGATCAGTCAAACCTCTTCAGCCTTCACCTTGGATTTAACAGAAAAGTGTGTTTGAAATTATTTGAGAAGACAGGAGGACTATAACACCTGAATAAAAATTGTGTGAGGAGGGCATATTTTATTTATTCCCTTTCAAAATACTTTTTCCCTACTATAACAGATGCTACTGGAAGGTACAGAGCTCTCATGCTCAATTCCTTAACCATGGTACAGATTTCTTCTGCTTACCTGAAAAGATCATAAATGTCTTCTAAAATATTTAATTCAGGAAAATACTGAAATGTTTGCCTAAACTCAGTTACACTGAACCAGTGCACAGAAGGTCCATTGAAGTAAAGTGCTTAATTTAGGTACATAATGAAGTGTCTGAGATTATCCTCCTTTTCGTTGCCAGCAGAAAGAGTGTATTTGCTTTCAAATGTCATCCATGGACTTAGGCAATTTTTGTTTTTCCCAGGGACAAGCAATGCTAGTTCTGCCAAACAAATCCTGATTTTCCTGACAAGACCATGCGACTGAGATGGCATGATGGTCTCACAGCATCAACTGCAGAGACCTAGCCAGATGCAAAATTTCAGGATTTCAGCTCTTCAGATGACAAGCCAGATACCTGACCATGAGGACTTGTGTTCAAAATAGGTCTATCTATGTATTGAATCTATGTATGTATTAGCAAGTCAACATCTCCCATAGAATTTGGATTTCCTTATGCAATTATGTGATATCTACAGTGTTTCATTGAGGAGATCTCTGTACCTGTGTCTGCAAAAGGCCACAAAGATAATGGTGAAAAAAAAATCTTCTCCCACGCTGCTAGCATCAAGGGATACCACACACTACTGTAATATTAATTAGCTCCTGCACAGCACTGGAGAAGCATCCTCACTTCATGCCTTTATAGTAGGTAGAGACTGAAACCTACATTCTACAGGTGTAGAAGCTCAGTGGGGCAGAAAATAAGTGACCTCCCCAAGGCAATGCAGTAATTTAGCACAATAAACATCATGGATATTCATGGATCTGCCATGACTCACATTCAGGCCACCACACACTCCCACACACTGCAGGAGAGGGTGGGCAGGACACAGCCATGACAATATGCTGGAACCCAAACGTCCAACCCGCAAGCACTGCTGGGAATGGGATGGTTGAATATGGCAGAAAAAGGAAGATTGGTTAAACAGAGCAGCAAATATACTTGTCATTGGCTTTAGAGGGGTTGGGGAGGTCCTCTACCAGAGCACTATGCCCTCTTCTATGGTTTCAGCTCTCTGTGTGGCAAGTGCCTGACCAATTTGCTCATTCAAGGTAAAAGTATGGCTAATTCCCAAAGTAACATGACTCTTGCTTAGATTCTGAGGCATTTAACTTCTACAGCATCTGAGGGCAGATGACTCACTTCTTCCACAGTTCTGAGTGATGTCAGCTGTGTAAGTCATGCATGATCTACTTTCCAAATGATCTTTTATTTATGTCACAGATGGAATTAAAACAGAAAAGCTCTGCTTCCATGGGAGAACTGAGATATCCCTTCCAAGAGCAGATGTGCTCAACACAAAATGGCTAATGTGACCCAACCAATAGGAACATTATAATAATGACTAATTATTATCAATAATAAAAATAAGATAATTTTTAAAAATTAAAGAGGCCACTGTTCATACTTAGTGAACACTCCTTCTTGCATTGGATGGAAATGAAATTGTTCCTTTTCTATGCTTGATGTGCAGTTGCCTTATTTAACATACATAGTACTATGGCTTATAATAAAAGTTGTGTAGTCTGCAGCTTTTTAATCTTTACATCCATTCAGAGGCATCTACTGGATGTGACTATATACAAAATAAAGGAATGGATGAGTCTGGGGGTGGAGGAAAGGGAAAGAGGCAGTCAGAAGGGAATGGGAAGCGAAGGGACTCCTAGTGAGCAGTAGAGGGCAGGGGTGGGGAGGACTGCGGGATGAATGGCAAGATTGTAAATCCCCATTGGGCAAAAGAGAAATCCTTTGCAGTACTGTTTATGCCCATCTAACAGTCTGCAGCTATTACTTCTTGAACATGTCCTGCAGGGGCCCTGGTAAGTATTTGATGACTGTGTCCAGGATGCTCTCTTCTTCTTCCTCCTCCTCATCCCCACAGCCAGGAGGGATCGCCTTCTTTGGGCGTGTCAGACTCCCTTCAGCATTAGCTTCCAGTGCGGCCTGCGCCTCTGCTTCCTTTTCTTCCTTCTTCTTTATCCCATACTGCAGGGGAGAGATAACACATTGTCTGAATCATAATATGAGAAATAACACATCTGCTGAACAGGATGGCTGATGAAGCCAGCCATTGCATGTGGTGCCTCATATTCCGCAGTAAGAACATCCCATATTCTCATTTTGCTCTTTTACACAGACACCAAAAATATCCATCCTAACAACACTCCACTAAGTATAGCCCAGTGGATGCACAGCCTTCACAAGACAAGATGCTCAGATCACTCAGAAACAAGCACAGGGGAGAAAATGGGACTGTGCAGATGTGGGTCTCTAGTAAAGAGAACGTAAGCTCTGTGTTAGTAAAGTGTTAGGGTGACATTCTACTGATGTTGATCCTCGTCTTTTCTGTTAACAAATGTGATGCTCAAGTCAATCATCCACAATGATTTTGATATTCCATCTGCAGCATTTTATAGTTAAGGTTTATAGATGTGGCAAAACTTCAGGGAAAAACTAGTTAACAACAAAAGAGAGCAAACAGATCAGGACAGACAGGACAGCAATGAAGACAGCAGTTTTATATATTCTTATGTGGGACATATCTTATACCATTCATTCATGTTCTCATTGTATAACTGGGATGGAAAGACCTCTGTGAAAATAAACCTTCATGAGAAAATCAGCTGACTCATACCATTTGAAGAGAAAAACTCTTAACTGTTTGAGTAGAATGGGTAATTGAAATTTGCTACTTCCACTAAGAGTTAGAGGCATGCCACTAAGACACTACATGAGTGACCAGAGTTTTATCTTATGATATTATATTCAAGGGGCTAGATTTAACAGAGGACTAAACACACGCATATGCTGCTCTTTCCGTAAGTGTTTGCACTGTTTCAGATATTCATGTGATACACAAAAACAACAAAAAAATCAATTCAAACTGTCACATGCAAATCTAGAACAACAAATATACCTGCAAGCTACCCTCTGTATTATCAAATCATAGAATGGTTTGGGCTGGAAAGTACATTTCAAGGCCATCTAGTACATTTCAAGACCATGAGTAGGAACATTTTCAGCTAGGTAAGGTTGCTCAGAGACCTGCTCTGTTTATTCAGACCAATTCAGATTACCCAGACTGTTTCCACTTTTTCTGATGATAAATGGAGGTTAAACTTTCTTGGTACTGTGATCATGATGCAAATTTAGGAAGTGTCCCATTTCTCAGTGCCCAGCTGTGCTTCAAAGAGGCCAGCTGTACATTTCAAGGATGCCTGTGGTCCTCAGGCTCACAGCTCCCTGTCTGGCAGCAACATTCTTCTGCTTATCCTTTTTACCTTTGGAAAAGCCACCTTCATGGCTGCTCACTATCAGCTCCTCAGCCACCAGTCACCTCACAAGCACCTGCACAATTGCTTACAATTCTTTTTGCATGAATATGCTTGAAAAGAATGTTGAAAAGAAAATTAAATATGATTTCAAAAGCATCAAAGAATTATGTTGTACCATGCACTCGGTATTTTCAAGTATTAATAAAACCTTACTGCTGAATAGACAATAATTAGATGCTATTTTCATTATTTTTCTTTTAATTTTTTTCTACTAAGATTAGTACAAATTGTTAACCAGTAAAACCAAAAGTGCATTGCCGCTTTCATGACTTTCTGATTTCAGAGGGCTGTTGGGTTTGAGTTTTCCTCCCAGACATTTCTGAGCAAAGACATTATTTTTGATTCCTTTCTTCATCATCATTTATATTTAGGATGACAGCCTGCAAAGTTGAAAGCAGTGCTTTCAAAACACTCTAGTTCTCTAAATCAATTCTCTAATGCCAAAATGTTCATTAAGGACATTTTTTTTATGATTTTTATACCCACTGGGTGCTGGTCACACCTGGTTTCATGGGAAAGATATTAAAGACAAATGATGCCTCCATTCACATGTGAGACGAACAAAGAATTTGATCAGCTTATAGTTACAGGGCTGTACACCACAAAGGAGATTCAACACAGGACCAGCTACCACGCAGATGGAATGACATGCGATGCTAGACTGTGGTCAGTCTGTAGGGCTGTATTAACCCCATTCTCCCTCTCGGGCCACAGGTAGATGTCTTTAGGTGATTTCCAGGGTAATTTATGTGCAGATTGTGCCTTCACTTTCCAGCTAGAGGAGAACAGTAGTGGACACAACACAAATCATGCATGCTTTCAAATCCTCCATCACAAAACAATGTGTTGATCCTCTAGCTCAGGAATGTGCTGAACAAACATCCAGCTCACAGGAAAGAGTGGAACAAAACCAACCAGTTATGAGAATTCAGTATTATCATTTAAATTTGGTGGTATTTTTTAATGCTTTGCATTAATAAAAATGTAAGCTGTGAAGATTCATAGGTGAATAAAATGGCATACTTTAGGTTTGAAATTGTTTCAGAGAAAATAAAATAGAAATTCTTAATATAAGCAAAATTTTAAAATAGTGTCTTCACATTAAATAATTTGGGTGAAGTCAACAAATAATTTTTAAAAATATGACTAAAAATAATCTTTCTGGTGCTCTGGTTTTCCTGGGGTAGGAAATAGTGCATTGCTTCCAAAAAATTTGGGGGATGAGAATAGTTTCATTTTTATTCAAGGTTCAACCCCAAAAAATTTAATATCAGAAGCTGTATCATTACCTGCTCGGCCTTCAGTCACATATTCATGTCTTCTACTATATGCAGAATTATGGACCCTAGCCCAGGAAGATTCTGAAACATTTTTAGTATGTGTACCATCTGCCACTCCTAGAGTTATTACTCTGCTGCCACATGAGGATTGTTGTCACTGGGTCATGTTAGCGAAGCGCTGTCAGGCGGGAGTCCTCAGTCATCAAGTGGGAAGAGTAGGGAGAAAATACCACGGCCCTTGGCTTAACCCACGCTCACCAACTGCATGCCAGGAAAAGACCAGACTAACATACTAACATACAACATCAACTTCCTCCCCATCTCTTTTCTTCCCTATTCCTCCAGCTTTTAACAAGTCAAAGTAGGTGCATGAATTAGAAACATTCTGGGAATTTGATCTAACTCTAATGACAGTAAGTGTCCGGGAGAGAGGACTGTTGAGCCGACAGGATCTACAGCCTAAAATGTGAACCTACCATAAATACAGTTACAATTTCTTAAGACAAGCCAACAGTTTATACTAAAAATGAACATACGTATCTAGCAAACATCTAGGCCATGGAACGAATAAACAGTAATATCATAGTTAAGACACTGGAGGAAGTAACTGTGTATCTTCGGGTCAGGTGTGGAAATGACTGCAGGAAGACAGCTGCAATCAACGTTCAAGTGAGTGGTTTTCCTCGGATCAGATTTGGAACTACCTACTTAGAAACAACAAGCAATTTACCTGAAGAAGCTAAAGAAATAAAAAAGGAGTTTTGTGGGGGGTACAAAGACAACTCGAAGACTGTAGGGTGGGACCATAGAAACAACTCTTCCTCTCAAGGTGCTCTGAGAGCTTGAAACTGGCCCTCAGTCGAAATATTACTGCATATGAAATAATACTGCATGAAATAATACTGCGTATCACATAACACTGAGCTTTAGTTTCTGGGAAAATGTTGGCATGTGAATTATACTGGTTACATCTCTCTTCAGGGAATTTTACTTCTCAGTGGTTTTGCATAGCTGCAGGTAGTATGGAAACTATGTCTGAACAGCTGTGGCAGAATTCCATCTTTGGAATTACTATTTTATTTACTAGCTAAAGTATGAAAAGCTACTGAGAGATTTAAATGCTTATTCCTTTACTTGCTTCATATAAAAGTTATGGGAGCCTATACTAACAGTTCTGTCTGTTAAATTTCATTCATATTCTGAACCTCAATACAAAAAAAGAAAACAATTTTCAGTCAGACTTGAAAGCATATGATTAGAAAAGATACTGGGAGGGCAACATGCACACCATTTTATCTCAGGAGTTAACTCAACCTGAACAAGTCTTTTTCTTAGAGACCTCAGCTATTGAAAACCTCTCCAGAACATAACTACCCTTTGCAATAAAATATTTCTCCTCATGTCTAGCCTGATTCTTTATTAAATGTCTTCAAAAAAAATCTGGAAATAAAAATATGCAGCTACTGCAAAAAGATTTATCTTTCATCTGTCCTTTTGGATTTTATTTATCAATTGTGCAAATTCCTTTTTTTCTCTTTTATTACCAAAGGGGACATCAGCTTAATTTAGATCTTTCCGTCATTAATGCATGGAATTTTCTGCCAGGAATATATGTAGGACTGAAACAGATCGAGAGCAATAGGCATAGTTCAGCACTGACCTTTAATTTCAGAACTGTGAGAGTCTAGGGTACAGAAAAAGACTCCCCTTTTATTTGATTTACACAAACTTTAAGTCTTTCTACATGATTCCTTTAGTCTCTCTGTGAGTGAGCAGGCTGTGAAACACAGGAGGTGAGGGTGCTGAAACCCAGAGCCTCGAGTACACTGTTCTCACCTCGTTGAAAGCACAGAATCTACTTTGATGTAGATCTGGCCCAAAAATGTGTCCTAGCTTTTCTTTCACCTCAAATCTGCTGATTTCATTTTGTGTTAAATTTGGCTTTTTTTGCTTGTTTGTTTTTCTTGTCTACTTGTCTTTCTAATCAGTTCATTTTTCCTGAGCTTGATAGAGAGGATTAGTCCCCAGAAAACTTACGGGGAAACCTTTAAACACATATGAAAGGAGGACAATCTCTTTGTCTCTCAATTTACCCATTTAAGTGCAAGGTCTGCCATGCACTGCTAGAATTACACAGACTGTTTCAGGCAACTCAGACACGCTGACCCTAGATAATCTCTGTGCTTTGTGAGGAGAAATAAACGAAGAATCACAACCTGCCACGTGGGCAACCATGCAAATTTCAAGCTGTGGCAAGGAATGAAAGGTATGAGAGAAAATGCTGGGTGTCTCAGTCCGTGCCATGCCAGCGGGGTGTGTGTAGGGTCCGCGTGGGGGGTCTGTGTGGCCTGAGTGTAGGTGTGGGTGTTTCCTTGTCTCTATATGCTGCTGCACAGCTCTGCCGATCTTGTCAATGTGCTAGTGGAAGACAGCTGATTAATAATGGAAAAGAACAAGGGAAAGTCTGGAAACTGCAGTCCTAAATTACATTTTTCAGTTGTGTGTGAGCCAGACAGGAGCACAGCTCAGGAGAGACGTGGCACAGAGAAAGGAAGGAGGACAATTAAACTTCGGGTAAAGGACACTTAAGATGCAAAGGTAGGGCCTCATCTCTCCTAGAAAAGAAGTTCTGAAACCATCTCCTTGGGGGCCCTCACAGTTTTTCAGGGAGCAGTTATTTGTAAACCTGGCTCATGTCCTTTGAATCCTTTACCTCATCCAAGGTTCCATCTCCCCATAAGTTCCCTGTGGCTACACATGCCTTGCTACTCTGTGCTAGCTCAGGCTTTCAGCTCTGTCAAAATCACAGCAATTCTTCATGCATGACCTGTCTTGTTTCAGGTCTTCCAGTATTCTCTTCAGTTTTACCCCCCTGTTTCTCTCACAGGGCTCCCAGAGCAAACACAGAGGCCTTTCCTCTTTCACCACAAATACAGACCAGATGCAGTTGCAGATTTCAAAGGACTCATCTGATCTTCATCTGCCTCCCATCAGCATCTTCTTCTGATAACAGTAGGTGAATCTAGCAGTCATTTCCTTCTCCCCCATGGCAATATTGCTAAGAACCACACCCTGGTTTCCATTTCAGTTAGCTGTGGGACTGCAAAGCATTCCTATGGGAATACCGAGTGCCCCAAGCATCCAAGAGTAGTACTACCCTAAACTAGGTAGGAAATTTGCTTTTCTGCTGCTCCACAACAGATGGAGTGGAAGATAAAGCACTGCTCTCTGGAGAAGATCAGACAAGCATTGTTTCTTCACTTTGATCGAAAACAACATCAAATCTGTCCACAGTTTGGTGTTTAAGTGAAAACCAGAACTGTATCAGGTTCCTGGTTGCAGAAGCCATCTCTGAATTTTCTGCAAATTCAGATCAAGGGGAATCTTTTCATTGGTTTCAGTGGAGACCAGCCCAGACAAACCTAATTAAAAGAAAGGGATCGTAGGATTATAGAAGGCTTGGGCTGGAAGAGACCTTAAAAATATCTACAAAACATCCCAAACCCCCTATAGGCAGGGACACCTTCCACTACACCACTTTGCTTAGAGTCCCATCCAGCCATGGGAGAGAGGAGAGGTGCTAGAGCCCTCTGATCATTTTTGTGACCCTCCTCTGGACTTGCTCCAACAGGTCCATGTCCTTCTTTTGTTGAGGATCCCAGAGCTGGACACAGTGCTCCAGACAGGTCTCATGAAAGCACAATAGAAGGATAGAATCACTACACTAGATCTTCTGGCCATGCTGCTTTTAATGCAGCCCAGGATAGGGTGATTTTCTGGACTGCAAGTGCACATTGCCAAGCCATATCAAAGTTCTCATCTACCCTCAAGCCCTTCTTTTCAGGGCTGCACTCAATCCGTTCTCTGCCCAGTTGTATTTGTTCTTGTGATTGCCCTGACCCAGGTATAGGACCTTGCACTTGGACTTTTTGACCTTCATGGGATTTGCACAGACCCACCTCTCCACCTGTCCAGGTTTGTCTGGATGACATCCTTTCCCTCCAGTGTGTTGACTGCCCCACACAGCTTGGTGTCGGTGGCAAACTTGCTGAGGGTGCCCTCGATGCCACTGTCTGTGTCACTGACAGAGATGACGAACAGTGCCAGTTCTACACCAAACCCTGAGGACACGACTCAATCTCAGGTGTCCACTTGGACACTGAGCCTTTAACCACATGTAGAATCCAAGAAGACAAGGGGGCTAGTGTGTATTTCTCAAACACTAATAGCCCAATAGCTGTGGAGCCAGCCATGGATTGCTGGTAATAATAGCCAAGAATTATTGGTAATAACATGCCATGGGAAAAAACAAGACATGGCTGCAGATGGGGGACCAGGTGTAAGGGTAAGGGCAGAGCTGTTTCAGGACAAACATCCTTGTTCTGGCTCCTGTAGATAAGCCCAGCACAACACAAGCACAGGAATGAGATTAAGAAGTGGGCATGGACTGTAAGGGGGGATCAAGACCACCCAAGACCNTTCATCTCTTCCCTTCTCTCTTCCTTTTCATCTTAACCCTTTTACCAAAATCCACTGCCGCGTGCTTAGTCAGGGACTAACTAATACCAATTTCCATGCCAATTGTGTAATTTACTAATAAAACTTTGTGAGTTTTTGTGGACCCTCTGACTTTTGTTGTTACTTTTCACCACAAGCATTTTTGAATCTTGCATACTCCCTTCCCCTTAAGGAAGGGATGTTACACCATGGCTCTTTGTGTCCATCCAACCAATTCCTTAACTACCAAGTGGTCCAGCCATCAAGTCCATGTCTCTCCAGTTTAGAGGATCTGCTCCATGATCTTGCTGGTCACCTTTGTTGAGTTTCATTGCTCCTGAGTTTGGAGGTGGAGATCCTTGTATATTGAACAGCTTTTTTGGGCTCCCATTCACTCCAGGACTTTATCCCATGGTATTCTACCAAGCAGATCTCTGAGGAGCCTAAAGTCTGCTCTCCTGATATCCAGTTACAGAAGCCATCCACCACATCTCTGTGATGCCGATAAAATCCTGGTCCTGCAGGCATGCATGCGTCTCTAACTCCTCTTGTTTTGTCCCCATGCTGGGTGTGTGTGCATAGAGGCAGATGGGAAACACATTTTAGCTTAATCTACTATGCATGCTGACTCTGCTGAAGCAAACTGGCCATTCTGCTCACTGCTCAAGTCACTGGACTATGCTAAGTTTTCCCAGTCAAATGCCTTTTTTTCCCATTACTACATACAGGTGTTGTGAGCTACGATTTCTGGAAAAATTTACTCCTCTTTGGAAACAAAGACTCTGAGAAAGAACAGACACAGGTATCACACACCACGAATTTTTCAGAATACTCAGCAGAAAACATATTTTCATTTTCTCTCTTTGCAAATATGTTTATTTTCTTCCTTTTGTGTATGCAGCATCCATATTAAAACAATGCCTTTCTGCTGTATGGGCAGCCTCAGTGAACAGGAATGAGGTCTTGAAAGCTTCAGGAATGGAGATAATTAAATTACTGCTGACTAGCAAAGTCTTCCATCGTGTAATCAGAGAAGAAATCTCCAGAGTAAGCAGAGAATATCTGACTCATGAAGAAAAGCATAGGATCAGAGGCTCCAAAATCCTGATTTTAAGTACCTGGAGGGTTGACTGAAATCAGTGCACTGACTAATGACCACAGGGCCCAAGATAAGCACAGTACATACCGTACTCCTAAGCCTGTTGGGTCCTGTGGAAAATCTCTCACCCAGAATCCAACTTGCAGGTTCAGTTAAGAAAATCTGGGTCAATTCTGTTCTTCAAAGCAGTTAAACAGGATAAGAAGAAAGAAAGGTTACATATTCCACAGTAACAACTGCAGCTTAATTGCTCAAAGGTTACAGTGAAAGTTTAGTTTCGCTCCACGATCACCAGGATGGGGTCGAGCTGCATCAGGTTCCCATGCGAACAGAGGCATTTTTCAGCGATGCAGAGCGGGTCTGCTCCTAGCCAAAGCAGGTTGTGATTTCTTCTGTTTCCAACGTCTACATTTAATTCTCTACAAGAAAAACTTCCCAGAAGCCAATGGCAGGGTCCTGGAAATGGATAAATGCAGTTGCTTGTATGAGTTGAGCAGAATTTATGCTATAGCTACGTATCTGGTAGCTAAAATAAATCCATAGGATGTATCTTTCTTTATGTGTGCACTGTGTAAGATCAGAACATGGAGTATAAGCTGCTCATCCTTCTTCCTGCCTCCTGCATTTACTTCCTTTGCCAAATGAAAGCCTTTCTTTTAGTACAAGCCTGGTAAAATTATTTCCCCAGGATACTGAAGCAATTTAGATTAGACAAAACTATTTCTTTTCCGTAGCCTGTGTTTACCACATGTGACAGCTCATTTTTGTTTTGGTTCTTGTTTGGTTTAGGGTTTTTTGGGTTTGTTTTTATTTTTGCATTATTAAATCTTATTTTGAAAGCCCTAGTCCGGTCAGTGTGTTTTCACAAGAACATAATACAAGTGCTCCAGAGGATAAGGAGTGGTTCACCATAAGATGAGGAGTAATATTTTTTCTTGGGGTGAAAAGCACGATGAAGATCCAGATACCTGCCAAAAGAAATATGGTTTGTACTCTCCAGGGCGATATGGAACTTATTGTTTACTCATGAGGCTTAAAAATTTATTATTATCCTGCCTTGCTAGGTTTGTTCTTGGTGGGGTTCAGCATTCCATTGCCTTATTGATTACAACACTTTGGCAGATTGGAACTTGAAGCCAGCTGAAAATTCAGAGGTTGAACCCTAAATGGCCAATTCATTTAAAGTTCAGCTTTCAGTAGGTAAACTGTGTGTGCTCTCTGCGTCTCATCTCTGCAAATCTCTGGGAAGCCACAAAAGGCAGATTTTTCAAAAAACAGTTTCTGACTGTCAGTTTTGTTTCTAGTATATTGCTAGAACATTTGTCTGTGCACATATCATCTCTAGCTATTACAAAACTTTAGGCGCTCCTTGGTGTTTTGTTGTACACTGAAAAGTGCTCATGAACATGTAGGACTGTGTTATCAGCAAAATAATAGGTTAACAGAGCTTATCACAGCAGGGCAAGAAGGAACTTAGAAAGGTTTCTGGAAGTGGCACCCTCATACGTGATTGAAAGTATGCTCCAGGTAAATTTGTGTTCCCTAGTGTAGCTCAGCACTGAGGGACAGTTGCATTTAATTGTAGTCCTCTATTATACAGTAGGTTTGAGGGAAGTGAAAAAAATTAATTTCTATCTTAAAAAATTCAACACATCATTAACATAGTTTATTACACACACACACAAAAAAAAATAGAATAGAGCCAACTAACAGGCCCAGACATACAAGTAGCACTCATATCACTACTGCTGAGAATTCCAGGGACTAACCTGGGAGGAAAAGAGTCCCTTAGACCAACATTTAAGTATGCATCTGCAATTTTTCTCAGCTCTCTGTGTGACCATATGGGAGACAATTCATTTCCTCTGGGCGAACAGAGAATTTAACTAAGATTTACCCTTCTAAAGAGGCTGTAGTGACTCTGCTCTGAAACACAGTCATTGCTGAAATGATGCCACACTGAAATATAAGAAGTTGCTTCTGTGCCATTTTCGTATGTTATGCTGTCCTCAGTAGCTTCCCGGAGTTGATAGGATGAATTTGACAGGACAATAAACTGCTTCAAACTTTTCAGTAAGAATTTTTTTTTTCAGTAACCTACACCAAAGTTGTAAATGCTGACTTTGTTGACAGCACAAGATAATGTAATTCAGCAATAGTAAGAGATCAAGAAAGATTAGTTAGATTATTATCTTTAGTCCTTGCACCGAGACTATTTAATTGTTGTCATCAATTCCTTGGGGATTCTTCTGTGCAGAATAAATCCTGCCATTGCATTAGGATCTAATTAGCACAGCCACCCTGCCAGTACATTTGTGGAGACCAAGGCATTGTCACAAACTCTGAGCCAAGACTCAGTAAAATCAAAGGTGGTTAATCAATTAGTTCCAAACCTTTGACACATTCTTCCCTCTGAAGTACAAAGAGTATTTCTCAATCCCATTAACTGGCAGTGGTGAGAACTCTGACATCAAAATGCTTTAAAAATAGGAAGAAAACTTTTGACAACCAAAAGAGCGAGTAGGAAATTATGAGTGTTTATGCATATGCTGCAGCTTTTCAGAGGGACAGTGAAAAAATGAAGGGCAAGTCACTTCTTTTTCTCTAGCCCTTTTTGAACTGGCACACCAGCATCTTTTTTACGTAATTCGAGGCAGTTTTCTTGCTTCCCAAGAGACTAGCAAAGACATGTTTGTAGAAATTTGGTAAGCGGAAAATATCTGGTTCACCTTAACAATCCAACAAAACAGCAGTAATAGTGTTAGAGTCCTACTCGGTCTGTATAGTGTTGCAAGGCTGAGTTGCTATGACAAAGCTGGAGAACAGTTTCACTTGTACACAGCCATGGCATAAAAAAATCTCAGACCATTGCAACAGCAAGCAACCAGCTTGGGCCAATACCTCAAAACCCATTCTAGAATAAGGTGCATGTTTCTCATTTCCTCTGTATGGAATCAGCTGTTGAGCTTTGCTCACCCTTTCTCTTGGCTGGCTGTGGTCAGAGAACAAATGTTTTGTGTTGTCAGGGATGTGTGAGCAGGGGCAGATCCCATGGAGCTCACAGCCCATGTCAAGCTAAGAGCTCTACAGCAGAAGGGAGAGATTAACCTTACGGAGAGGAGCTTGCTGTCTCTACTGTACATTTCTCACAGGCATATCTTTGTTTTATGGCAACAAGACAAAGGCATTTCATCTCCTACCAGTTTTGATGAACTAAAGTAACAAAAGGAGCCTTTTCAAAGGCTCTTTAATAATTTTAATAAATTTCAAAAATTCTTGAGATCTTGGTTGGGGTCTCCAGTTTTTCTTGCCCTCTTCATATACGCAGGACCTCATAGCAATTCAGACAGGAGGGCATGGAACAGCTGAAGTGTTAACCTCTTGCTGCATGGAAGCATTCATCCTCCAGACAGTGGGTCAAGATAAGAGTAACAAGCCCATTTTCCTCCTCTCTTGATCTAATTGGGTGGGTTTTTTCTGACACAGTAATGAATGGGATGCATGCAGCATGTTGGCTTTTTGTTGTGCCCATGGCAAAAAGCAGCAGCTCACAGAACTTACTTATGGGGTAGTTGATACCCAGCCATGCTCATCCTCCTCAAGCTAGGCAAAGGGAAGCTGGCTCTCTATTTTATTTTCATATTGGCTGAGCACTCTGACATCATTAATGAGACTTCCAGTAGCTGGATGTACAGTGTGGGAGGCAGTGGAAGAGGACAGAGAGAGACCTAAAATCACAACTTGGATGACATCAAGGAGCAAGGAGTGTTGGAAGGAAACACATCAGTAACTGAGCCTGCACATAAATGGGACCATGCACATCGCCAACATGCTCAGCTGATTATGCTGTTCTATACCCCGACCACTATTTAGTACCTTCCCATTATAAAAGATCTGTGCATGCCTAGCAAAGCCATGGACCAGTAGGAATCCTATTACTTAAGAAAATTACATTGCTTCAGGCCATTAATGAACAATTGTTCTTGAAATGTAAAAAAGGAGTAATTAAAAAATCAAGTAAGAATCCACTTGACCAGCTTTTTTGGGATCACATGAGCTTTTTTTGGATCAGCTGCTTGGGTTTTTTGGCCAAAGCCTCAGCCTATTTGGTAATGGCCCTAGTTACCCAAATTGCTGCCAAAACCTGGAATCTTTTTGTGTAACATTTTTGTTGAGAAGCTGAGAGAAAAGCCCTTTCAAATCTCAGTGTTTGCTGCCACAAGAGAAGTCGTATGTTAGTGGAAGTATGTCTTTTACTAACAGTAGAGTTCTTCAAAAATTACTACCATGAAAGTACATGTAGAAGAAGCTAGCAGAAACTCAGTGGCAAACCCAAGAACTCTGACAGTGAGAGAAGCAACACTGGGGCCTTTGAGAAGCATCTGAAAGAAAGGGCTTTATGGGTGCAGAACAGAGAAGCCACCAACAAGCTCAGCTCAGACTAGAGCCTGGGCAGAACAAATAGAAAAAGTAGAAACACTTCTCTGTGTCTGAGCTGGCTGGGCTGCAGGAGTGAAAAGAGATGTTTCATGCCCACTGATGGACAGGTCCTGGCACCATGACAACAGGTCAAGAAAGTATATACCCTGTGATTACCTTTCAGATCTTGATTAGCAGATGCTGATGTGTGTGAGTTCAGGTACTTATTGTTGTTGACCTTAAGTGCTTCAAGGGTGGAAATCCATCATCTGCAGGATTTTTGTCAAAGAGATTTGTAGAGTGTGGGAGGGTAGGAAGTTTGCACATTGGCAAAAAGCTAGTGTGCAGATTTTTAAGTTGGGCACAAGCTTCTAATTCTGGAGTCTTTCAAGGAGAGTGGGAAACATAGTGTGCATCTCTTTGCTGATAGAAAATCTCCCATTTATTTATATTTTCATGCATTCTTGTCATCCTTACTGGTAACAGCTTGCCTGTCACTTTCCCAATGTGGCAGGTTCCTCAGCCCCAGTTCCTGCTCTTGTTTGACTTCATTCTCACCACAAAAACAAACTAGCCCCTCCCACTTACGTGTCAGGAGAAAAAAAATCTTAAGTCTTAAGAGACACAGTCTCTGATTGTCTGAAAGCACAACTCACTGACATAGCATGATCATATCTGGCTCTAAAAGCACCTGTTTGCTCTCTAGACTGCCCATCAATATTCCATCTCTCACCTGCTTCCCAGTGCAGACACTGCAAGCCTGAGGACTCTGTGTTATTATTCAGTAATGTCGTGTGAAAATATTATTTGTCTGGTTATTCAGCCCTATGTTTGGGAAATGACTTTTCTGGAGCACTAATTTAATCAGCCTTTATCAGAGCAAGTCTGTGGCTCCCGGGAGAAGAAGGTTTCTGGGAGAATCTTCCTTCATGAGAAGAAGCTCATGCTGGAGGAGAGACAGAAATACTACAGACAATGGAGAATGTAGGAAGCAGAAAGATGATTTGCTTCAATGAATTTAATTAGAAGACATTAACAATATTTTTCCACTTTGCCCTGTGGCTTTTCCTGCTTTGATATCATCTGAAAAGTATATTCAAAACAAAAAGCAAAGCTCCAGACACCAGAACAATTATCCTCTGAACTTTACTGTAGAAATGCAGGGCATTTCTACAGCAGAAGAGACAAAGTCTGGGAAGCTACGCAGCATTGGGTTCATATGTCCAGGTGCTGACAGCCAGGGTCTTACAGAGGCGGCCTCTGTGACAAGAATTCAGGGGCTGCCCTTTGCCAGACACAGCCAGCTCCAGAGAGAGAAATGGACTGAAAACTTGTTTAAGGCCATGATTAAGATTAACTAAACTGATTATTTAGAATGATGTTCTCCCATTTTGGGCACTCCTCTACACAAGGGCTTTGTGATGATTATACAGCAGTAACAGAAGAAGAGGCTCCTCATGTGTGAGCATTTGCTCAATAGTTTGATAGCTACAAGTTAAGCATCTGTTCTAAGCTCTTCTGTTCAGTGGGGAGAGGCCACTGTGGGCAGCAATACACTGTGGACAGCAATACATCCCATTCTAAGGTATGCACCTGGGACATCATGCTCTGAGGTATGCATTTCTCCCTACTGACTACCAGGGAAGAGAAGACTGCCAGCTCAGGTGGAGACAATGAACAGTTTGATAGCTAAAGCTTGGTAAGGCAAACCCACAGGTGATCTGGTTATCCCTATAATGATACCAAATATTCCCAAACCTTTCTCCTCACCTGAACTCATCTCTTTCGCACTCTACTCTCTGTAGGTGCCCATTGTGAAGTCCTTTAATTTTTTTAAACAGATACTTAATTACCCATTCGCATTCTGACTGATTCACTAAAACTAGAAAGCATTGAGGTTCTTCTTCCATCTCCTCCCTCCCTCTCTCTTCCCCTACCCAGCCCTGCCTCCTCTTAGGCATAATCCTTTCCTTCAACAGAAATAGAAGGAAAAACACATAAATTTGGGTTCAGCTAATGAAAGCTGGCAATAGCTGTGAGATAGTCTTCCTGAAATTCTCATTTCCCTACAAGACCTTTTTGTTACATATCAGACACTTAGCTCTTTTTAAATGCAATGCCTATCACTTTGAGCAGACCAAAGATCAGTCTCACTAGCTCTGATGGCTAATATGAAAGACCTTCCACAGAGTTAATGGGTTTCCAGTCAGGATGATAATAATCACTACCTGCCCAAAATGATAATTTCAGCAGGGGAATGTACAGAAGGAATAGACGAGCTCTAGCAATGTTAAGGCTTGATGCCCCACCTCACTAACTATCCCTGTTTCCCCCTGTAATCTGTGGATCTTTTTCAGTGATGCTGCTGACCTGGATAATTCCTTCCAGGAAAAGGTCAAGGAATGAGCCTGGAATGTTTTTCTCTGCACATCCTGAGCCACAGTGCACCTCTTCTCTTTGGGCTCTGGCCTGCCACCATTGATCTCCAACAATCTAAGGCCCTTGCAGACTGCCTCCTTTAAGGGAGCTAGTGGGTCTTAAGATTTGCATGTCTGCAAGATATTTAAATCTCACTGACTAGTCACAGCTTTGGAGAAAATTTTATTTTTCTGATGAGAATTAAGATTTTAAGAAACCTCCAAGAATGAGGTTTCATCAGGTGTCACTTTATGACAATCTGAAGAAATTATGCCAGTAGCTGTGTGTTGGGACAATCTGTGAAACTGAACACCATGTATGTTTCTTGCAGCAGAGAGGGGATAAGACTGAAAGAGAAAGGAGTCTTGGGCAGAGTGTGTGAAGGTCCTTAGCTGTCAGAGTCAAGTGCAGAAGGATAGAGCATAATGCTGTGTAAAAATATTATCCCCTTAGTATTTTTCTGGTATGTACTATCTAGAAGACTACAGTGACTTTGTCTTCCAGCCACTACATTACATTAAAATTTTACAGCCCTATCCCAGCATCCCAAGTTCTTTCCAGTCCTGTCACTCCCATAGCAACTGTTTCCTTCACTGCAGAAGATTAAAATTATAACATACTCTTCTGCTGGGCTTTGAGCAGAGCAGTTGTGCTGTGGTTTGAACAATGGGCCCCATTCAGGTTCTTTCCTTTCTACTTTACAGTATGACATAAGACTCAGATATATTCCTTAGATTCAGGATTAATTCAGGATTAATCAGGAGGAAATTTGAAGTAGAAAATATGGATTTGTGGTAGAGTGATTTCTGTGCCCACCAAAAGTGGAGGGTAGGGGAGGCAAGACACAGTCACCAGTGTTAACAGCCCAGACTTGCTCTATTCTTTATATGCAGTATGGATAAATCACTGTCTGGACTTAGAAGGAAAAGAAAGGAGAATAAACCCACCACAGCTGAAAATGTGTAGCAGGAATGCAACGGCACCGGGACAACTGTAAATACTATGTTACAACAGGGGTCCAGTTAGACAGCCAGAAGTTGCTGCTCAGAGGAGATAACAAGAATTAGGGTAATATTAAATTATTCTGTCTCTGGTACTTTCTGGAACTACTTTCAACCATCAACTGTTTAGGGACATCATGAAACAAAGCTTGCATTTGGGTTTTCATTTTTAATCCTGTTATATTTCTCATTTTCAATTCTACTTTAAGACTCCAGACATGATGGTTGAAAACAGATGCAGCCTGCACACAGAACCACTGCAACACATCTGAAACTGTGACAAGGATTTCATAAGATCTGCAAAGCCTTACATCCCTCCTCCTCTGATGACCTGCCAGGGTGACCTGCCAAATCCCACTCTTACTGGGCTTCTCTGAGAATTGACTGAGATGGGTGCAAATGTCATACATTCTTCTGAGCTTTCATTTTGCAGCATCACCCCTCAGGTGCTTTTTCAACAACAGCTAGAGACTGAACTACTGCATTAAGATTAAATTTCAGAGAGCAGGAAAGAGAGTGAGTGTTGTGGGTGGATGTGAGCACTCTTTAATCTGAAGGAGCACTTGTTCACTAAAAAGATTGTTATTCAACCAAATGTAGCACAGTTAAATACTCTGTTAATAGTTCATTTTATATATTCAAGGATATATGCATAGGGCTAACTCTACAGCCTAACTCTACAACATGGAAATCTGAGTTCTACCTTTATTCAGACTCAGCAAAGGTTAAGTCCTGGAGGACATGCCTTCTAACTGGTTTCTCTCATTCAAAGCTGTAGTGCAGAGCTGGAACATATGCTTGGAGAACCACTTCGGTGCACAATCTTCCCATTCTGTGTATTTTAAATTTTTAAAGGTTTTTAAATAATCAAGTGACTCTTCAATATCTAGTGAAATCAGTTCTTTCCAATTCCTCATCTGTCATCTCTGTCTCTTTTCCAGGCAAAACTGAAATGGTTTTCAGTGTGTGCATGTCATGAATACTGGTAATTTACAACTGGTAAAAAAAAAAGCTCAGAAACACATCAGCTCTTTGCTATGTTTTGGAAGTGTATAATTAGAAAGAAAAAAAAAGCTTTTGACATTTCACTAAATACATACCAAATAAACATAAAATCTATCCTATACATTTACTACACTGTTCTTTATAATTGAGTTAAGAGTTGCCATAGTAAGACTTTACTAAGCTTACTTAATACTGGTCTGAACACACAGACACAGGTCAGAAATTACTTTCTAATTTTCCAGATGTACTTATTTCTAATTGCTATGCTTACTCTTTTCTGAGGTAACCACATCCATATACTTTAACAATTTACATTTTATAAATATTAAAGACATTGGGGCCATATTTTATTTATTACTTTGTGTCCTCTGATCTTCATACAAACTTTCATTTCTTAATATATTTCTTAATATAAGATTGCATTTTCAGCTGTGGTTTCAAGCTAACTTAATGCTCCAAAAAAGATCAATCCATTCCAATTAACATTAATTAAAGTCTCTCAGCGATTTCTCTGAGCAGGGGATAAGTCTTGGGACTCTCTTATTTCTTCTTCTCATCTCTATTAAGTTGAATAATTTTTACAAATATTACTGTGCTAATCTCTTCAGAGAACTTGCACAAGGCAGTCTGTTTTGCCTAGCCTGCCAAGATCTAATGTACATGAGTGCTTTGCCTTTCTCCACACCACATGAATAGTGTCTCGATCAGATTCCTTCTCTTCTTGCAGTATTGGAAATCAGTGGGATTACCTACTCATGCTGAAAAGCCATACAGTTAAGAAGGCATGGTGTTCAAGGATCATAGAGATTTTCCAGTTTTGCCACTAAATTGCTGTGTCATCCCCATGATGTCACTTAATTCATTTTGCCTCCATGTTCTTTGTCTTTTCTCAGCTATCCTGAGCTCCTTATGAACAATTTTTTTGACATTCCCTAACACCACAGCAGAAGTCAACGGTAGTTTTGCTTTACCTTTGGCTTTAACAAAATCCTCAGACTTTTGTTGTTTTGAAAAAAAACTTTCCATGTTTGGTTTTTTTCTTCCTCAGAGCCTGTGTTGATCTGCTGTAGTAAAATCAAGGCATTCCACTTACACTGATCTTTTTACTTGCCATCAACAAGTCCTCATTTGAAGAGCTACTTCAGTTTTGAAGAAAACTGTTTACTGAGACAAGGATTTATCATCAGGCCACAAGCATTTGGTTCTTCTGCTGCTAGGATGAAATCTCTTTCAAACTGATGTATTTTCTTCAAGGGTCTTCAACATCAGTGTTCTCAGCAACATTTTCTTCTCTGGCAAGGGGTTGATGGGACTTTCAGAGCTACCCACTGCATACATTCTCTTTGCTGAGCAGTGATTTTGCTTTAGGTCTCCAATGCTCCTTTGACCAGAGTGGAGATACACTTTTAGCAGTCAGTTTAAATTTGTCTAAAATTCATCCTGCACCTCTCTGTTCCTCTGGGAGAGACCAAGAATTTACTCCAATGAGGCTGCAAGCCTCTACTCCCTTTCCTCTTCTCACTCATACCAGAAAAGGGGAAAAGCAACCTGAAACCCATTCATATTTCAGGAAGGTTGGTGATAGAATACTGGTGGCATCAATGGCTTAGGGGTAGCTAAGTGAAGAGAAGTCATTAGCAAGCAGAGCTGGTCTCCTATCCTAACATCATCCAAAACAAAATTAAGTGTTTCATTCTTTCCTTTATTTGCCTGAGAGAATGCAAGACAATTTGCAACTGTAGGAAACATTTTTATCATTAAACGCCTTTTCCCCCTTTTTCTTTCTCTTTAAAATAATGTATAATTTTAATGAGATTCAACAATGGTTCTCAGTAAAACTGCAATTTTTGAAAGAATTGGATCTGCCTTTATTTCCATCGCTGAACCACAGGCTTGATGGCTGAAATGAAATCCACAGCCATTGTTATGTCACATTATGATCCACATGAATTTTTCATGGGACGTAATTGCTCTTAATCTGTCCTGCAGAAAAGGAAAAAGATTTTCTGCTCTTTCTATACACAACTGTCTATCTCCTTAATAAAAACGTTCAGCCAAGGACTAATCATCCACAAGACTTAAAAGCTATCTATTTGAAAAGGATTCTATTGGCAAAACCTTTATTCCTTTAGTAAGTATTTCAGGCTAACAACTCGGAAGAGATAATACGCCAAGCCTGAGAATGTCCTATTATATTATGAACCGAACTTCTAACCTCATACAGGAATCAATGCTTCCAACCTCGTATTGTGAAATGCAGGCTCACTGGCTCTATGTATTTGTATTTCTGTTCCTGATGTACCCATCCAGCCGGCCTGATATCTAGCATCTACAGTCTTAGTTATCCAAGTTTCCTCTTTTCACATCAGCTCTGTTATCTAGCATCATCTTTGGCTGTGAATGACTTTTTAAAATTTTCATTTCACATGTTTGTGTCTTCTGTATCTGGAAAAAAACTTCCAGCATTATTAACAGTTGTGCAAAATTCATTTAATAACAAATTGTTATTGGAACTAATATTTTCTGGGACTTTTTTTTTTTTTATTAAACATCTTATTACCTTTAATTCTGCCAGTTCTATAGTTCTGCTTCTCCTCTTAATGTTCCATTACAAATTCTGGTACATTTTTATAATAATCTTGATGGCATTATTATTCCACATTTTCTTCATTCTAATGTATTTTCTATTTTTAATACTGAAATTTTTTTCTCTCCAAGACTGTCAGGATTTTTGTATAATGTGGGCATGCACATGAAAAAATTTCTTCAACAGTTTCAAATTATTAATTATGTTTTCCTACTTAAATGAGATGTTCTAGCTCATTTAGCCCATTATTGTTTTGAGCGTTCTAAAACCACCCACCGGAATATTTAAACTTAGCCTTCCAAACATATTCAGGCCATAATCAGTTGAATCTGAGACTAACCTAGCCTTAAATATTGAGATGGCTTCTTACTTATCTGTCAAGATGAGTCCTTAAGATAGAATTTCCCTGTGACTGGCAGCTGCCCAATTGACTTCTGGAACAAGTGGCAGAGACCTACCACCATTTGTACACACACTGAAGTTCCTTGCATAAGTTATTGACACAAGTAAAGCAAAATTCATCAGGACTTAAAGAGTTGAAGGACAGAGAAAATATAGGCAACTCTTTAATGTATAGTGAACATCTCAAATCATGTAAGAAAATATTACATATAATAACATGTTATGACATTTTATTATCAGTTGACAGTGATATTGTTTCAAGAAAGTAAAATCACCTACAGGCTGTGTGAAAAGCAATCATGGAGCTGAAAGACTGATACCTTGTGTCAGACAAACCATAAAAAACCATCCCATGAACGAATACACCAACAAAACATGTTTAACTATTCATACAGAAAGCATTGCAAAGCTTCTTCCTTTGCACCGTGTGCAATATACAAGGCAAAACAACCCTGCACTTTTTCCCAAAGAACACGCTGGTTCAGAACAAAGAATCAGAACACAGCAGTACTTATAGATTCAACAGACATGAAAAAACAGCCTTCAAGTGAAAACGACAAAACATATTTGGACTAGCATAACAATACAATCGTTCATGTATTGATCTATAAATCTGCCTTTAAACAAGTTAAATACTGTAGGACATTTCTCTGTAGTTTCTAAATAAAATTATAAATAAAACTGTCAGATATTTTGAATTGTAGATAACATTTTGGGTTTTCCAAGTGGAAAAGTATCCATGCATTTATTATCTTGTTTAAGCTTATAATCAGCAACCTGCTGTGACTTTGAATTAATTGGCATCCTTTATTTTTTTTTTTCCCGCTCTGGGGGTGGTGTGGAATCCAAATTTGATAAGGGTCATAGACTCAAAAGAAGTTTGTACCTGTTCTTGTTACGCTCTGTCATAGTCTCCACAGTGGGATGTCTTCTTAAATGAATGGTGTAGCACAAGGGATAGGAAGCATGACAGATTTAAGTTCTGCTGTCATTATCAGGATAGCACTCTATAGCAGAATGATTAACAACACTTCTCTACCACGGTATGTTTCTCTTAGGTGTGGTATCATCTTCCTAAAACGTTCTGCTTCCCAGCTCAAGGCAACCAGATGACTAAAGGAACCAGAGAAGGACCTGCAGCATCACAGAACTGTTGTTCAAGTAGGATGGAAGAAATCACCAATCTGTAGCCCAAGACCTGTGTTGGGGTTTGGGAGTTGTTTCTTTTTATTTTTTTTTTTTTTCTTTTTTCTTTTCGTCTTTCTTCTTTTCCTCTTGAGGAATTTTTCCCCATACTAAAGGATAATTGCCAGGTACTTAAGGGGGACAAAAGGTCTGGCTGAAGCAGGGAGGGGACTTCTCAACTGCCCTGTTACCTGGGCAAAGGCTAGGTTTTTTTTCTCTCGCTCGAGCTGTTTCGGCTTTCAGAAGACACGGAGGCTGCAGTCGGTTTTGGGGAGAGGTCTCCCTCACTGCAGGTTTTCTGCCTTCTGCTACCTTCTTTTCTTTCGGCCGTGAGTGGGGATTTCTGCTGGCCGGAGCCGCCACTGAGAGGGACCCTTTTCACCATCTGCTGGGGTGCCTCAGGGGGCCCGGGACCCCGAGCCCCTCTTTCACTGCGCCGCCGGAAGGCAGCTGCCTGCCTCCGCCGTCTTCTTTGTTGCTGTTTTTGGGCTTTCGCTACCCTGCCCTGCCGCCAGCACCGCACCCCCTGCCCGCCGAGACCTCCCGGAGTTCCCGCTACTGCTTCGGAGCTCGATACATCTCATCTACCATCTGGGATTTTGTGCGCATCCCTGCTGTTCCAGCTGCCGGTCCCGAGAGAGTTCTGCTGGGGCACCAGGATCGGCCGCCCAGGAGTTTTGTGAGCTTTTCTCCCATCCCTTCCCGGCTCGTGTCCACTACTGCCGCGTGCTCCCCGAGCTCGCTCCGGAGCACTCCCTGCAGCCGCGGGGGAACCATCGCACCCGCCCTGCCCAGCGGGAGCCGCCAGCGGCCCTGCCGGCCGTGAGCGTCACTGCACCGAAAGGACAGGGTCTGACAGCCGGGAAGGGGTCACTGGGTTCTGTTCTGTTTGCTGTTACTGTCATAGTTGTTGTTGTTTTGTTTGCCTTGATATATATATATATATATTAGTAAAGAACTGTTATTCCTATTCCTCATATCCTGGCCTGAAAGCCCCTTAATTTCAAAATTATAATAATTCGGAGGGGAGGGAGTTATATTCTCAATCCAAAGGGGGCTTCTGCCTTCCTCAATAGACACCTGTCTTTCAAAACCGAGACACCCTGTCATGTACCTAGACCACACCACACCCCCTCTCTGCATCTGCTTTTCCTGTCACTTTTCCCAGCTCTCTAGAGGTGCCCACAAGACAGGGGTAACCTTGACAAGAAGCAGATGCTGCCCTTCCCCTGCAGGGTTGTGGAGACCACATCAACCATCTTATAGCTTTATCTCAGACAAGAGATGGAAACAGAAGCCAGTCTGAGATCACAGACCCATAGAGTCATCATAAACACTGGAAAAGACCTCCCAGACCAACAGTCCAACCATTTACCTAGCACCACGGTCTTCACCTCTAAACCATATCCCCAGGTGCCACATCCACACATCTGTTTAACACCTACATGGATCCTCTTCTCCAGGCTATGGTGAAGGTGAATGTTTCATAAATGTTACTTCACCTTTCACCCTGTCACAGTCACCTGAGGCTGCCTAGTGGGGTGGAATTTACTTCAATTCTCAGATTATAAAGCCACTGAAATTCCTCAATTTTCACAAGCACTACCCATAAATACAAATTAAGTTCTTGCCTTTAACTTTCTACTTTTGTAAATCAGAAACCATCAGAAGTTTTAGCCACTGTGATTAGGACGATATTGCATGCAAGACTGGAGGTCTTTAAATGAGCTGAGCTGCATTAAATAGCATAATTGCTAGAAGGTGCATAGATTACCCTTTTAATTAGACTTGTGATAACAGTTTTGCATTCTGTTATCAAAACCATGATAAAACAGTCCAACATAGCCTTTGTTAGTTCTGCACCAATGTATAAATTAGTCCATTTCACAGGCATCATGTTGTGCAGCTTTCAGTTTGATTTTTCATTCATATTGTGATGTTGTTCACTGTGCCCTTGAGAACAGCAAAGCCAGGGAGACCTGGCATCTCGTAGCGAGACCCAGGTGCTTTAATAACTATTACTGCACTTAGCCAACACTTCAGAGCTTTCAGGCTTGATTTTAATTAGAGGAGCTGTGACATTTTTAGTATCTTTTAAGCAACTTCCTTACTTCACAATCACGATGCTCTGATTACAGAACACTTGGCAAACAGGCACTGTGCAGTGCTGTTGTAAGATAACTGCAGTAGGAAGAGCCATAGTTTTTTCCTACGGGGCTCTTACCAAACTCCTTCAAAGCTGTACTTACCTAGAGTTAAGCTTTGAACTTTTTATTTTGGATTTCTTTGTCAGAACTGTGTACAAAGTTATATGTGCACAACAGCGCAAAGCTTACCGCATTGCTTCTGAGTCATCGCTGAGCAAATGTCAAGAAATTCTCCTAAAAAAAGTGGAGTTACATTTTTTGTTAAAAGCTTGCAGGCTGTATGAGTGAGGTAACAGCATGGATTTCATGCTGTTTGGTGCTATCAGGACAAACAAAGCGCCTGTAGTGGTTTCTCTGCATCTCAAATACCTGCACCCTCTGTAAATCAATAGCTGGTTCTTCAACTCCATATCACATCAGATCTGGGTGGAACTGAACAATTTTTACATTTAGATTTTGAATCAAAAATTCAAATTTATTTCTAAACGACTTTCCACAACTAGAGGTAAACACTCCATGTCAGCCAAATAAATAACTTCACTAAACTTGAGGTATACCTTTTTCATTTCTGGACATCCTTACTAAAAGCAGATGACAAATCATCGAAGACAATCTTTCATAGAGCTATTGTGGTCATACCAGTGCTCTTACTTACACTGTTCTGTGGTGAAGACACTTGCCAAGACACATGTTGCAGAATTAGACAAGGAAGAGCTTCAGACTATTATCTCCTACCAGGATTTCAAATACTGGTTTTGTCTGCCTCAATAACATGTATAAATAATACAGGAAAAACACAAGGGGTGCCCAAAGCACCGGGACTGGAAAACAAGTTGTCTCAAAACTGCCCAAAAGGTGACACTTCTTAAAAAACATGTCACTGAGCTTAAAACCTTTCACTGAAGAAGTTTTATAAAAGGTATGGTTTCATAACTGTCTTAAACAGATTTAACTTATTTTAATGGATTCAAACTCCATGTTACTTTCAGATATTTGCTCTTGTTACCTGTTACGTGGTACCTCTAACATACATGCATTCATGTATGGATCATTAAACTGAACAAAACAGACAAATATTTTAGTCAGGTCAGTTCCCAGTTACACCACAGTGTGGGAGTGCAGAATCTAAGGCCTGCCTTCTGTCCCTTTCCTGATGCCTTGGCAAGCACTCTCAGTATTCAAAAGTCCCAGGTTTGCCCTTGAGAAATAGCTGTATTTTGCAGAGAGAAGACGCCTGTTGGAAACCCAGAACCATTCAGTAGAAGGAAAGGAACACAATCTTGTTTGTTTCGAAATCTGATTTTACATTTGTGAGGCAAGAAGAGATAAGAAGCAGAGCTGGAGACACAAACCGACCATTTTATTTGAACCTCACAAGTGAACAGCCAGAAGGCAGACGAGAAAAATCAATACAAATGTTGGTCTGTTGGGTTTTTTCATAATCTGTGATTTCTTTTGCCCTATCATTGTGATGGCTTCTGCCAACCATATTCGCTCACAGATTCTTGTAAAAAATATTGCCGACCAGACCTGTGACTCCAGTTTCTGGAAGGGCACAGAGGATACAAAATGCCTTTTACACAGGCTCCAGTGTGACATGTCAGAATGAGAGGCAGATTATGAGTAGCATGACAGGCCTTTCTCCTTGACACTCACTGAGCCTGTCAGACAAGGTCGAGTGCTAAATCTCTGAGAAAATTGAAGCTTAAATAAGGGACTGCACACACCTGTCAAGGGAAAGAGCCTTCAGAGTAGTCCTGAACCAGTTAGGGTCCTGTTCCTTCCCTCACAGTGTCAGACGCCCTGCAGGAACAGGGATATCCTTATCTCTGGGCATAGCTTGCCAGCTTCTTATTTGACATTCTCCCACTACCTTCACAGGGAAGCCCTGAAGGGAAGCCCTTACCTCTCTCCACCTCCAAATCTACACCTAAAGCATATGGCACCACAAAATTTGCCTAAAACCACTTGCCAGTCACCCAGTCTGAAAGACAGAAGAGTGGACATTCCTCCAGGAGGGGACCAGTGTTTTTCCATTTGTTTCTGTTTGCAGATCACCCTTCCCTAACAAACATCTTGGGGGAGGAAAGGACCCTTTCACCATGCACTGAAATTTGACAAGAGCACATTGCTTTACTTTGCAAGAAACCTGTAAAATATATAATTTTACAGTAACCCCACATTTAAAGCCATTGTTTTGGGATGGGATGATCACTTTTCAAACACCTGTAGAGAGATGTACAGCCTTTTCACTGTCCAAGTCACACTTCTCTAGCAAGAGCTTAACATAAAGTCCCCCTTGCAGCTCTCAGCTCAATCTGTGGTCCTCAATTCCTCCTCTGGAATTCATCTTCTTTCTTAAGGCAAGGAAGAAAGGGCAAATGAAGAGCAAAAGCACACATTAAGACTGTTTCAGGACCACATAGAGGTTATTGCCTTTTTTATTGAAAGTTTGGATGAAAACCAACTCTCTGTAACAGAAAGGACAGATTTGAAAAGGCTGGAAGACCAGATGGCACATGGATAGGAGGCAGTAGTGATGTACTCCCTAATTTACAAAGCACCATCAAACTTCCAGGAGTTAACTAAAATGCTTTTGTTAAGCAGCAGCAGAATGACAGGGCGCTGTGTGAAGTCAAGGAACTGATCAATCAGATTTCCAGAAAGCTCTGTGTCATGTCCAAGGCCTTGTGGAGATTCAAGCATGCCTCAAAAGTATCTTTCTCTGTTTGTTCTTTATAATTTTCTATTCATCTCTCATATCAGAGCTGACCAGAAGCAGAAACATTGCAGAGAAGAATTTTAGTATCAGCAATGAGGTATGGATGAAGACTGTCTCAAAGACTTGGTCTCCTAAAACTTGCAGCCTCACTTCTGGGTGAAGAGTCCGCTAAATTTAAGCCAAAATTTGAATTGCCAACTTGAGCTAAACCCATGTTATTGGAAAATAACTCAAAGTGGACAGGGGCAAAAATGTCTTCCTTGTCATTCAACCAGAGATTGTCTGCAGAAATTGGAGGTGCTGCCCTTACTTCATTGAAGGCAGCTTGCTAGATACTTCCCTTCTAAACAAACCTAATCATCCCTGCAAATTACAGGAAAACTGTGATTACAACACCAGAAGGTAGAAAGCAAGAATTTTCTAGCCAGATATGCAGCTGTATCAAGCACACAGACAGGTTGAAGCTGGTCCTCTGCTTCTCTGCATCACTGTTTTTCCACCTTTGCCTTTGCAGGCCAGGTTTATAGTTTAAATTTGTAAGTTCTGCCTATAGTATCTTAGTCACTCATTAAACAAGAAAACTGCTTTCAGCACCATCCACAAGTCAACATCCAAGGATTCATCAGAAACATCAGAATATGAGAGAACAGTTGAGGGATTTTCAAGAAAGATACACTGGGATGCCTCTATCCCCAAAACAGCTTGGCAGCATCTGGAATAAACTTTCAATCAGGCATGCGAGTCCTAATTAAAAAACACCTAGAAACCCCATTGTGCTTTCTGTATTATCCAAGGGGCAGTTTATCAGCTGCTTTCCTCACATCAGGCCTTGGACTGTTTCTGTCTCTGGCTGAAGAATCCTCCCTCTTATTTACAGTCAGACTGTTAAACAAGGAGACAGAATTTACATCCCTACAACAGAGCATGACAGAAATAATCCAGCAGCTGTAAAACTAATAGTGAGATCCTACAGAATTATATGGTGCCAGTTTTAAAAGTAAACTCAGCCCTGTTATGATCCTAAATTTCTAAGAGGCTGCTGGGAGGTCTGGCTTGGAATCAAGAGCACAAAAGCACTGTACATACTCCACAGTACTGGGTTTAGGCTAAGATCATGCCAACAGTTTCAGGAAATGATGGGAAAATTGAATGTGGTGGCCTGGAGCTGAAAGGCTGCATTTTTCCTCCCTCCATCCTAACCAAGGAAAAGAAATTCCTCTCAAATGAATAACCTGAGTTTGTGCTTCCCAAGAGGAGATGTAGAGACACTATTCAAGGTGGTACTGAAAGGGAAAGGCGAGAACCCTAGAAAACCACAGACAATGGAAATTATGAAAGAGCAAATGTTTCCCCAAAATTCCCTGCTTCTCTCCCTGCAGCAGCCAGTCTGTCTTCCCCAAACTCTCACATGGTCAAAGGAAGGCCGCAGCCTTTCTCCTGCATCAGCAAGAGGGTTGTCCTGGCCTGGAGTCTCAGAGAAGGCACTTTGCCCTGGAGTCTGGTAAGGTTACTCTGGGTCTATTCACCACTGTCTCAATATTGGCCAGTGAGGAAGAGAACACTTGCGACCCTCAGGGAGGCCATATGAATTGCCAGTCACTATGAATGGGGCATACAAACTGTCCTTTCCTTTTCCAGCTTAACCATAAGCAACAAGCATCTGTGGGGAATGAAGACACAAAGCAGGCAAGGCTGCACACCTATGACAAGTAAAGCATGGCTCGAACTTTATCACCCTGTCCCATGCATGAACTCAGACCAGGCCTTGGATGAGCCCTTCTTCTTTCAGGCATGGGCTAATTCTCTCTGACAGTCTTAAATCCCAGGCTGATGAAACTGAAAACGCTGCCAGTAGAGATGCAGAACTTAATGGTGATGCCAGGACAAAGTCACTTCTTGCTCTAAGGAAGCACCAGCATTTCAAATGCTGAGCCTGGCTCTGATGACTTTCATCAGAAAAGAATGCATCCATTAGTTGAGCCATGAAGGTGCCAGACTGCATTCTCAAGCAGGCATAACTCCACTGGTCTCATTAATTCCTGGTGAGTTATCTGATCATTCCAGGCTCAGATAACAAACTCCCAAAAGAAGAGACATAATGTGGCTATTGCCTGATTTGAAGCAGTAATGGGAGCTCTTTGGCTGCAGCAAAAATGAACAGACCTTTTAATCTTGTTTGGTGACCTTCACAGTCCTTGAATTAGCTTGTCATAAAAAAGAATCAACAACTGCACAACACTTCCCCTTGCATCAGATTTGTAAGCTGTAGGAAAAAGAAAGTTACATGAAAAAAATGGTGCAGCTGTACTTATTAGAGGCAGTGGTACTGATCAAATTACTCTCTTGTAATTGTCTGCATTTCGAGGCTGACACAAGTAGTCAGATCCAGAAGGATCCAAATAACAGAGCTGTGTACTTTTAAAGATAAGATGAACTGAAAGATTTGAAGTGGCTGTGTTGGAAAAAACTCAAAACTCCTCCAGCCACTTAGTCAAATTTTATACCATCCTGACTAAGTTTTTTTTCCATCAAGGAAACAGTATTTTATTCCTCAAAGCAGCAGAGCAGCAAATAAGCTCCTCTGCTTTTTGGTGTTTTCCCTTGCAGGGTTTTAACCAATAAAAGGTTCCATGTAGTCTTAGCTCTACTGGCTAAAGGAAGTCCAAGTGGACAGAAGTGCAGATGGCAACCAATTCTAGAGACCAGTGGCAATGGGAACATAGGTCGTACAGACTCTGGGATGGCCCTAATTTTTAAGTTCTTCTGTCTGCCCTCTGCGGAGATGTCCATGTTTTCAGGAGAAGAAACCCCATTTACACAAGGGTTAGACTATGTCCCTAGGCCTTCAGCACAGAAATGTGATTCCCTACTCAACCACTGCATGGTTTTGGGCAAACCGCCCAATTTCTCCATCTGTAAATCACACACAATAATGCTAAGTAAAAATTAATAATAATCACATTAGTAATTAAATTAATAATTGCTATTTAATGCAGTCTGTATTGTATTAGACATTATATAATCTATATAATTTACATACACAGAATATAAATAATTAAACTAATTAATAATAATTCAAAAATTAGGTTTTTGAGATCTCTTAGGAAAAAGCCCTTCCTCTGTGCCACTGGGTCTTACTGGCTCATGTGAATAAGATTCAGCCATATTTACAATCACAAAGAGGCATCAAAAAGTCAGAAACAGAGCTAATGGTATTTCAGAGGTGAATGCGGAGTTGAACTGGTACTGGAAAAGAACTTGCAAATGACCGTTTGTTGAGGTATGTATTTTGTGTCTTTCCAAGCACCTGAGCCAAATGTTTGGAGTTTCAATGAGTCACAGCCAGGAAGGTTTGAAACACCTTTTAGATACCCTTCCTAGTTAAATCACAGCACTAATAACTGAATGTCATATGTTTGGGTTTATTCTGAACCCAGTCCTGAGTGTTTGAACCTCTCAGTACCATGTCAGCAATGTGCACAGGTTTTGTCAGCCAAGAAGACAAAAGTTGTTTAAGTGAGGATTCAGCTGAATCACTGTACAGGACACCCTAGTCAGGGGGTAACAGTAAAATAGGCTGCATTTCAAGAGACATTTCAGTAACTTCAGAAGCATCACCCAGTGGGATTTCGTTAGCAAGTATCCAAAGTGACATCTACTGGTGTAGATTTGGACTAGCGCAAAACACAGAAATCAAGTTAGAGCAAGGCAGAGCTGCACAAAGCAGCAGACTAATGAGCCCCAAATGTACTAGTGGGGTAGTCAGCACCTGCTGGGTTCTGCTGAATAATTGAACCTCTAACTATTATGGAAGCAGATGAAAACGATGCCAGATTTCTTCTGAGCTCCAGTGGTTTGCTAAAGATGCCTTCCCACTATGAATTTTAAAAAATGGCCTACAGCTACAGCACAGGAAGGAATGCACACAGTTTTTCCATAAGGGAAGTTCTGTTAGTTTAATGCCAAGAAATAAGACCTGGCACAGACATTTTCGTTCAGACCACCTATGGAATTCTACAGATCTATATGGCTGGATTCACTAAGACCAAGACATGGTGCATATCCCGGGACTTCTAAGGCAACATAAAGATGAAACTTCTCAGTTTAGGTAGGAGCAGATTCTCTAAAATCATTCAGAAGATGACAGTGTTCAGTAATGGAGGTCCTTGGAGGTCCTTGGCAGGAACATCAATCCCTGTTCTGTGCTGAAAAGCACACCTGCAAAGGCACCACTTTTCTCTCGATTTGCAAAAGACACTGCTAAACTTGGGCATATCCAGATAACTTTATTAATTTTTCAATTTGTGATTGCATTTCCTCTTACTGGAGTAGGACAGTTTGTTCACCCTTTCACAAAAAATAGTCACTGCCTTACAGACAAGGGGATGCTTTTGGAGACACAAACCAGAAAATTAAATTTTGTTTGGAATTTCCAAAGGTTGAAAGTGCTAGAGAAGTGGGTGATGTAGTAAAATTGCAAAGGGCAGCATTTTGGAAACAAGTTTGATGCTAAAAACCTGTACTCAAAGCTATGGAAAAAACTGATAACAGAAACTCCAGAATATGACTCAGAGGCAACATAGGCCAGTTGGGACATCCTTGCATACAACTGGTTGGGGGTAAAAGTTCTGGCAGAAGGTCAGAAGTCTAGTCTAGGTCAAATGACTGTATCCCCTTGGAAGCCTCTGAATACCAGTATGAAATTTTCTGCAGGGTTATAGCGCTCTTGAATCACAATGCAAATGTGTTTCTTTCTTCCAAATCTGCCTGGACTTCCTACAGCCTGCCCTCAAAAACCAAAGTGTCAAACATGGGCAGAACACCAAAGGATGTTGCCCTTGGCAGTGTTCTTCTTCCAGAACGGCCTGTGATTTAAATGCTGCAAAGAGTGCAATTCTTACCAGTTTTCACCGGTGGTGCTGTTACGACTGTTCCCACTCATCCCACTCATCCATTTCACTTCATGGAAAGCACAATGTAATCCCTGTCTTGCAAAGAATCACACTGGGAGTGTCATAGCCAAGTCTTTGGCTTTCTCATCGCCAGAGGACCTGTCACCCAGTTTTAAGCACTTCTGTCTATACCACAAAGAGAATCTGCACTGAGCTAAATTAAGCAGGATATTTTTATTTTGCTTTTTGTCCTGAATTATAAAAATCCACTATAGAAGAAGAAGAGTCCAGTTAATGATACCTCTCCATCTGCACAATATATGTAGATCTCTGAAAATCTATCTTAAGGCCCCAATACTGAACAGTAGACTCATCTTCATTAGATCACAAGGGCTGGATAAAAATTTACATCACTGGTTTAATCTCAATGATTTAAAAGGGACAAGATCAGACAGAATCTTCATGTTCATCATAATATTTTTATCTTTTGAATTACAGAACGTGATTCATTGCTGAGGAAAATATTTTCTTTGAGATCTTTTGTATCTTGGCATGCAAATAATACAATTTCTACGCTTCTTTAGTTGCCCATAGTCTCCAATGATAAATGCACTATATATTTCTTCCTCACAAGGCAAAACTGCACTATCAAAATTACATTTTCAGGCAGTGAAATTTCCTTTGTACAGGGATTTTTAAAGCCCTTGGCAATATCTGCATCTGAAGTTATACAAGAACGAAACACCGCATAATGTTGAAGAGTTTAGCTAACAGTGTGAAGCTATTTTATATCAACAAAGTTTTATCAAATCTAAGTTTGCACTCCTGAGCTGGGAGTTTAGTTTCAAATTTCTGATACTGTGAAGAACAGCCCCAATTCACATTCTGCTATTTTTCCTGCCCTAAAACAGGATTTTAGCAGCTATGCACCAGTTACATAAGGAAATATGCTAATGAAATATTAAAATTAAATAATTATATGATGTTGCATCTTGATTATCCGACACAAAAATCTAGGACTGCAGCTATAAATCCTGATTGCCTTTTTGTCTGAATGATTTAGTGCTAAAAGTAAGTTCAACAATCAGATTAAAAAAAAAGAAAAGAGAAAAAAAAAAAGGCTTAATTAAGAGAACACTTTCCCACTGGAAAAACTAAAGACATTAACTTAGGACTGTTCCTGTTGCCAGCAACCCAAATGCTCCTTCATTCCTAAAAAAAGTACATTCCAGTATCATTTACCTTGAGCCATGGAAGATCAGAAAATTACATGTCTTAAATATACAAGGAACTGAACGGTTTTCATGGTTTTCCTGGGACATAGAGTCCTGTGCCCAACTCTAGGTCCTTTTCAGGACATGGACCTGCTGAAGCAACTCCAGAGGAAAGTCACAAAGAGGAGAAACAAGGACTAAGGAACCTCTCCTACGCAGACAGGCTAGGATGGTTGGGGTTCCTCAGCCTGGAGAAAAGAGGGATTCAGTGACACTTAGAGTATCCTTCCAGTACTGAAAGGGGGCTACAAGAAGGCTGGAAAGGGACATATACAAGGCCTTGGATGATAGGACAAGGGGGAACAGCTTTAAATGGAAAGAGGGCAGGTTTATATTACAGAACAGGTAGAAACTCTGTACTGTGTGAGTTGGGAGGCACTGGCACAGGTTGCCCACGAAGCTGTGGATGGCCCATCCCTGGCTGTATTCAGTGTCAGGTTAGACGGGGCTTTGAGCAACCTAGTCTAGAGGGAGGTGTCCCTGCCCATGAGAGTGGGCTGGAACTTGATGGTCTTTAAGGTTCCTTCCAACCCAAACTCTTCCATGATTCTTTGGCTAGTTCCAAATACTGCAGAGAATCTTACTGCCTAATCACTGAGAGCATTAAATGGCCCAATAAGAAGTATGGGAAGAATTAGTGGCATACACCCAGAGACAGAAGGGACTCAAATAGAGCAAGGACTGCACATTCTCGTGCTGTGTGATATGCTGTCTGTAGGAACAAACCTCAAACCCAGATTTTGCCATTCCTTTATTGCCTGCAAAGACACAAGCAGTCCTGAGCATTTATGGCTGTGCCATTGAGGTTCCCTGATGCAACAAGTTGATAACACTCTTCTGCCACCAAACTTTAATCATGTAATTACCCTTCTTCATTCATACCTTGCAAATAGAAAAAACTAAATAAAACTCTGTCCCCCACCCTGATAAATATCAGAAGAAACCATGCTTGAGATGAACTCAGCTATGTTAATGAAAGCATAATAATAATAATATCAAGAGAGAATTAAACCCTCAGATGAGGAAACTCATTATATTGCCATCAAAATTTTGATATTGCATAGTAAATGAGCTTGAAAACATACGTTGCAAGACACGTCAGAGATGAAATACTGAACATCTGTTTATTAAGAAAACAATTAACTTTGTCTTATGCAGTGGGAGAGTTGAGGTTCCTGGAAGTATAAACAAACAATCATGCACTGTGTCACAATCTTTACACAGCACCCAACATGGAAAATTACAATGTAGAGACAACCTTAATTCTTCCAGATTAGAATTTTCCATTTGACGCTTTTCCATACTTTACATGCAGATTTCGTGCTCCATTTGAAGGGCAGAAATCCTTATTAATATAACTAAACTTCTGCTTTATTGGGCATAAACCATGTGTTATGTAGGACATGAATTCTTAATAGTGTAAGCACAGGAATACTTATTAATGTAACTGGTTTTCTGCTTTATAGCACATAATCCATTTGCTATAAACCATATGCTTTATAGCATATGACCAGTATATAAGGCTGATTAAAGATAAGCTGGGTCAGAGATACTTCCCCTATTCACTCAGAGAACTGAGGATATAAAAGCTACTGAAGCAGTTAATGCTCGACCTCAAGCATGGACTGAATTCAAACCTAAATTCTGTCTTGAAGTCAAGCTATTTGGACCATGCTTTCACCCTTTTTGGTTTAAACCCACTATTGTGAGGATATCCCTAAGCTGCTGCTACTTTTCAACAGGGGTTCAACCATGCTGACTGCCTGAAACGTGTGAGATTTTCAGGAAGCCAAACCAAGGACATTGTCTCACTAAAACAGGTAGAATGTCAATTACTGAGCATGGACTAGAGGTTCCTCAGAACTGGCTCTACCACAGTGGTAGAAATAATTAATTATGTAAATAACTAATTATGGATGATTACACAAAGAAAGTAATTTGCTTTCACTGCTGAGGTGTGCACATACACAAACATTTGTTTATAGAAGGCAGTATTCCACCCAAGAGCACTGGAAACAGGAGAGCTGCTGCAGCATGGCAAGTTGATAGTACTTGCTATTAGCAAGGTAACAGGTATATTAGCTATCCACAGCCTCACCTGCCAGACAAAGGGACACTGGAGGCCTCTCAGTAGTCCTGCCTGTGTTGGTCAAGTGTGGCAGCTCTCCCAGGGACAGTTGTGCTAGGGCCCAGAAAATCTGTGAGGCATTACTGTCAAGACCAAAAGCAGATCAGATCACAATGCAAGCTGTGTGCACACCTCCCGAGGTAGGAAGCAGCCGGAGTATATACCCCAGTTATGCTCCTTACATTCTTTCAATCCATTTTCACTACCAGATGCTGGACTTTAATATTGGGTGGAAGCTCAGACAACTGGTGGTCCAGTTATTTCAAAATGTCATGTTAAAATGTTATTCCTAGAAATTCATTTCCAAATGAAAATGTGGCATATTTTGACTGGAAAAAACCCCACCTCATCTCTGTGTAATTCATACTATCCTCTCCCTAAGTGATTTCTGTACCCAGCTACCATGCTGGGCTGAGGGCATATGTGTCTCAATTGAACAGATTGGACTTAAAAGTTAACACAGGCTGGAATGGATCTGTCATCATTCCTTTTAAGCCCTGCCATAGTTTCCACATTTCCTGAAGCCCTAAACAAGACAGTGAATTCATCACACTTGTTGGAAAGCCAAGGCAAAAAGTAAAAAACAACAAATATGATGAGTCCATCCTTTCTGTCAGCCTCACCTAGATCCATATGAACTCCCTGGTGAAGCTGTGATTCCCTGGCTTGCTTCCCTAACATCCTGCTGCTGCACTAAGGAATAACTGTGACTCTGAGTTCATAACCTAGGACACACACTTTTGAACTTTTATTCTGCATAAATAATCTGTTCCTACTCAGTCACCCAAACTAATTGTTCATTTTTCACTCTCTTACGTGAGAAATGAGCAAATATCATCATGGAGCTTTCTAAAACTTAAAATTTCTTCGATTTTATTCATACCTGCTAACAATAACTTGTGCTTGTATACATACCTGACAGAACATCTGTTTCAGTTTTCTTCTCTTCTGTATTTTTGCTTTTACTGGAGTTAGAGAAGAAATGAAGGTAACTTCTAAATAACCAAGTAATGAATGAAATAATCCAGCTCTTTTTTAATTCTTTCAACATTAGTTTCGTATTTCCAGCCACCAATCAACACTACTAGAAGACAGTCTTGTATATCATCAAATCCATCTCTTTGTCAGGACAAGGTAATCTCTCTTTTATGAAAAGGGAAGGGAAATGCAGCTCCTTTCTATGCCTTTATCCATCTTTTCTGATTCTGCAGAAAACACCTTCATCTTTCAAATGCATGCTACCTGGGATTATTACCAGGAAAAAGAAAAGCACAGGAAAATGAACTCACAATCCAGATGCCCTGCCCAAAGCAGGACTTCCTGATGATAATTTCAAAGGTACTCCACCACACCACCAAAAAGCTGCAGTCCAGACCCTTGACTGAGGTCAAATACTGTTCCTCCAAGTATTCTTGTTCTCCTTTTCTGCAGACCCGACTCCTTGCCATATTGCTCAAGGATTCAGTGCATTTCTAAGAGACTTTGCCCCTCAGTGCTCAGCCAGCTCAGCAAAGTCCGGATAGCTGCCAGTATCACAGAGAAATCCAGTTTGGCTGCAGCTCAGGCTGTATGCATCCTACTCACTAATGAGAACACCTTGGAATTATAACAGAAGACATCTCAGACTTTTCAAATGCCTTTACAGCAGTTTGCCCAATAGCAAGAAAAAGGGAACCGCTTATCTACATCTGGGAATAATTCAGTGGTCCAGAAGAGACAGTCACCAGTGAAAACAGGGCATTAGCTCATTTGCCTGCAACTCAGAAATTTACTGCTCTTTTTTTCCCCTCATGACCTATGTCATTTCTTAGAAACAGTTCTACCTATAAACATGTATTAAATATATTATGCACACATTGATCTATTATATATTAATATACTCTATTCTCTAGATCATTAAATACATTATTGATGGGGTTGTTCAGCTTGGAGAGGAGAAGGCTCCAGGGAGACTTCACTGTAAATTTCCATATCTTAACGGGGCTTATAAAAGGGAGGGAGAGGAACTTTTTATACGGCATATAGTGACAGGACAAGGGCAACGTTTTTAAACTGAACTGAAAGAGGATGAGTTTACATTAGATATTAGGAAGAAACTCTTTTCTCAGATGTGGTGAAGCCCTGTAACAGGTTGCCCAGAGAAGCTGTGAATGATCCATCCCTGGAAGTGTTCAAGGCCAGGCTGGATGGGGCTCTGAGCAGCCTAGTAGCCTACCAGGTCTAGTAGAAAGTGTCCTTGCCCATGGCAGAGGGGTTGGAACTAGATGATCTGTAAGGTCCCTTCCAACCCAAACCACGTGACAATTCTATGATGCTATGGTTACAAAACAGCAATTTTTGACCAGGTAGAGGTTGTGCATCTCTGTCAACCAGGACCTTCTTTAAATGATCAATGACCTTTCTCTGGCAGTGTCACAGGTAGACAATTCCCTCTAAGTCCTGTCTTTTCTTAGAAGCATAAACACAAATTTCTTTATTTGCTGAACTAGTCTCACTAACTCTTTGCAAGATGCACTGTGCCACCAGAGAAATTCACCCTTATTCGTGCTTCCATCCTGAATCATAAGGATTGAGTCAGAAGTTTGGCCCAATGCAGATACAGGGTTTTTTATGTCTGTTCCAAGACATATTCTTAGAGCACAGAGATAGGAACTGCACAGGGAACACCTCTTATATTGAGCAAGACTTTATCGTTTTATCTACAAGTATTTTGTTTGGCATATGATGTAAGTCACCAGACAGGCCTTCATCATTAGAAACCCCTTGTCCAAACATTGCCCACGTTTCTTTCCAAGATATCTGAACATCAGGACATCTTATTACAAACCTAATTTATTCTAAAGAGACAGTTTTGACCTGGCCTTGAGAGTGAGGCATCAAAACTGCCTTCTCCCTCCTCACATCAATCCCTAATAGTTAATATATGAAAACTCTCTTTCTTTCAGATGAATCCCATTTGAGTGGTGAAAGTCTAAATAAGAAAAGTAGACTAGATTTGTCCCATATCACTGGTCAACATAACAAATACAATGAAATTGATTTGGAATCAATACAGAAGATAGTTGCACGTTATCTCTCAGAAACTCACTGAATTATGACTCTTCTCACAAACCACAAATGCAAGCTTGGAAAGCATCCTCAAAGCATCACGCAAACCTCAAAGGGATAAGGAAGCTTCTAACACTTAATATAACGTGAGTGTTTAACTGATGATGAGAAAAATAGATGGATTTCTCCCCTCACCTTTACTCTCTATTTCAACTTTGCAGGGCTTTGCTGTGTGGGAGGTGTGTTTAAACAGGGACAGGGCTTGAGGAAGAGTGTACAAAATTAGAAAGAGTAGTTACCTGGGTCTATCCAGGTGCCTAGGGAACTAGTCACAAATCAGCTGAAAACAGGCGTTCTTCACTGGGCGTTACCAGTTGACCAGTGTGTGTTGAAAGCCAGATACCTACCTTGTCTCGAATCCCTTGTCTCATAACTTCTCTTTCAGCCTCCATCTTGGCGTATTTTGCTTTCCTCTCTTCCTCTTGTTGCCGAAGGGCTTCCTGTCGTTCTTCCTCTTTCTTTGCGGCATCTGGGTCTTTCTCCTCATCCCCACCCAACATCTTTCCCATGTCTTTGGTAGCCCCTAGAGAAAGCACAAGAGAAAATCAGCCCTGCAGGAATGTGGTGAAAACCCCCAGATGAAAACCTCTCTCCTTCCCCACACTCAGGGCCATCTGTCATTCCTTCTGCATCTGGAAAGGCTTCTCCTTTCACTGAGGAGGCAGCACACTCTCACCCCAGGCAGGAGGTGGAAAAAGCACTCAACCTGATCGGGTAAGTTACCTGACACTGGTGGGAGAAGCACAGCAGCACAAGGAAGAGACTACATCTGTAGGTTTGCAGGATGGCAGCACAGTTTGTTTGCAGTCTTGAAAAGGACAAGCTGCCATCCACACCATTTTTTCACTTTATCAGCTCAGCCAAGTGACTGAAGATTGATTTTGAAAGGTCATTAATGTAATAGGCAGGTAATACATCCAGAACAAAATGACACCAGGGCTGGGAAAGGAATTTGAAATCTTGATTGCAGGGATGAGTAATCATAGTCTTAATTGTTGTCAGAAATTACACATCCCATGACAGGTAGGACCACATGGCATTAGCGAACAGTTGGAGTTGATGAATTCTAGGCTCCTACTGTGGATCAGAAAGAAGCAGCGTCTCTGCGTGTCTCTTATCTGGTTTTGGATACCAGTGCCTGTAATGCTCAGTACCTAGGATTTGTCTTGTTCTCTTTCTACTGCTAAATACACATTGTTCCCAAATTTTCAGTCCCTGTGTGTTCCTGAGACAGTATTTTGTTTTTGTGCAAAGCCCTTGCACAACCATGCAAATGAGGAAGGAGGTTTCTTGCATGCCCCTTTATCCCCAAAGAGCTGCATAAGCCCATTTACCCTGTATTTCAGAGACTTTTTTATTAGCAAATGGCTGTCAACCATCCAGCCAGGGAGAAAAACAGTTGCTGAGGAAAGAGGAAGAGCATGTACTGTGATACAGCATCATCAGGGCACTGGAGGGCTGCAGCAGGATCAAGCCCAGTTACATGAATAAAGTGAAAACGTATCCTTTGGAAGCAGTGTTGGACCTTGCTTGTAGCAGGAAAACACTCTGAATCATTTACTAAAAGAGGTTCCTTCACCCTGGAAAAACACTATAGGTCCTTAGATGCTGAGTCAGGACACCTCCATATTGGCTCATTGCTGGCTGAGATTTAACTGAATTAATCTGGGACAGACTTGTTCTAACACACAGTCACAAGTACACATATTCAACATCTCATCTTGCATAAAGCAAAGATTTCCGGCCTTTAAAAAGGCTTGGGATGGAAGGAGACACTATAAAAACCTACCAAATAATAGTTTGTTAGCCATATCAAAGGTTAAGTGAAGGAAAGAGGTTCTCACAACCCCTTATAAATTGCCCTTATAAATTACTCTTCAGTGTGTCAACACTTCTGAAGGACTGTGTTTGCTCTTGCTTTCCACATCAGTTCTTGGGATAGTGATAGTGAAACCTTGGTCCTTAAGGGAAGAAACCTCTGCAACCTGTCAGAATGACTCTTCCTGAATTGCCCTGCTGATGGCACTTACCACATTAACCATTGCTTCCAATAATCACCAAGGAATTTGTAAAGAGGTAAACAGATCACTTTTCTCTCCGGTTTTCTTTTCAAAGTTACATGTTTTCCCAGAACTCTAAACTGAAAGCAATCCTGAGTAAAAATACCCTCCAACCCCCCAAAATGTGACAGAGAAATGCCCCCTTTACATCTCCCACAGAGAGGCATGGAGAAATTGGTAATTTTAAGCCTTACAAGATCTGGTTGTAATACACAGGAGATTTTTTGCCATGTGGGAAATAACAACAGTAAACATGACTCTCTCTGTTCAGCTGCCTAACCACAAACCTCTTGACACTTCCATTGTTAGGAAATCTGTGGCTTAAAACAAAAAGACACCTAGGGACCCCAAACAAACCCCATCTAGAGTATTCATGGTCCCTATCTACTGTCACCCATTTCCTCTACTACCGTTTTGCATCCTTCATTGCAGGATCAGAGTAGTACAGAAACTCTTGCATAGTGACTGAAAATTTACCCAGACCATCTGGTGATTTCTTTCCTGTAGTGCAAGGAAGGCTAACTGAAATTGCAAGTAAGCTAAAATTTCATGGCAAGTGAAAAGGAAATACAGCCTAGCTGGGTCACGCATCCATACTGCAGGAACTTTTCTAAGCAGCCTTATTGTGCATACATCTTTGATCACAAATCTCACTAACACATTTAATTTCTGAGTCCACCTCAACAGATTACTCCACTGATGATCAAACTAATTTGGGTTCAATAATCTATCAAGTTTATCTCTTTTTAGCTTCTCTCCAGTTAGAGCTACCCAGACAGTATAATACTCTAGTTACTTAGGAAACAGAATTCAGAAGCAGAAATTTTTTTTTCCTCTAAGCACTACTTCTAGGCTATCCTTAAGCTATAATGTCAGCTCAGCTCATCATGTAAGAAGTGAAATTGCATAACGTTCTTTTACTTCTTAGACAAGACCAAGATTTTAAATACTTACGGCATTTCTTTCTGCAGCCATTCAGCATACAGGACACTTAGAAGAACCAGAATGTAGTTTCAGGATCCTCATAGATTCTCTTAATTCACCTGATTTCAAAGTCACCTTCTAAATGTACAAAATGCTGCACTGTGGTATCACTGTTAACTAATTGGAAGGAAACGTATTATGAGAACCAAAATTTTACACTACATTTTAACTAAGGACTCCAGTGTTACTTTTAGAAAAGCTTTTTTTCCATCTCCTTTCTTCTTCATCCTAAACTGTAGACTTTGTTAACATTCCCTGGATAACAGCTTCTGGTTTTAGCAGTTCAGCAGCAAAGATTCCAGAGAATTCATCTACATGTAACTGAAGTGCCTCAGTTATGGGCAAAAGCAGAAGGAAAGAGCAGTTGTTCTCCTTAAGACCACTTCTGAAGCTTCCAAGAAAACAGAGGAATGACACACTTACTGAATCTGTCCATATGATAAGCCTGGGGTTTTTTGTCTTTATTTTGTCTTTTTGTCTTTCACACCCCAACCACGACATATACCTTGACACAAAGAGAAGTCAGAGACCGCCACACTATTCACTAATCAGTAAGAAGTTTCAATCAACATTATTTCTAATGTCTTTAGACAAGGCTACAGAAAGAAAACAGACATGGCTAAAGCTCCAGGACAATATGTGCCAGCTGTTGCCTTTCTGGCTACAAACAGCCCTGCCCTCAAAGGATAAAAAACTTCCATATGGAAAACCATCCCAGAAGTGACGTGTTTCAAAAATAAGTGGCATGGTGGTTATTTCAAATAGTAATTCCCTTAATCCATATGAGCTAAACAGCTAAACAATCAGATGTTAAATCAAATACTGTGGGTGCGCTCTGATATGATATGCTGGTTTTGGCCAAGGTACAGTTAATTTTCTTCACAGAGACTTCTTGTGGATTGCATTTTGGATTTGTGCTGAATACAGTGATGACAGATACATTTTTGTTACTGCTGAGCAGGGCTTACACAGGGACAAGGCCTTTTCTGCTTTTTGCGCTGCCACGCTGGCGAGGATGCTGGGGGTAAATGAAAAATTGGGAGGGGACGTGGCCAGGACAGGTGACCCAAACTGACCAAAGGGATATTCTCAAACAGTATTTAAAGCTGGGTGCAAGAAGGAGGAAGGAGGGAATATCTGAGTGATGTCATTTGTCTTCCCAAGTCACCATGAGGCATGAGGGGGCCCTGCTGTCCTGGAAATGCAAAACACCTGCCTGCTCATGGGAACCAGTGAATTAATTCCTTGTTTTGCATTGCTTGCATGTGTGGCTTTTGCTTTCCCTGTTAAACTGCCTTTATCTCAAACCCACAAGTTTTCTAGTTGATGGGGGAGTTGCACAGTGCTTGGCTGCTGGCTGGGGTTAAAATATGACATATGCTTTCATGTGAGTTTTCCTGGGTTAAATTGTCATTATGCATCTCAAAAAGAGTAATATCGTTGTTCAGGTACATGTAGGAGACATTCCTCAGTGAAACAGCTGAAAAGCAGGTCATTTGTCTGGAAAGCAGTTTTACAGTAAAGGCCTTGGGTTGTGGTGGACAACAAGCTGACCATGAGCTCACGACGTGTCTTCGCAGCAAAGAAGGTTAACAGTCTCCTGGGCTGCATTAGAAGCACTGTTGTCAAGAGGTTGAAGGATCCTTCCCATCTACTCAGCCCTGTTGTGACCAAGTTTGGAGTGCCCAGTTTGGGCTTTAAGATACAAAAGAGAGATGGAGCTACTGGAGTGAGACAGCAAAGAAGAGTGACAGCCATGAAGTAATTTAAGATACTCAAGGATCCTTGATACAAGAAGAGCCTGAGAGAGCAGGGACTACTTAGCCTGGAGAAGAGAAGGTTCAAGGGGTTTCAGTAGCATGTGTAAACACCCAACAAAATGGAGTGAATACGAGGGAGTCAGACTGGTACCCAGTGACAGGAGAAGAAATAATGTGTACAAACTCAAGTACAGGGAACACAATTAAGATAGAAGAAAAAAATAAATGAGTTGCAGAAAGTCACTGTGGCATTTCCATCTGTGGAGACATAAAAAAATTCATGAGCCCTGAGCAACCTGCTGTAGGGTAACCCTGTTTGAGAATGAGATTGGACTAGACAACCGTTGTAGATGAGCACCAACCTCAGATATTGTGTGACTCTCTGAGACCTCACAAGTAAGTGGTTTAAATAAAATCTGAAAGTGACTGAAGTTAATTTTGCAAGGAAAATGGTGAAGAGTACATGCCCAAACACATCCTGCATCTGAAGAAAAGTAAATTCTTAACTACCAGACCTCTGTTACAGAAGCACCACCAACTACGACCTAACCACTCAAAAGCTGACTGACATCAATCTAGCTTTCACGCAGAAAACAGAAACTTGCAAATCAACTTGCAACAGCAGCATTGAATTTGCTACTTGATAAAAAAAATGTCCTAAATATGGAAGGCGAAGTTGTGTGCTGGAAAAGCGACAGGATTAGGATTACTAAGGATGACTTATGTAGAAATAGGAACATCTTAGGCCTTCTTAACTAAAGAATGATGGAAATTTGCACACATCATTGTTTCAGGTAAGGTAATTATGTGAAATCAAAAGCTTTTCCTCTGCACAAATCTCATTTCATATTGTAGACAGGCAACACCCAAACCTGTCTTTCAAAGTGCCTCTGTGTGTTTATGCTTAGATCATAGAATGGTGCAGAAGTTCTCCCTCTCAATCACGGGTTTCAGAGGAAACAGCAAGAGGTTTACCTGAAAAAGGCATGCGCTGAGGGAATTTTACAGGCGGTTTTTCTGTAAGTACTATTTGTGGCTGAGCCATATTTAGATTGAACAGACAGGACAACTGATTCCTCAGAGTCTCGAAATCACAGCACGTCTCTTCAGCACATCATCCAAACATAAGGAGATAATTACCTACTACTGCTCTGGAGCAGGAATGGGTCACTCATTTTTGCAGAATCACTTCAGAACCTGAACTAAGTACCTTTCATTGATATCAATAAAGATAATCAAGACCATGATACAAAGCTTGTGTCTGAAAAAACAACCAAAATATCTGACTTCCTCCTGCTACAGTTTCAATAAAAATGAAACAGCCCTTCAGGAGGGTATTGTGTAACATTCAAAAGTGGTATCTCCACAAACAAAAAACCATATTTATATATTAGTACTGAATAGCTCCAAAGGATCCATCACAATTTATTAATTCACTATAACTAATGCACCTACTGAAATGGATTCCTTATGTAAATAAAGAACTTATGCCAAGTTCACTTGAGGAACTCATTTGAGAAATCGTAATATCTTGGAGAATGCTACTTTCTGGTCTTTTTGGTAATGTAGGGATCTCTGATAAGGATCATTAACATTGTATTAAATGAAGAAATTCTCAATGAAATTCAAAGCTCGGAGTAGACATGAATAGCTCTGTCTGCTTACTTTTCCTGATCCGCTCAGCACAAATCTTACACAATTGAGACAGGACACATCTGTATACATTTGTGCTTCCTAGGACAATCTATGAGTTGATGCTTATTTCCAGGTCAGTGAAAAGCCTACCTGCTTCAGCACTTACTTTTCTATGATATCATGGGAAAGATACTGGAAAGATTCTGTGAAGTTCACTTAAACATATCAAGTGATGAGCCATGGGTCCTGTGCAAGTTATGCAGTGGCAGAAGAAAAAGGGGTAAGAAGAAGGAGTAGAAAAGGAGCACTGAAAGCTTCAGCTCACTTTGTTTATAAATTAACACTAGTGAAAAAATGTCTGCTACAGGGAACCTTTGCTTCAGCCATTCCTCCTCCCCAGACTCAGCTTTCTCTGTCTCTGGTATTTTACTTCAGTCTTTCTCTCTCCCTCTGAATCCAACCCAGACAAAACAAAACTGTATTGCCAAACAAAACTCTTCTTCTTGCAGGGAAACAAACTGGTAAGCTGAGCAAATTCTCTCTAAAGGTACATGAGATATTTAAGGATATTTGGAGATATTTAGAACTCTAACTATTTTGAAACATCACCGCTATGGTCATGTTTCATTTCCCTTGCAGATACCAAGGTAGACTTTAAGAGCTGATGTTGAAGGGCCTTCTGCCAGCTTGGTACAGAGCCATATGGAGGCCCTTTGAAGTTTCTAGAAATTATTTTTCCCACATTATTTGAGGTAGTAGTAGGTTGTAACATGTGCAAGACCTATGTTTCACTCTACAGATGGGTATTGAAGCCAAAAAGTGAATGAGGTAGACAGCCACATTAACAGAAAAATGTTTTTCTTACCTTACAAGCTGATGAATAATCTTTTGCAGATAATGGAAAGCAGGTTTTTTAGAGCAAGACCTTGCCAGCCTCATTAAAATAATTTTTTAGCTAAAATCTTGGTCTCCATGTTTTTATCTCTACAAAGTCTCCACCTCTGCACAGTGACAGTTCCTCTCTAGCTACATAGGACAGTACAGTACTTGCACACAAACCAACATCAATCTCCTGGTACCTGCACATTTGTGCAACAAATTGATAAATCCATTTTCTATTGTCTCCTTCTAGATTACAACTAGCTATCCATGTTTGTAAGTGAATTCTTCACTTAGTACGTTATTTATTTCTTTGCACTGGTGTCACGTCCTTTTAATACAATTTTAACTAAAACAATAAAGTTCCCTATGAAATTGACGTGCAGACATCATTTTCAGGTGACATTCTTTTGACTGGATCTTAGACCTGCAGTCACAATATCCTGGACCTTTGGAGCTCTCTTATTTTTCCTGGAATCATAGGATCATTTAGGTCCTAAATCCTTTAAGATCATCCAGCTGTCAACATAACACTGTAAAGTCCACCAACAACCATGTCCCTAACTGCCATGTCTACACATGTTTTAAATGCCTCCAGGGATGCTAACTCTACCACTTCATTGTTACAGTCTGTTCCAGTGTTCCAAAGAACCCTTCTGGTGGCAAAATTTTTCTTCGTATCTAATCTAAACCTTCACTGGAACAATTTGAGGCCATTTCCTCTTGCCCTGTCCCTTGTTACCTGGGAGAAGAGACCAACATCCACCTGGCTACACACTCCTTTCAGGCACTCGTAGAGTGATAAGGTCATCCCTGAGCCTCCTTTTCTCCAGATTAAATACTCCCAGCTCTCTCAGCTGTTCCTCATAGGACTTGTGCTCCAGACCGTTCCCCAGCTCCATTGCTGTTCTCTGGACATGCTCCAGCACCTCAATGTCCTTCTCATACTGAGGCGCTTAGAACTGAACACAGCACTCGAGATGTGGCCTCACCAGTGCCGAGCACAGGGGGACAATCCCTGCCCTGGTCCTGCTGGCCACTCTATTGCTGACACAGGTCAGGTGCCACTGGCCTTCTTGGTCACCTGGGCACATTGCTGGCTCATGTTCAGCTGCTGTCAATCAGCAGCCCCAGGTCCTTCTCTGCTGGGCAGCTTTCCAGACACTCTGCCTCCAGCCTGTAGCACTGCATGGAGTTGTTGTGACACAACAGCAGGACCTACCACTTTGCTTGTCATTTGTTATTGAGGTTTTTTAACTGGCCATCACAATTGCGATTTCGTGACAAGCTAGAAACCCCCCCTGGGCTAATACATATCTGTTACTGAAAATGATCCTATAGATGTTTTTCCAGGTTGAAGCAGGTACTGTATTTTATAATCAGTTTCTGAAAGATATCAAACACTCTTGATGGCCTGTCAGTTGTATCTCATTTGTATGCATCAGAGTAGCATCTTTCTTATCTTGTACTCTGCCATGCACTTCCAATTTAGTATAGTTAATATGTCTGAGAAGTGAAATGTTCACTTCAGTTCATTCATTAGCTTGCAAACCTCCTCTGCTGCTGTGGAAAAAAAAAAATGCACACTTCCTAGCTGAAATCATTAATATTCTCTGATGGACTCATTCATTCTCTTTCTGCTCTATGACCTTTTATGAAACCTACAAGGCAGCATGAACAATTATTTTTTGACACGTAAGTGTATGCCAAATAACCATAAATATCATATGACACCATTTCATGTAGAGAACTACAAGATGGTGGTACATGATGAGATGATTGACACAAACATACAACACAAATGTGCAAAGACAGAAGCTGCTGGAAGGTTATCAACTACCTCTGGCCTGGGCAGGGTAAGGCTTTGGAGAAGAAAGAAATCGAGTTTCAGTTCCATACATAAACACATCTCACATTCTGCACAAGGTTGGTTTCATTTTCATCTGACTGCCTCATTCTGCAACACTCAAACCATAGTGAAGCACTTCTGACACTGCCTTTGAAGACACAAAGGCCATTATGATAAGCTACTGCTTCAGTCATACATAAAAGTAATAATTGCATTGATTGGAAACAGATTGTCTGGAAATGTAGTGAGTTCACATAAGCAAGTCCTGTTGAAGATGAAAACAGAAAACTGGATGAAAGAATAGAATTTTCAAACATAGTTCATATTCCAAGGTTTTACTTCAGTGTAGATATGTGTTTAAGTAACACACCTGTAACTCCAAACTTGTCATACAAGGAAACACCTGATGATGCACATACAAAGGTCAGTGTCAATGTGTCTGGGTCGGCCTGACCCAAAAATGTGCCTTGGGCTGGGAGCACACCCTCAGAAAAATGCTGGCTCAGATTCCTCCAAGGGTAGAAGTTAAGCTTTCACTCACACATATTTCACAGATATTTTAACAAGCAGGTACCGTGAAGGAGCACTGTCCCTTCCCCATTCCACACTGATGCCTGTGTCCACAGAAGAGAACCAGATTATGAGTCTTCAAGATCCTGAGCTGTGCAAGGAGGGGCCTGGAGGAGGTATCTTTGTTCCTGAGAACAGCAGGCAGGTTCCTGAGACTCCTTTTACCTTCCTCCTGCCAGTTAAATCCTGCTACAAGGCAGCAAGAGGAAAAAGTAAAAAGCTGGAAACAAAAGCAATCATCAGTCCTCAGCAACCAGCGCTAAGAGAATATTCAACCACTGTGCCCCTACTGGCTACAGGGCAGCTTGCACAGGAAGAGAAATTAAAATGATGCAGACATGATGGGGAGTGATTCTGGGGTACCAGACTGAGCTTCCAGCTGAAGAGTGCAAACCCGACTCCTTTTTTGGAGGGATCATTACTACTCCAAGATACCTGCAAGGCCACAGTCTTTTATTTATGCTCCAAAGTGTGTGCAACCCTAGTTAAGAAGCACTCTGCCTTGCTTTCAGGCACATTGTATAAATATGCTTCCAGATGCACTACATGGAAACCGAAATCCACGCACTGTTCTTTTGAACTACTACACAAATCTTTTCCCTAAAAGACAAGGTGATGTCTTTTATTACTTCGTAAGGAATTAAGAGACAATTCAAGATTAAGAAGATTTATAGCAATTAAGATAATGTAAGTTTCTGTTACTGCCTGTGGTCCAGAGCTGCTGCATGCACCTTTGGGAGGCACTCCCATTTCTCCTTCTTAAGAAGTTTGTTGTTCTTTATTTTTGGCATTGTAAAGCCTCTGGAGGCAGGCAATTTTTAGTCAGATCTACACCTGGAAGTGTGCAGTCCCATTTTCAGGGGAACACTCCATGGAACCCCACAACCATAAGGCAGGAACAACTTCCTGTATAACATAAATACAGTGGCTTCTGTTCCTGTTTTGATCAGTAAGCCCTGGCAAATGCTTGTCTTGTCCTCCTGACCCCTATGACGTCGCTAGGATGTAGCTGCAAATAATCTCTGCACAGGTTCCCTTTCTAGTCCATGGAGGTCTACTCCAGCTAGTCGCAGATCTTGGGATAAGGTTCTTCAGGCCAAGTGGAAGCACCTAATTTAGGAGGAGAATTCTCCTCTGGACTTGCTTGCTTGGGATCTACTGATGGAGAAATAATGTAGGCATCTTGTTCACATGAGCCCACCTGCACTGCAGCATTCTGGCATTAGTCACATGCAGCTTGTAGTTCCAGCAGAAAAAAAAAGAAACTTGAAAGCAGATCTGCTTGCCACAATATTTATTTGCCTGTGATTTAGGATTGTTTAGCCCTGCTTTCCTGCTTCACAGAAATTATTCAGTTCGGCACAGAAAGAACAGCTGAATTTTAAAAAAATAAATAAATTGCTAACTGTGTAAATCTCTGCCGCTCTAACAGATTTCCTAAATTCATCCTGGTGACAGATTCCAGACCTTCTCTGTTGCCTTGGAAAATGATGGTCTTCTCCATGGTTCCTGACTGACAAGGATGATGAGCCTATCCAGAAAGCCCAGAAACATCAGTCTGTAAGATAATCCTCCTGACTGGAATCTTCCTGTTGCTTTAAAGAAAGGCTAACAGAGACTGGAGCAACACCATATAACAGTAAATTTGATGACATATTTAGTACATACACATAGAATGTTTCTCCATTGGCAGCTGGTGCAAACCTATCTAAAGACAGCTGTGAGACCAAGGAAGTCAGAAGAACATGACTTCTCTCTGGTGGCAAGCAAGTCACCTATCTCTGCTGCCATGAAGGGGTATTAAATGCTGCTCGTATATGGACTTCCAAGTTCCAGATTACTTGTGTTATACCTGGAGCAGAGGTGGAGGAGGATGTGGACTAGATGACCTTTTAAAGGTCCCTTCCAACAAACTATTCTGTGATTTCTTACCAGATACCTTCAAAATGTTATGTTAGCACCAAAGCCAGATGAATTTGTTAAGTAGTACTAAGAGCAAGAAAACTTTTTTTTTAATTAAAAAAAAAATACAAAATAAACCAGAAGACCAGACACATTAGCAAGATATTATGGCTGCCTCAGTTGCTTCCTCAGGGACTTGGGTGGGAGATTGCAAACTGTTCCCTTGGGCCCCTGCAGATTTTCTGAGAAGGCATGTCTCCTTGAAAGAGACTAATGTATTGGCAGGAAGAAATGACACGGCATAAGGGCACTGGGACTAGCCATAAGCTAAACAATCACTGAAACACAACATCCTCACATAGCAAAGTTCTAAAGAGACTGCAGCCAAATCTTCAAGAATCTTTATGAACTTCTCCCATGCAGTTGAATTCTTATGATGAGATGCCATTGGGGACTCCTACATAGCAGCAAGAGAAGTTTAAACAGCTCTAATAGAGCTTAGCTGGTAAAACTACTTACATAACAGAAAATGTAGGAATTCCTTAGAAATAATTACTTCACCTTCACTTGTTTTCTTAAGATACTTCGAGAAATGTGAATGCTTGGTAACAGCAGCATAGCAATACACTGGTGCTGTAGTGCTTCTTGGTAGCTACTGTGATTTCAGCAGGATGATACTATCCCAGAGAAAAACACTCTTTGGAATGGGCTTTTACTCAAGTTAGGAGTTTGTAAGTCTCATAATATTGAATAGAATCAAGTTTTCTTTGAAGAAATGTTAACATAATTTCTGTCAGTGATATGTCATGTTTTCTCAAGCCTGAGGGCCAGTAGGCAGGCTGTGAGTGGAGGAGACAGGGTTTTCATAAGAAGCTGTGGAACTTCCATTGTAAAGAAATAACCAGTGATTGCAGACACACCGTGCCCAGGAAGAACTCTTTAAATGTGGGTTGCTCTCAGCAGTTTCTTCATACACCCACAGACAGAAACATAACATATACACTCACACACACACACAAATATTGTATCTGCTAGCCAGAGTAGCTCTCTCTCTTCTCTCTGTAGCTTGGGTTATTTCAGTTCTATGTGGGAGTTCCATCCGGGATGCAGCACTGATGGAACAGACAAATCTATCTGGAAGAAAAATTTAGAGACCAAATGTCTAAGTGTGCCTCCAGGACTTTCAGAAAAGAAGCTATCAAAAAGCCATTACCTTCCCTTAATTAAAAAAAAAAAAATCACAGAGATGTGACTTCTTCTCAAATCACTCGTGTTGTAACCACCACAGGCTTATTAACAGATTTGACATCACATGACATCACTGAGGATTCTTTGTCAATGCCACTTAGTGGACTATTTTCAGAAAGCTCCAAAAATGAAAAAAGTACCCAAAAATAGGAGAAAAAGCAGTGCTGCAGTGCTTGGTCCCTTGTAAGTTCAAAGCTTTCAAGAGATCTGAGATAACAAAATTCTGACATGAGAAGAAAATAACTGAAGTCACCTTCAGTCTAAGACTTACAGGTTTATTTGAAACAAAATAAGAAAAATCAATGGCAAGGCAGTCATTAATGTATTACATTGTTTCATATTCTAAGAGACTGGATATGCAAATGCAAAGTTGAAAATACATTTTTAAAAATAGAGGATAAAAATAAAACGAGAAATAACTTACAGGAAAGGTCTGCTGCACTGTTGTTCATGCTTCAAGGATGATAATTAGGTAAGATGTGTAGGGTTCTTTCCAAAGCTGTCATAGTTTGGTTATTCTGCAGTGGTTGTCTCTCACCCACAAATCTTAAAATCTTTGTCCTGGCAAGACGCAGATTCAGTATGAAATGTTTGATCTGCCTCAACTTCCATAAATAAGTTGCCTTCATAAGCATGTAGCTAAAGAGTGTCAGAATATGAACCCCTATGCCTCTGGAGTCAGGAAACACAGCTCCCATATTCGCCCTGTGGCTATTATCTCTTTTCGTATACACCAGATTGTGGTTTAGCCTTTAGAGTTGATTAACACAACCCTGAGCTCCACATCATTATCTTCCCCCCTGTGAAGGTGGTTTCACACTTTTTTCACTGCTTGCAAATGCTTTTCAAGAATCTCATTACGCAGTTTGCAATTCGGGCCTTTGAACACCTCAACAAAAACACTGCCTTGTAAACTGTGAGTAGTTTCTAACCTGACATCCAGAAAAACCATCTCTCAGGACTAAGAAAGTCCATTTCCTTCAAATATCTGGAAAGAGCAAGAAACATCTTCTATTCCCAAAACAACGCATGTATCATTTCTGTTGCACATGTTCCTGCCTTGTAGGTAAGCCTCCTCTTTTACTCCAACATTTGTGATTCTGGGTCCTGAAGACCCCTATGGGTAACACCCTCAAAACAAAGGCAGCTTTTTCTTTTTACATGGACAGAAACAGATTTGTGAGACAGTTCCCCACGTAGGCTTTATCATTTGTTGACAAATCTAAGGCCACTCCAGCTATCTAACATTACTAGAGTCTGCACTTCAGCTTTGCTCTTGGTGCCTCTTTCATATCATGTCTTGTTCAGTCTCCATCATAGTGGGAACTGTACAACCCATTTTGAATATGCAGATCTCAGTACAAATGTTCTGAAAGGAAGGTACGTAAATTTTCTTGCAGAATTTTATAGTAATTTGCTTCAGGAGACAAAAGCCCCACAGTGCTGCTGAACAGTCAGGAAGCAAAGACCTCTTGCAAGTCACCTTGGAGCCTTGATTGAACAAGACATGCTTGTTCTATTTTCAGTCTTCCATTAGTATCTCTTTCTTTCACCCTTTTTAATATATAGGCCATGCCTGCTATTGATCCATGCACTTTACAGCATAGTATGGAGTTACCTCAGTCTATAGAATTACTCAGAAAAGCTCAAGGGACCAGAAGATAATTGAGCGAGAAAAATAATTGATGTAATTTCTGTACTTTTTACTTTTTACTTCAGGAGAGTCAAAAGAAAATTGAAGGGCATGAAACACTTTTGAACCAGAAGAAAATGGTTTTTGAAAACTTTTTTCTAAAAGACTTTAAACTGTTGCCTAATTTGAGATTTCACATCCTCATTTAAGGAAGAGAGATGACAAAAACAAGATTTCAAGAGCTCTCAATTCTCTATTAACCTCAACTCACAGAAATATTACATAAATGAAAAAGTAACAATACAGTCCTAAAGCAAAACCATATTTTTACGTATGCCTATCTAGTGAAAAGGACAAGGGAAGAGTTGTGTAAGACTGTTGCTCTGACTCCTTAAATTCATTTGGATATGTGGAGAAAGCTTACTATGTAAGCAACACAGCTGCATTCACCCTGCATTCATTACTTGTATGAATATCACCTTCTCCTGTGCTCCAAAGGAAGTATTGCAAATGACGGCCAGGGCTGCTCAGACAGCTGTAGCTCAAGCAAACACTTCTTTTTCCTTTCGGAAATGTTGTCTATTGTTGTTAGTCTACTGAGCCCATTCTCCAGACACACTCTGTCCCTCTTGTTTCCTGAATGGAAGGTACAGCAGGAGCGTATAAAGCAGTCATCCACAATTCTCTCTTTTCAAGCCACAGCCACACCTGTTGCCTTATCTGAGCAACAGAAAAGTCAGGGTTTGAAAGAGCCTCTGAGGGGACAGCCATGCCCAAAAACTTGATACTACACTGTGGTATAGGTAGGGCAGGAAGTAGTTCTAAATATCCAAACATCAAATCCAGCACAATCAAGAGGGATTACATCTTGCTCTTCTTTAAGCGTTTTAAGGTAGGGGCAGCAGAATCCCTCAGAGCCATGAAGGAAGGACAACCATATTCATTTGGTGTATAAAATGACTGCTTCATAATCTGAGATTCCCATATCATGCTAAAAAGCTGCATTTTTTTCTTGTGGTAAATATATATTCTATTCAGGCACAGTCTTTTCATTGGTCCTTTGTATTCATAGATTCACATCTGAATTACTACCAAACCAATTGTTTTACAAATGTGCAGTATTCAGTAGTTTGTCAAGTAGCTTAATCCTGTCATGGAAGCATCACAGCGGGGTCTCTTACCTAGAGGAAACATGACTATCGGATTATCTTTTTCCATTTTTTTTCACAGTCCATCCTCTATGGACTGTATTGAATGGAAATATGACTTAATATGTCTTTACTGCCAAAATGGAACCAGAAATAGTGTTAATTCAGACTTAAGAATGGACTAATTGGAGGATTACATGAAACTTTGGCAATAGCTTACCCTGAACAGAAAATTCTGCAGCTCTGAGTTTGGTCCTGTTTGATGTTTCTCTCACCCGTCCTCTAGACTCAGGAAGGATCCACACACAGAACATTGGTTACACTGACCTCTCTTTGCTGTGACTCTGAGCACTGCAGTATTAGCAGTTGGCAAGAGGCAAGAATACTGTCATCAAATGTCAGGACAGTTTTTCTGGTGGCTGCAGAGCTTCTCCTGTATCTGCCCTAGATGTGTGCTCACAATAGTAACTTGTACTTGAATTAACCCAGATGAGACACGTTCAAGGTAGGTCCTCTAACACACTCCTTTCCAAGCTCTTGGTGAAGTTAGTAGTGCTGCTCAACCCAGGCATTCCCAGTCAGCTAGGATCCCACTGGCCACCCAAGGCTTCCAAGAGAGAGCAGGGAAATACCAGAGCATTTCAACACATCTGGGGTTATCTACAGAGTCGTCAGCATCCAGAACCAGAGTGTTCCCTGTACACTACTAGAGCTGTCCTTCCCTACCCCAGGCCAACAGAAAAAAATAACTTTTTTTTTTAATACCTACTTAGTACAATAGAATGTGGAATTACCATCTCATAACAACCCCTCATCCCTGGAGGGTCTACAGCTATTACACTACCTTGCTATTCTCCATGTCCACAAACTTTGAGACCCAAGGGAGCACAAGGACCAAATATAAAGCTTTCATAACCAAACAAGAAAAGCTGAAACACAGAGACCCCAGGCCCTCAGGCTTCAAATGGGAGAGACTGAACTCCACTGTCAGCAATGCAGTAATGCCACACTTCCACAGAGAAACCCAGTGCTGACAAACACAATGCATCATTTGCTATGAGGAAACTTGCTCAGGATTAATTTCTTTGTACCCTTAGTACTTGCTCTGGAATCAAAGGTCACTGGAGCAAAGCTGACATGACAGCACAATCAGAATCCTTTCAAGGCTATAGCTTGTTTGCTGTTTGAAACATAATCCAACATGTAGCCTGCTGTACTTGCTGACATGTAATGCTGTAATCTACACACAGACATATGCAGAGGAAAGGAGGGAAAAGCACAGTTAAAAGCTTTGCATGGACAAACAAATACTGGTCACTCCAACTGCCAATTAAATACATTTAGGATCCTCATTTACAACCCAGAACTGCAGGGATAGGGAGGAATACCAAAAGGACAATTTCAGCATTGAAATATTTAATCAGTGCTCTCCAGAAGAATCAGGTGGAGGGACTGTCATTTTCAATCCCTCTGTGATCACAATTGCAACTGGATTCAACCTCATTTTTTGCAGACACATGGGCTGCAATACTGAAAAGCTGCCCATTTTCTCCTGTGAAAAGCCAAGAGCTCATCACTCACTCTACGTTTGAGGGAAAAAGTGATTTGGAATGGGAGAATTAATGGGAATTAAGGCATTTGTGTTAGAGTCCTTAAGAAAAAAAAAAAAAGAAAAAAAAAGGGCAAAAAAAACCAACAAAAAAAGATGTTCTATTAAATTTCTAGAAGCTGAGGCATGTCATATTTCCCAGTGTCCCATCAAGACGTGATTTTTTTGTTGCCATTTATTTCCCAAAGTGAAAGCAAGCTGTGGGTATTTGTGTGAATATTTTACAATGTTGCTACATGACATGGATCATTTTTTTGGTGTTTCAAAAGGGCTGTTACCATCAGAACACTTCGACATACCAAGTCTGTTCTACCAGAACGATCCTTCAGTAAGTAAAATTCTTGCTTCCATTTCCCAGATGGGGAAAAATTCCTTCAGGCCATGGGAATGGACTCTGCCAAGGGAAGGATCATGCTGACATCACTTTCATAGATGAACTGACTGCTGCAACAAGTCTCTTGCTAGAAACTGAACTAGTCCTTCATGTCCCTCAAATACACCCACTTCTAATGGGATTATTTTGCCCTTCTTATTCAGGAAGCAACTGTATGCAAGACTAAGGAAGTAAAATGTGAGGAAGATGTAATGACAGCCTGACTTTACATAGCTAAAATGGACCTCATCTCTTTAGAGCAATTAAGAATAATCTTCTAGCTTTCATTTTTCTGTTTCACATATATGAACTGCCTTTGTGGATGATTAAGTAGATAAATGACCTCTAAACCATGTAATAGTCAAATAACTGTTAGTAAAGGTGAAAAATAGAGCTAGACTGAACACGGTACTATCCTTTAGCATGTGGAGCATGTTACACATTGGCTTATGAGTTTAAGAAGATAAGCATGCTGCTCAAGGTCATGAGCTCTTTGGTTACAGACATTCAAATTAAGCATTTGGATACTTATTTCTGCTAGTAATTTAAGTGCACAAGCAACATAGTCACTTGGGAAAAGTGTCTGGAAGATAATATCCCCAAAACCAAATAGAGCCATTTCTATCATAATTTTCTTTTGCCTTGAGAGTTAACATTTTCTCTGTTACGTGAGGAGCATGCTTCTATCAAACAAGAAGCTTGGAAATAACTAGATCAACAAGATATCCAAGAATACTTCAGGTTCTTGGAGTTCAACACATAGACTAACACCGTATTTCAATGTAAAATTGAAGGTCACAACAGAAATTAAAATGAAGTTAAGAATGCCATCAGAATTTGTAGCAGGACAATGAGATCATTCCAAGCCCATCATCAAACACTTTATTTGTCCATAAAAAGAGATTTTATACTTGAACAGAAAAAGATAAGTTGCTTATTATTCATTACTTCATTGTTTTGCAAGAACATGGATGTATCTTTTTTAATCCTGCAAAGTCCAGAAGTTTGAAAACAGTTCTATTTTAAAAAAAAATCCCATGATGTAAGCCTACCACTTCAACAGTCTGCATTTTACCTCATCAGTATTTTTCCATCAGCAGTTGTCAAACTTTAGCTATGAGGGTTCATCTGTGATGTACAGTGTGCTGTCTATATGGAATACAACAAGCAGTAATCCTTCACCTCCCCATCTGCTCAGTGACAGAATTACAGGGCACCCCACTGGTCATGCTTTGTCAAACACTGACACAAGTACTTCCAATTTGAATTGCAAATTTCGTGGAGCTATTTATCTAATACAAACTCTCCTCAAAGAGGCATTTACAGTTAGTGGACTCTCCCCTGAAGAGGGAAGAAGGGAAATACATATATTCAGGATTTTTCTATTCTCTATTTTGTTTTGGCTTTTCCTTATGTTCCAGGTTCTAACTTTGTGCATGTGTGTAACGTTTGCCTGTGATCCTACTGTTGTACTAAATGCTGCTCCACAGTGTAGCTGAGATATATGGATGCAGAAGAACTTGCCATGAAAGAGCCTGGTGCCCCAAATCTTTTTTTTCTAGAAACAGGTAAATAGTGTACTGCCAGCTAAAAATTTCTGCTGTTGTTCATCAAATTATACACACTGGTTGATATTTTGCCTCCAGTCTCGGAATTGGATGAATTCCCAATTCGTTCCTCTTACTCCATCCTTGCATTGTAATCCCAAATGTCCCTGTGCAAATCTTTTCAGGGCTTTCTTGAAGACCAGGATCCACTATAGGCCACCTGATCAGATGCCTCTATCAGAAGCCTTCTTGCTTCAGATAGAGGAAGCATCATGCTTGCAAGCTCTCATTCTGATGAGGGATTTCCACCACCTGGACCTTTGCTGAGAAGGCAGCTCAGCTGGCTGCAAGAAACCCAGGAGACTCCTGGAGTATGTGGAGGACCACTTCCTGTCCAGGTATCAGACAAGCCAGCCAGAGGTGAGGCGTTCCTGGGCCTGGCGCTCACCAGCGCAGAGGAGCTCGTTAAAGGGGTTGTGGTTGGAAGCAGCCGGGGCTGTAGTGGTCACACCCTGGCTGAGTTCAGGATCTCAAGGACTGCGGGCCAGCAAAGAGAAACTCTGGACCCTAACATTTGGAAGAGGGAACTTCCAGATGTTTAAAGGGTTAGTGGATGAGATGGCCTGGGAAACTGTCCTTAGGGACAGAGGAGCTGATTAGAGCTGGCAACTCTTTAAAGACACTTTACTTGGAGCACAAGAGCTTTTCATTCAGTGTGTAGGAAATAGAGCATGGCAGGGTGGAAACCAGCGTGGCTTAGCAAGGATTTGCTCCTCAAACTGAGGAGTAAGAAGGAAATGTACACCCAGTGGAAGCAGGGGCAGATGACGTGAGGAGAGTAAAGGGATATGGTTTGAATGTGTAGGAATGGGCTCAGAAAAGCCAAGGCAATACTGGAACAGGACTTGGCAAGGGATAAGTATGCAGGTCAGAAAAGAAAGGCCAAGGAGAGTGTACTTCCACTGATACACAAGAAGGGTGAACTGGTAACAACTGATACGGAGTAGGCTGAGGTAATCAGTGAGTTCTTTGCCTCAGTCTTCATGGGTAGTCAGGCTTCCCATTTCCCTCAAAATCATGATCCTCTGAGTGGGTGTAGGGGGGAGGGAGGTCCCTCCCACTATAAGCAAAGAGCAGGTTCAGGATCACTTCATGAAGCTACATAGACACAAGTCTATAGACCTTGATGACATACATGAGGAAACTGGCTGATGTTGCTGCCCAGCCATTCTGCCTCAAATCTGACAAGTCATGGTGGTCAGGTGAAGTCTCCACTGACTGGAGCAAGGAATATATTTCCCATTTTTAAAAAGGAGAGACAGGAAAATCCAGGGAACTACAGATGGGTGAGCATCACAATTGTGGCAGAGAAGATGATAGAGCAGATACTCCATGAACATATGCTAAGACATGTGAAAGACCAGAAAGTGACTTGAGACAGCCAACATACCTGTACTGTAGGCAAACTGTGCCTGACCAATCTGGAGACCTTCTATGATGGAGGTTGGTGTGATGGCAATGGTTGACAAGAGAAAAATGAGAGATGTCACCTACCTAGACTTCTGTAGGACTTTGATACAATCCCACATCACATCCTTATCTACAGACTGGAGAGATGTGGACTTGATAGATGGACTATTCAGTGGATAAAGAATTGGCTGGATGGCTGCAGCCAGAGAGTTGTGGCTCTGTGTCCAGGTGGAAGCTGGTGACAAGTGATGTCCATCAGGGCTCTCCTGGGACCAGTGCTCTTCAGTATCCTCATCAATGACACAAACAGTGGGATCGAGTGCACCCTCAGCAGGTTTGGAGATGACACCAAGCTGAGCAGTGCAGCTGACACAAGAGAAGGATGGGATGCCATCCAGATGGATCCAGACAAACTTAAGAATTGGGCCCATGAGAACTTCATGAAGTTCAACAAGTCCAAGTGCCAGGGTGCTGCACCTGGGTCAGCAATCCCAGACATAAATAGACTGGGAGATGAACTCACTCACTGAGTGCAGCCCTGTGGAGAAGACTTGGGGGTTCTCATGCATGAGAAGCTGGACACAAGACACCAGTGTGTCCTTGTAGCTCAAAAGGCCAACTACACTCTGGGATGCATCAAAACCAGAAGGTCAAGGGAGGTGATTTTCCCCCTCTACTTTGCCCTCATGAAGTCCCACCTGGAGTACTGTGTCCAAGTCTGGGTTCTTCAGCACAAGATGTGGACCTGTTGGAGTGGGTCCAGAGAAAAGTCACAAAGACGATCAGAGGGATGGAGCATATCCCCCCATGAAGACAGACCAAGACAGCTGAAGCTGTTCAGCCTGGAGAAGAGAAGGCTTCAAGGAGACCTCATTTCAGCCTTCCAGTACCTTTAGGGGGCTTATAAAAAAGTAGGGAGAAGGACTTTTTACATGGGCAGATAAGGGGCAATTAAACTTAAAATTTTAAACTGACATAGGGCAGCTTTAGATTACATATTCGGAAGAAACTCTTTACTGTGAGGGTGGTGAGGCACTGGCACAGGTTACCAGCGAGAAGATATGGATGCCCCACCTCCAGCTGTATTCAAGTTCAGGTTGAATGGGGTGCTAAGCAACCTGACTTAGTGAATGGTGTCCCTGCATGTGGCAGGGGGTTGGAACTAGAGGATCTTTAAGGTCCCTTCCAAACCTAACCATTCTCTGATTCTACGGATGGGAACTTGTGACAGAAGAAATTGCTGTATTGAGGACACCAACATCCTTGGAACCACAGCATGCACTATTTGCTTCACAACATGCAAGGCTGAACATAAAACCAGACCATTTTTCAAAAGCCTCAAGAATCCCATAGCAATTAAGGCCTTTTCAAAAAGCAATCCTCTTTGCTGTGTACAGACCACATACATATTGCTAGGACTCATTATGTTCTGCCATTAATTGCTGTCCCTTCTTTTTCCTACCAGAAATTATCTTCCTAAAGTCTAAACCCAACCATGTGGCTGTAATTCAAGGTGACTGTGAAACCGCACTGGCCAATTTTATTGGTCTGTGAGGCCTCCAGTCAATGAAGCAGATGAATGACACCTTTCTGAGCCTTCAATTTATTCAGCTCTACAAGGAATCTTGCTGTGAAATACACACTAGTATAAAGGTGTTTCCAATCTGCTGTTAATTGATTCCAGGCCAGGAAAAGACCAGGTTAAAAGAGTATAAGGCACTTTGATACAAAGCCTGATTGTGTCTTTGAATGCAGTCATAATATCAGCATAATTATGTAAATATACAATTAAGTAATTATACTGGTATACTTTCATATTCATCTAGCAATTTTTATTTGAGACCACACTGCCAAGAGTACTAGGACTATACAAAACACAGTTGCCTAACAATAGGCTCTGAGTTACCCCATTGTATAGTCCAGGCTGTAATAATAAGAGAGTCTAGCTTGGTGTTAAGTGACTACTCTCAAAAGCAGTTACTGTTGCTAGAGATAGCAACTTCCGGCTGACCCAGGTACCACAAATACCATTAACAGCCACAAAAGAGTGTCAAATTATTCCGTAAGACTTCTCCATAACAGAGCATCCATTCTCAGTATCAGTAGCACCACAGACCATTCCTGGCAGTATATTTTTTCCAGCTCCACCAGATCATTAAGGACTATCAAGAAAAGATTTTTCACAACTAGCTTTGTCCTTATTCCTGCCAGGCGAACCAAGGAGAAAACTTATAATCCGCTGCAAAATGGAAATATCACCAACAAAACATTTAAATCTCTCTATACAATGCTAGGGTTTGTAGAGATAGTCTCTCACAGAGGCCTTTATTTAAGGAAACTACGGAAAGAGACATCAGACAGACCAAGATTCTTGTGATGTACTGGGACAATCTTTAGAAGAAGCAGTGCAGCTTGTTAACCTATTCAGGCCAGAGTAAGTATTCAGGCTAGGGAAAGTCTGACTCATGCTGAAACTAAAGTTGTAACAAAAACAGAGAAGAGACACTGACTTCGGCACATGGTGGAACATACTGCATCTGTGAGCACTGTTAAAACCACAGATTTCCTAATCACAAGAAGCCTAGTGCTTACAATGTCTTATCAGCTGAAAGGGATTCTGAGAGGAAACAAAAGTGCTAACTTCTGCCACAATTTTTGGGTTAGATTAAGCTGCCAGTATTGAACTTTTCCTGTAATTCTTTGGAGACCTCAGTGCCTCCTGCCTTGGGAACAATTATGCCTTCAGAGGTCCCCCAGACCACTAATTACTCACCAGAGGACAAGATAACCTTCAAACTAGCACATAACATAGAACTTAAAGAAAGAGTTTCTTTTAACTAGTTTCTAGGTTACCACAGCATACATGTCCTTCTTCTCTTCTGTACTCTTCTGTCTTTTGCTTTTCATAGGAACATAGAACACCAGGTTGAAAGCAACCTCAAATATCCTTTGGTCCAAAACTTGCTTGACAAAAGCACAGGCTAGACAAGATGGGCCAGCACTGCATCCAGATGACTCTTAAAAGTCACCAATGTTGTGGTATCACCACTGTTCTGGGGAAATTACTGCAATTGCTCATTCTTCTCATTGAGAAAAATTTTCCTCTCATGGCCAGTTGGAATCTCACCAGGAACACCTTGTACCCTTCTCCATCTTTTCCGTGCAATTCATTTTTGAAAGGAAGGCTTCATCTTCTTTGTAGTCACACTTTAAATACTGGAACACAGTGTTAAAGTCTCCCCTAAGCCCTCTTTCCTCAACGAGGATCAAACGCAGCCCTCTTAATTGCTCCTCATATAACAGGTTCCTCTGTCCTTTGATCCTCTTTGTTATCCTTCTCTGGAACCTCTCCAGTCCATTCATAATTTTTTTCTTAGAATCACAGAATCATTTAGGTTGAAAAGACCTTTAAGATCATCAGCTCCAACTATTAACCTAACACTGCCAAGTCCACCACCAACCATGTCCCTAAGTGCCACATCCACATGTCTTTTAAATATCTCCAGGGATGCTGATTTCACTGGTGTGATGGCAATGCTTGAGAACCCTTCTGGTGGCAAAATTTCTTCCTCATATCCAATCTAAACCTCCACTGGAACAACTTGAGGCCATTTCCTTTTGTCCTGTCCCTTGTTACCTGGGAGAAGAGACCAACACCCACCTGGCTACATGCGCCTTTCAGGCACTTGTAGAGAGGTAAGGTCATCCCCAAGCCTCCTTTTCTCCAGGCAAAACAACCACAGTTCCCTCAGCCACTCCTGATCAGACTTGTGCTCCAGACCCTTCACCAGCTCCGTTGCCCTTCTCTGGACATGCTCCAGCACCTCAATGTCCTTCTTGTAGTGAGGGGCCCAGAACTGGACACAGATCCTATAGTGTAGCGTCGCCAGTCCGAGTACAGGGGGACAATCCCTGCCCTGGTCCTGCTGGCCACGCTGTTGCTGATACAGGCCAGGATGCCATTGGCCTTCTTGGTAACCTGGGCATTTGATGGCTTATGTTTAGCCGGCTGTCAAGCAGCAGCCCCAGGTCTTTTTCAGCTGGGTCACTTTTCAGCCCCCAGCCTGTATCGCTGCCTGGGGTTGTTGTGACCCAAGAGCAGGACCCTCATACACGTGGTCTCAGCACTGCCCAGAACTCTCTGCAGAGCTTTCCTACTCTCAAGCAGATCAGCACTGTTCTGATGTTCACCTCATTTGCTGCTGGCAAAACACACAAAGCCTTGAACATCTTCTGAGCTTGACATACTAACTCTATTTGTCATTTACTGACACATCTCAAAATGTATTTGTTCTTAAGAAATTCAGGATAAATCACAACCTTCCTTCTTGCCCAAACTGTGAAATGAAGGGATATTCTGCCCAATTTTTTTTTTTTTTAACTAATCATTAGTTCTAAAACATTACATTCAGCTGACAAGCTCCATCAAGCTTTCTGCTGATCTCCCTGCAATGTCAGCTTGCTTTTTCTCCCTCTGTCATTTTTCTCATCCATAATATAAAACACGAGCAAGGTCTAAGAGAGACTTGACAAGAGCTGTATTTACGGTGTAGGTAAGGTAAGATTTGTATGCAGCCATCGGAGAAATCTACTATGAATATTAATCTGATGTTGCTAAAAAATAATTTATTGGTACAGCAGCTTACATATTAAGCTCAAAAAATCCATGCAATGAATTTGTCAACATTTATAACTCTAAATTAACTGTCATTGTAACTCGAAATATAACCCTCTTTCTGGGTTTCAGGCCACATTCAAGGCATCAGACAACACAGTGAAGTGGCCTACTGCAGCCTGATCTTCCATTAGCTGGGCTGTTGCTCACAACATGTAAAACACAGCTTTTTTCACAGACACCCCTGCTTCCATCAATACTTCTAGCCTTCCTTGTATACTTCTTCAGGTACCTTGAAAAATGTCTGGTCTGAGTCTAATGTTGATTGTCGTGTAGTGTAAAGGATAAGCAAGGAAAGGAGACTCCTTCTTGCATATTTGCATGGACTATCTGTGGTGGTTTGAACCTGAGTTGATGGACAGTTGTTTAGACCAATAACACTTCGAAATTTACCTATTTATACTGCGTGGAGGGGCGGGAATTCTCTCTTGCTTCCGGCCCTCGGACAGGTGACTGGGCTGCACGCCCGGCCTGGCTCTGGGCCCGGTGGGGCCGGGGCCACGGCCCCAGCTCCGTGCGGGCCGGGATGGCTGCCCCGCCGCCCCCTTCTCCGGTGCGGCCGATGGACTGAAACTTTACACCGAGACCGCACCGAGACCGGCCCTGCCCGGCCGGGATCCTGTGACCAGCCGGATGAGTTCAGAGCCCAGCCCGGGTGAGAGTGACTCCTTCAGCGCTGTAAGTTCTCCAGAAGAGATGAAACCTGCAAACATCAATCCTCTCCCAGGTCAGACGAAAGGGAAAGGTAAAGGCACATCGTGATAGTGACACCAAAAGTCAGTGAAGAAGAAAGAGCTGAAGCCCAGAGGGAGGAGATAGAGGAGATGCTTTAAAGCTGAAACTCTTTTGTAAAGCTATGGTGATGGACTCTGATACATCAGAGAACCCCTTGTAATTTCGTGATAAGCATGGGGGGGTAGAGCATTCAAATTAGCTACGAGCAAAGATGCCTGTGCTAAAATAAGTAAATGTTGAAGTAGCTGTGATCCACTGAGAGCCTGAACAGAGAGAGACAGTGATGAAGTGATGAAGTGAAGATCCTTGCTCCCAGGGAAGAAGAAGACCTCTGTTCCTAGAGATGAAGATGATCCCAGAGGTAGATGGGAACCTTTGTTCTTGAACAGCTCATCCTTAAAATAGTACCCCAGTCACTAAAATGGAACCCTCGAAAACAGCTGTAGGGAAAGCTGTAAGTTGAGAGAAGGGACATTTTTTTCACATGCCAGCAGAAGACCACCCCGGGCGGCTGTTGTGCTGTGACATTGAAACCATGAGAAAACTATTTCTTGTGGAGAAGCCCATAGCATGGGCAAAAGAGACTCCTCTCCCTAAGTGAACTGATGAAAGACTATTATAGAGGTGGTAAACTGACTGCAATAATCCCAAGTTTGTGTCTTTATGCTGTAGCTGGGAGGAGGGAGGAGGATGGGAGGAAGAGGAGTGTTCTGAAGGTTTATTCTAACCCTTATTATTCCTTTTAGTTCTGTTAATAAACTTTTTTATATTCTGTAAAGTTTAGAGCCTGCTTTGCATTTTCTCCTAACTCTTACCTCACAGAAGGCAAGATATGTGAACAAAACCACTACACTTAATTGGTGTTTCTGCCCGGTTTCGAACATAACCCGCTATGCTGTCCCATCTTACTGCTAGTCCAAAGCATAGAAAGCTGCTAATATTTACTGTCATACTGGTCAAGAACACATTTTTATTCTAATGTTGCACAGAGGTGAATAAGGAGATAAGAGAGGATGGAGAATGATTATCTGCTCTCCCATTCTGACCATGCTGGAAGTACTGTCTCATTTTAAATGAGGCTTGTGTATTCACAGTTTAAATTTGAATACAGAATTCGGTTGTTTCCACCACAAAGCACAGGCAGGCCCTTAAATACAGTTCTACCCTTGAGAAGAATGCTAGGCCTGTTGTCATTATCAGGTGCATAGTCCATCCTATCTCATCACTAGAGAGATCATTTTGCTGCTTCCCCCAAATCTCCAAGGACCCATTGGGAGGTAGAGTCCACGCTCCCCTTCTTTCCTAGACTGGGCAACCAGTTCACTCCACCAACAGCAATGAACATGTCGATATAGATCACAAAATCTGAGCCTTCTGTTACACTCTTCGCTATGCACCTCTTCCCAGATTGTGTTTTTGCACATGCACCATCCTAGAAAAGCTGCAAAACCTTTCCTGGCTAAGTCACGTATTGAAAACAAATTGCTGAAAAGCAATTGCGCATCATACACATGGAAAGAATATTGCAGATAACATGGGCAGTCTTAGCAAATCTGTGTACAAGCAGCCTTAATTCTCACTGAAAGCCATTAAGCCATTACTTAGTACCTGGGTTCAGTGTGCCATCAGAATAATGCAAATTTTTTGAGGCACTTTGCAGGGTCATGAGACCAGCTGAACAAACAGCAGCATGGTTATTTATTGCTTTTGCCTATTCAGCACAGGCTCACCAGCGCTTCCCTTGCCAGTCAACTAACAGTGCACATTGTAAACTCATGTCCTCTGTTTAAAAGGACATTCTGAGACAGACCAAGGATTCTCAGAATATATACTAATGTATTCAATAAGATTTAATATCCTAATATATTCAGTAATAGCATGCAGTGCCTACCTTCCTGTGTTCCAGAACCTAAGGTAACTGGGTTACAACAATACTGCAACTCTGTCTTGCATGTTACCTCATTTCCAAACTGATTTGGCTTAGTATTTAAGAAAATATGTGCTGATTGATATTGGTTAAATCACACACACTGAAGTATGCACTTACCTTCCTTGTGTCAGACATTTTCTTGATCTTTCCAACATGCAGATGAAGTTGGGTCATCCTCTTTCCCTTTCAAGACTTAACTGTGGAAGTAACATGAGTTTTCTTCTGGACTTCCCACAGTATTCAAATAACTTACCATGAAAACATAATCTTACTTTTTTAGATTTCCCTGGGCAGCAGTTTTGAGATCTTGAAAAAGCTCTTATCATCTTAGGATGGAAAAATTTCACCAGTTTTATGCATTGTGACTGCACCATTTTTTCCATAAAAGTGCCTACCAAGTTCATTCCTTCTTGTGCAGAACACTCCAAGCTCAGATATCATTGAAGAAACTAGGTGTAACTCTTTGCCCACTTGGTAATTCTTCATGCCTCCCTTTGCATCTGAGTTGAGTTTCCCTTTCTACGCTAGCTTGCTCCATTTTGCTCATACATCCACATAATTCACTCTAATTTATTGCCAGAAGAATATTGCTTCATTGGCAGTTTTTGCTCAGTACTTAAAGCACATCCATACCATCTTCAAAAATAAGGGTGAATGGTGATCAGGCAAGAAATGTGAATCTGACAGTAAGAGAAGTGTTTTATCTTTTCCAAGATAAAATATCTGCTGAACAGCTTTAAATTACTGTTTTTACAGCTCTATCAGTATGTAGATAGTTGTTTGCCTAGGCAGCACTCTAAAATGCATACATATTATCTCATTTCTATTGCTAAGAAGAAATATTTTTGTTAAAACAAAACATACACACAAAAAAAGCCCCACAGTGGCAAAATCTATTACCATCATGTTTTCGGCAGCTGATTCTGATAGCAGCCACAGACAGTTCTTCCTTTAACCACTGGTAAGAATTATGTGCTAGTACGGTCAACAGTCCAAAATGCAACTTGCCGTGTGGCATGTTTCACTCAAACCTTCCTTCAGGTAAAGAGAAATGGAAAGTGTCAAGTGGAAAATCTTTAAAAGGGAATTAAGTTACCCTGGACTCCAACTGATTCTGGAACAGACACGTCCAGACACACAAATATTCCCAGATGAATTGTTCCTGAAAAGAACTGTTCAACTATATCTTAAGAGAAGATGCCTTTGATTGCATTTCTTTTTAATAATTTGCAGAGTTTGCTTACAGACAGAGTCACCTGAATGCTAAGACATACTGGAAATATCAGTGGAGCAGCAAAACCCAGGTTTAAATGTCCAGAAGGGAAAGTGCAACAATTCTAAACTACATCAGAGGCTGGAAGAAAAAGAACTTGTAGGTCTCTGGTCTTATGAATGCAAGCCTATGATCACCTGCAAACATGAGGCTCTGCCAAATCTATGCTACAGAAATGCTTCATCACAAATTCATCCAATTTGAATCCAAAATTAAAAGCTTGTCCCCAGGAGAGGAGAGACTAGGACCTTTCCAGTCCCTGGTTCTATTATGACACCCTTGACAATAAATCAACAGAAAGTTTTTTGGGTGATCTTAGAGCAGTAGATAAGGGACATTGCGTTACAGTGACGAATAGAAGAAGATTTAACATTGGATGAAGAAGGATCACAAGGATAGGTGGAAATAAAGCCGGCAGAACTGATGCAAAATGTTGTCCTGGTTTCAGCCAAATACAGGGTTAATTTTTCATGGTAGCTGTGAGGGGTGCAGCCTGGAGCTGTGTGGGCATGGCCAAGACCCAAGTGCTATTTGGTAATATCTTTAGTCATTGCCAGGTCCAAGGAAAAGGGACTCTCTCTTGCAAGAAGAAGGATGTCCCTTTCTGGTTAGGAAATCAAGTGTGGTGGGCATAGGGTCTGTCCACCATTGTTTCATTCTCCTAAGTTTGGTGAGCATTTTGCACATAAATCACTCTCTCTTTGTACATTTTATTAGTAGTATTAGTATTGTTGCTGATGTTTCTGTTCCGTTTCTTATCTCATTGCTTTTAGTCCTTATCTAACCCAGTATCTTTGCCTTTTGTGCCTCCAAATCCTCTTTTCAGCCACCCATGGGCAGAAGCGAAGGGGAAGGGAAGTGAGTGAGCAGCATGTGGTTTTGGAGTCTCAGGGATGGGGGGGCTAAGCTGGGGGATACCAGTCCTAAACAACTACAAACGTGTATTGAAGCAGTGCCAGACCTTACTGTTTGAATATGGCTTGGTCTATCAACCTCTATCTTCCGTCTCTTCCGCTCCTCCTTTTTCCTCCAAAGTTAGACAAGAAAGTATAGGGAAGCAGGCTACTGAAACCCATCTGGCACCCACGTAGGCTTTTGGTGACAAGGGTTTGGAAGGAATTCTAGGACCAGCTCCGCCATGCACACCATCTGCTCATTTCTGATCTTCATTTCTGATCTGTCCTTCATGTCTTATCCCCATAGTGCACAGGATGGGCTGGTAAACTCAGGTCTGGATCACTAGCTGAAAGAATAAGGTCTGAAGCACTTCAGGAATTAGTGTTGCTGTTTTGGCTGTGGGAACAGACCATCATGCTGAACATTTGGGAGCTCTAGAGGAGATTATGCTGCATGCACAGCCAGTCACACAGGCAGCAAAGAGCTCTTGATGAGCTCCCAAAACTGATTTTAATTGCGCTATTTCTCATCTATATCCCAGCTCACTTGTTTTACTTCACACATCTCAAGGACAGAGCCTGAGATTTCACACTCAGTACAGAAGACATTAGCAGAAAATCTCATTGTGTCCAGAACTTTTTAATGACATTGGGGCTTTTGAAAACCTCAGTTAGTGATTGATACCTCCAGTTTCTAAGTTCAAGCATCCAGCCTCTGATAGATCAGACCATCAAGGTTTTTCAGTCTGATACTGATAAACCTCTGCAGTCCCTTGACTTTCTGCTGTCTTTTGAGAAATTGATGTTTCTGAAAACAAAAATCCAAATCTATGTTCTTTTTCTCTGCTTGTCTTACCTGCTAAGATCAGCTTTCCACCAAGGATGAAGGTACAGTTTATACAGCAAACTGCCCTGCAGCCTGTCTCTTTTCTCTGTGTTAAGTATTTCTGTTCAGTTGCAAGGTGAGACAAGCTGCCTTTGAGAGTTCCCCTACTGCACTTTGGGAGTTTCACAACCTCTGCAGAGATTCATTCTTTTTTTTTAATTGTGAAACATATTCTTGGGGAAAACCAGGGCCTTCGAAGTATGGCATCTAGGAGCAAAAGACACAGTAAAAAGTCCAGAATACCCTTCTATGACTCTGGCAATGACTGAATCACAGAACTTCAAGCTGGAAGGGATCTCTGGGGACTTTTAACAAAAGCCTTCTCTAAGCAAGGCTAGCTTCAAGTTCAATCAGGCTGTCTAGAGTCTTGCCCACTCACATTCTGGAAATCTCCAAGCATAGGAATACCACAACCTCTCCTTTTAAAATAATTTTCTAAGTGAAAGAGCAAGAATCATAAAAGTTTACAGAGGCTGCTTGCTCACCCAAAATAACTGGAGGGCAAAGCTTTTTCCTCATCCAGATGTCTGATATTCTGCAGCATCCAGGCCCCTAATATCCCTGACCAAAATATAAAATCATAGCAAGATCCTCAATTATGCCTTGAGATGTTTATATCTGCCCACTTCGTATCATGTCCATTGGCACTTGCACATCTTTGACTCCCTTTGGAAAAACACTGTGAAGTTCTGTTTAGAAATTACAACAGACTGGTTGACTCTTCATCTTGGTTTATTTGCAAAGGTCTTCACCCTTCTGCTGCAGGACTGTGCTGCTGCTGTTGCATCCCCCCTTCTCCCCCCCCATAATTTAGTGATTTTACTTGCTTTTATCCCAGACAGCTGTCTGTCATACTCAAGAAACTGCTGTCATCCCGTGCGCTCCCCCACTCTGCCGCTGTCCTTTTTTTGCTTTATGCTTTATAGATAAATTAAGGACTTCAAAGAGAAGATCTAGGAAAGAGTCTTTCTTTTCAACTTACCCTCCTATTTCTGTCAGACCTGGTTTGATGCTGACATAGACGTTCTGCCATCCCTGAAACATAATAAATAGCAGCACACAACCAACTGCATCACGTTGGCTCACAGATTCAGTTAACTACTTAACTACTTAATGCCTCAGAGGTAACACTTGCTTGGGAACTGACAAAATGGCTCAGCCCTGCAAGAGAACTTCCCGCATATTCTCCAGGATCCTGGCTTCTTTGCAGTCTTTTCTTTCATCTTTGCATAAGTACCACTAGTGCAATAACATAAAGTCTACCTGACTTCATTTTATGTTTAAATATTAGCAGAATGGTCAGATTTTCTTCCCATTTTAAGGTTCAGTGTACCCTGGGAGGATAAAGAAAATTTATTTATTTGACTTCATTCTGTTCAAATAAAAAGAAGAAATCCTTAGCAAATAGCAGCATTGCTTGGGGTTGGTTTTTGGGGTTTTTTTTCTGTTATAGCATAGAGCCATTAGGCACGAGCTCTAAAACCAAATATACCAGACACTGAAGAACTAACCTTAGAAAATCCAGACAACTCTTATACATGTCTCTGTCTGAAATTTGCTGAAGGTTTACTTCATGAAAATATGTTCTGTGTCTCTGTGGGTTTCCAAAAGCTCTCATTATTTCATGGTCCACAAAAGAGTGATTCTGTGCATTACCAAAGTCTCATTCCCTAGGAGTTTACTGAGTAGAAATACTACATTTTCTTGTGTGGTTTCCAAGAAAGAATGTCTGAACAAGAAGTCAACCCCACATTGCTTCACAATGATCATGAAGAGGGAAACTCTTACAAGCTTATTTCAGGTCTTTCATCATATTGGTGCTATTTCTTCCACTGCTTAAGTGGGAGTCTAAGAAAGGACTAAGCTTTAAAAGTTGTAGGGAGGCAGTAGCAGGCAGATTTCGCACCTTCCACCCCTCACATGTGTCTTCTTTCTGCTGCGAAGGAGGCCCAGCTAATGTAGAGGTAAGCAAACCATTTCCAACACAACTAGGGTCAAACTTCATATAAGCATTTTTGCTCTGTTTGAGGAGCCATCCAGAAATCTTGCAACTGATGTGGAAAGGGTTGATCAGGCCAACCACACCTCCCACCCTTATGGCATTCAGTCTTATGCAAAGACTGCTTTGCAGCCAGGTATAACCCACACAAAGGTTCGTCTCAGGTCTCGCAGTACAGAAGGTCTGCTGACAAGGGATGTGGCCAAAGCGACACTCTGGCTTTTTGAATTTGGTCACCAGCAATCAGGGTTCACAGAGTGGAGAGAGTCCTGCCTAAGCAGAAGAGCTTTTTATCTCAAGTCATTCATGTCCACATATTTTCCTGCTAATTTTCCTACTACTCTAATTTCTTCTTTATTTTGCACCTTCCAAGGGCATGGCAGAAGGCTATGCAGACTTTGCTACATAAATAATGACAGAACAGCCTTCAGCAGTGGTGAATGGAGAAGGGTGTTGAATAATGCTGAAGCCAGTGTGACTCATCAATCCCAAACTTAAACACCCTGATAGTGAGGTGAAGATGTGGCAGAGTGGGTAACGGACCTGATAAAGGAACAAACAAGTGACACTACTGATGACTTACCTAAAGATGCTGAGCTGACACAGCTGGCCTGGAGACATCCGACTGTCAGTCAGTCACCCCAGTCTGACTTTCTAATGGCCGAGTTTTTAAATACACCTCTTCTAGGAGTGTGTATGGAAAGTTTTGTTAACTTTAATATAATTACTTCAATATAATTACTTTAATATAATTTCTTCAATATTGTTTCAAAAATAGTGCACTATACTATACTAGTAGTTATAGCTACCTATACTGTGTAGTAAGTAATTCTGATTAAGATCTATTCGTTTAACCAGTATCATAATAAATCATTTATATTTATATAAATATATCTGGCCTGCCATCCTCAAATATGCAAGACAAAGTTGTATAAAGAGTCCATTACGCCTATATGGTCCTTTAGACATAAACAATCAACAAAGTCTGAGGCTAAGTGTGGATCCAGCCACACATAGACTCCTCCCTGAGAAGGAGTTTAGAGAGAAAGACGGTCCTTTCTGCACCTTGTGACTCAGTGGGAGGGCTTCTCTAATCAACTTTGTCTGAAACTCCCATTCTGCCCACAACAAGCATGGAGAAAACACAAAGGTTAAAACAAAGGTGAGAATATCTGAGGTCCAAGCTTCAGCATCCAGTCTGCCAGCTGGGCCTGTGTCAGTGTGTCATACCCTTATACACCAAGAAAGCTGAGTGGATCACTCAAGCCTGTACAAGGCTTAAGGTGTCAGTCAGTGCAATGGCCTTACCCATTCTTGCACCACTTAGTCTTCTAAACACTTGGGATTTACATCCTAGCTTTGAAATCCTAGATAGTTGCAGGGCCAGAATGGAGAAAAAGCTGCTTTGATGCAGACAAATAAAGTTTTTCAGAAAATGCCTGCCTTGGAATGTTCTGTGCTGATCAAAAACATGGTAAGAGCTGAGCTTGCACCAGCGTTTTGCAGCAAGATCATAGGTGTTCCTTCAGTTGCCAAACAAGCAGATCCATAATGGCTCTGTTCTCACTCAGCGCACCTCCTTTCAAAATCAGAAAGAAGATTCCCTGTATTTTCCAAAAGCATAGAAAATGGTGGAAAGGTATTACTCATTTCAGTCGTCTGCATTGGCAGAGGTCATCTGCACTCTAGACTGCAGCCCAAGGGGGTGAGCAGAGCCATGCCCATACCAGTGTGAGCAGAAATGAATGCATGTACACTGCTACCCCCAAAAAAACTGTTCAAAACAGGATAAAGTGACCCAGGTATGACATACACTCTATTTGACTTTATGCCCTTGTGGCTCATTGCAGAAACCAAGAAGTGGAGCCAGTACAGTCCCTGGAGGTTGCAACCACCACTGTCTGCAAGTTTTCCCAGCACAGGAGACTGATGGGGGCTTGTAAAGTAAATTGCTGCTCTATATATGTAAAGAAACACACACCCACGAGCAGAAGGCAGGCTAATAGTTTTGTAGAAACTCATTTGTTAGCGCAGACAAGAAGAGACTTCAGTGCTGTTTTAATGTGCAAGCGGCTGCCAGTCCTGCTCTCTAGCTTGTTATCTGGGCAACATACCTGACACCTTATCTGCCTCCATGTAACAGAGGTCACACGACCCTCTTCCCCACCTACGACACTCGAGCACAACAGTGTGCTCAAGTGGCTTGTGCCCATTTTTCTAATGGCTTGTGTTGATCTTCACCAGCAAACAAATACATATTAGACAGATCTTCTCTTTCCCACCAAAAGACATACTCAGCCCATGCCTTCAGAAGATTTGGGAGTAAAACCTGTTTTGTAGCAGTGGCAGAATGTATCCACCAAAGCTATATTCTGTGCCTCTGAAAGAGACTGGGAAGAGAGGAGCACAGCATTAGGCACAATGACAAATCCAGTCCTGTCTTGGCAGCTTATTTTGCCAGTCAGTTGTCTCTTAAGTTTTGTGACAAAAGAAACCAGCCACGGAGAAGATGAACTCTGCAAGCTTTATGACTGGTAAAAATTATTCTTTATTTCCCTGATCACGCAGGCTGGGAACCTGAGTTTTGGATGAAACCTAGTTTCTCTTTGAACTTTGGAAAAAAGAAATTATAGTCTGGCATACTCAGTGAATTTCTCTGTGGCACGAAGGCTGTGATTCAGTGAACCTAATGAACAAGACTGAAGATTTGAGCAAGATCAGTTAATTCCCTGGTTAGGCTGTGAGCCCTTGAAGTGCTTTTCTCATTATCCTTCTACTTTGATTTCAGTCTCTCCCACTATGGAAAAACCTGACTTAATTCAAACTAGCAGAGTTTTCCTTTTTCCACTTTAAATGAAAAAGAGAGCAGTAAGACTAGTAAGGAAAACTTTGCGATCTAATAATAAGATTTCTGTATATCCAGATGTTCAAAGAACACCCCTGTGGCAAGGGTCCTGGTTACCAAAATACAGCAAACCCCTGCAAAAATAATAATATTTCAATCAGTGTTCCTTAGCAAGATATTCATAAACCAGATGGTTTATTCATCTACAGGATTTTTCCTACATCTTTAAGTGATTACTTGCTACAAAAGCACTACTTTCCAGGGGAATCCTGAGAAGCAGACAAAAGCAAGTTTATATTCTGTAAATATATCTGGAACAGTTGGAGCATTGTCTTTCCCTGAAAGCCCTCCCTTGGCAGGGCTGGATAGGACATTTTCATCTCCTCAGAAAAAATATCAACTATATTACTTTCTGCATCTTTTGGTTTGGTGTTTTGATTTGTTTTGTTCGGTTTGGATCTTCCCTGACTTTTAGCTTGCTTCCTTGGAAGATTATTAATATGACACCACCCTGTGGTATAAACTATGCCACACTATCCTTCTTTCTGCTCTCCCACTGACAGAGGCGTACATACAGTTTCAGCCCTGTTTTCCGGTTGTACACAAGCAAAATGGAGCAGGCCATGAGCACTAGCTTTCTAACAGTATCCCAGCTATTTTTCATATCATCTTTGTTCCCACTCCACATTTTCTTTGTTCTTTCCTATACTGCCCATCTGTATGGTCAGCATTGGTGGCTAAAGAAATGCAGACTGGTCTTCTGATCAATACCTCTTGGAATAGTAAAAGTCATCATCTCTGTCCTTGTGGGTGCTCATTTCAGTTCATCAATCTTTCCTTATCTTCTGCTTTTTGTGTAACAAGTATCTTCTAAACTTACTGTGACACAACTGAGCAGTATTACTGTAAGACATGGAGGCCTTGTTTTGAACAGTTTTACTTCCACCAGCAAGTACTTCCTAAGAACATCCAGGAACTATAATAGGTGCTAGGAGTAAGACAACGTGAAATCTACCCAGCAGTAGAGCCAGGAAATATTTCCACTCTCCTCGTAATCAGCTAGCCATGCACCTGGTGCTGACTTCACTCACTGCCACAGAAACAACTGTGGTAGGAGCCAAGCTGGATCCTTGATTTCACATCATGATGACTTAGCAAACTTCACTGACTAGCCCTGGCAATGGATCTGTATACTGGACACTCAAAAGTCCTGGGGATGACATGCCAAATCAAACGACAGAACGCTGCAACCATTCCAGAAGAATAGTTGTCTACCAGGGAAAAAAACTAAACACCACCACCACCCCTCCCCCAAAGCCCTAAAACACTTCTTAAACCTCTTTAAAGATAGCAAAAACATGCAATGCCGGATGCATTGAATGGTAGAACTCAGGCTAGCTCTCATCAGAGTGAGAGAATTCCCATTCACAGGGCTCTTAAAGAGATATTTGGAAGTCATTCCCCATTTTAACAGTGACCTCATCATAGATTCATACTCCTTTTTGCACCATAACCCATCTAATCAGAAACAAAGGGGCCAAGGGAGGAAATTTAATGTAACTTGAACAGGCCAGGTGAAAATACATCATCCGAACTGCACAGTGAGAAAAACAAGTGTATCTGAAGGGAAAAAAAATCAATGACAAACAAACAAACCGCTGGAAAAAAAAGAAGTTTGGCAGTTCCCAAAGAACATGTTAATTATTACTAATGAAGTAATTAACATTTTTTAAAACCTCTGAAAAAATGAAATTGGCTATGCAAGTTCTAATTAATACTGTAATAATTTATCACAACGTAAAATGAGAAATCTTTGCTCCTCATTAAAGCAATAACTCAGTAGAATTTTATCAGGAAAAAACAACCATGGGAAATAGGGCTGGAAAAATCCCAAAGAAACCAAACATTCCATTCTCCTACCACGACCAGAAAGCTGTTTCTGCATCACTTTATTTGATGGATTTTTTTCAAACTGTTATTTCTTCTCAGAGGAAGAAATTCTACCCCAGCTCACCCCCAAGAAGGAATATAGATTTTTCTCTACCAGGTATCTGAATTCTGTCCACTTTTTCCCTCCCCCTCCCTATGTCAGTATAAACTTTGTCATCACAATGTGCATGGAGAACAGTTATCTCTTCCTGCAGTAGTAAATATGGAGATGTTTCAAGCCTGTCAGTGTACAGTCAGGGGCAGTTTAATCTGACCCTGCTTAGGCAGGGAAGTTGAAGATCTCAAGAAGTCTCTTTCAATTTCTGATATTCTGTGCTTCTGAGAGTATAAAATAGGAATTAAGATCCAAACCAGCAGGCAGTATCCTTCAGGTAAGGGTTTGGTCCAAGACAGACCAGTGTGCTTTTCTGGGATGGAAAGAAGCTTCTGAAGACTTCATTAGTGCACATTCTCTGGCAGTCAGGACAAATTTTGTCAGCCAGATCTGTCTCTATGTATTATAGACAGCTTGTTCAGGAATCTGCCTCAGTACAAGATATTGTGATGGTATGGAGCAAAAACTGAGCTCTAAAAGGCAGCCATCATCTCCATGTCCACTTGGTGCAGCAAGGGACTCTGCTGTCACTGCTGTGACACCCCACCTCACAAAACGAACATAGCACATGGCCCAGATGACAACTGTGCTCACAGCTGAAAAGGCAGGAGCCACTGAAGGACAAAGAAAGATTCACAAGGCTTTTTCCTCAGTGCTAAGGAAATTCAGGACTGCTGGTTGAATCACAAATAACAGTTTGCTGTGTGCCTGCAGTAACAACAAAAGCTTCCAAGGCATCCATTCTTTAAGTTGTTTTCCAAGTTTCAGGTGCACTTTAGGACTTAGATTAGTTACCATGAAAAAGTAAAAAGCACAACAAAAGCAATATTTCTCTTTTTCTATTACTATTTTATCCCTTGCCTTCCTGTAGTATATTTTTCTCTCACCACAGTGAATTATGAGCAAGCCGAGTGTCTAAATGTCAAAAAGAGATTTTAATTTTCTGCATGGGCAAAATTTTCTTTGGGATGACACATGAAAAGCTGTAGATCAGAATAACCGGTATACAAGGAAGCCATTAAAAGCTGGATACTTATGTTTCCTCAAATCTCTTATCCCCTTCACGATCCCACTCACTCCTGCTGAACATCAAATCTAAATGGTGTTTTCTTTCCCTTGCACTCTGGTAATTGAACTGTAAACTGACTCTTTTTATCCAGTCAAGGCATCCTATCAAATGTGCTATAGCACCATGTTAAGAAAAAGAAACTCACAGTTCTCCTCCAAAACTACTCAGGTAAGGGCAATAGGTAAAAGAATGCTGCCAGTAATTTCATCTGCTAGAACTCATATTCACAGGCAAAATATTAAGGAAAAAGCTGGAATTTCTCTGCTTCAAAAGAATCAGCAGTCACATGTGTATTATTCCCCGCAGAAATTATTTTTTCACTGTGACACAGGACATTGTGACCTGCAGAACTGTGATGGTTTAGGTCAAATTCAGGGAAACGTCCAAAAGGGACGTTTTCTCGAAGGAAGGCAGGTTACAAACCACCCCTTCCCCCACTTGGGTTCGGGAAAAAACAAATTTTCCTCAGAGGAAAGTGAAGGAGAAAATAAAACTATTTATTTAACAAACACACAGGAAAACAATACTAATAATACTAAATAATAAAATCTCTCGCTCTGGAGAGAAAACCTGAAAGATTTTAGAGTCCTTCTGTGGGTGTAGTCTCTCTTTTCCTCCTCGGAGATGGGTTGGCGTGGGGGGCCCCCCCTTCCAGGTCGGTGGAAGGTCCCCCAGTGGGGTTCTGATGTTCTGGTGTTCTGAACAAGTCCAGAAGAGAAGAAGGGAAAAAAACGAAGTCCCAAGAGGGAAAAAAAACCTCAACTCTCCGTCTCTCTCCGAAGAAACAGAGCTGAAGAAAACTGACCGAAAAGCCAGAAAAAAGTGCTTCCTCTGCCCGCCGCAGAAGTAGCTAATCTCTGTGTCCTTGAAGCACAAACTGTTTTGAAAAGTTCGCTCAGTTTTTTTTCCTCTGTCTCTTGCATCCAGTTTTAAAGGCACAGAAAGGCTCAGGAATCATGTCTGGGCATAGAGTAATGGTAGGGGATACAACAGCACAGTCACCCCAAGACAAGAACAATGTGGCACTAATGGGATTTTCTTTAGAGGAGAATACCAAATTGAAAGGCACAGTCAACACAGTTTACCTGAGACCCTCCAACAGTTTGACAAAGACAGATGTGGACTACAGACTGTAGCTGTTTTACGGGCAAAAACCACCAATGCTTATTCCACAGAATCATGCTAACATCTTGAACCAAGTTTTGCCTTGCAACTTCTTCATGGAACACGAGGAAACGGCAAATTTAATTCCAAGGAATCAACTGGAAAGTTTAACTCCCTGAAATTAATTTACACTGAAATATTTGTGTTTCCAGTAGCAGGATTACTACCATCCTGGTAAGCCCTTTCTAATATATCTTGGCTACAGGTATAAGGCAAAATTGTTGCAAGGCAAAATTATTTTGCTAGAGGAAGGCAAGAGAAGCAAGCAAGTTCTTTAACCTGCACAAAATACAAGGCTCCTGGGAGAAGAAAAAGTAAAAAAAACCAAAGAAACAAACAAAAAACCCCACATGAAACTAAAAAACCCCAACAAAACAACAATGAAAAAAAGCACTTGCGCATTATACTCACAGACAGAGTTTTCAGTTTAATGTCAGAAGTATCCTTACTTCCATCTCAGGCAAAAAAAAGCCAAGACTTGACATATTCCAAGGCCAATCCTTATTCTGAACATTTTACAGATATCTTGTGTTAAAATTGTTATACTGAGTTGGATAGTAGAGGAAGTCTGAATTCCCAGCCCATGGAAGTGTTTAATGGCTTAAGTGATGATTTAACCAACTGGAAAGTCTCTTGGAAGTTCTAGGGTCTCACAGCCACCAACATGTTATTTGTACATAGTCGTGTGTCTGGTTTTACCAAATGAGAGAGGGAGTTATGCAAAAAATTATGCTGGAAAAGGTGGGCAGTTGTCTTACACCATCCTATTTTTCTAAGAGCTGAGGTTCAGATATTTCTAAGCATCTACCTTTAGCACCTCTTCATGCAGAAGAGATTTGTTCCAAGCAGGTGGCTCTCACAAAAACACTGAAGAGAATGCTGCAACTGCCCAGCTTCTGCTCTTCTGTAAAGACTTTCCTACTTCAGCCTCAACCTTTTGATTCACCAGTCTCTTGACGGCGTTAGAGCAGACCCTTTTTCTCCATTTTTTTCATCAATGCTATTTTTTCAGACCAGCCTAAAAACCAAGTAACAACAACAACAATAACCATAACAGCAACAATAGTTTGAAATTACAAAGAGGGAACTGTCCCTTTCATCTGAAAGCAAAAAAAGATAGATAAAGCTAATCTGTTTTCTTTGTTGCTTTTCTTTAAGAGCCTTCTTTCTAACCAAATAGGTGGGGCAGTGACCTGGGTTCCTGTCTCAAGCCACACTCATCACTTGTATAAAATCAAGTCATCATACCTAAGTAAATTGGGGAAAGTACAAACAAGTGAGCCATAATCTAATTATTCCAAATAAATTGTTATTTTGCTGCAAATTTAGAAGTATCACTCAATCTTCAATATCTAGGGTGCTGTTGTTTATTCTTCACATTGCTAGCAGATCATAGGCAGATGACTGGTAAGTGATGGAGCTTTCAGAACTCATCCTGTTTCTTCTATCTTACATCAAAAAAATGGGTTTAGGTGAGAGAGAATTTTCTGTGGCTCCTTAACTGATCTAGTGAATATTTAGAGACAGCTTTGCAGAAATAGAAAGGTTTATGGCAAGTAGACAAATAAATTCCATTCATTTAGGAAGGCTAAGCAAATGTTGTGTAGCAAGAAAACTGTACAGAGGCTGTGCTCTTGATTGATCAGATTCAATTACTGCCAGCATCAGAGCCAGTGTTTTTGAGAGTCCCATTTCCTGCAAGTGCTTTTCAAGGGTCTTTGTGAGTCTGCTTCAATTGCACAGCAGTGTGCCCTATGTCTTCCACAAGTCCTCCTAGAGTACCAGGAGACAATGTGGATTTTGTCACTGAGAATGCGATTTCCACTTTTGATTATGCAACCGTCTTCAATAACAACTTCTTGAATACTTGAGATATGCACTGGGAATCACATACCTCAGAAGAACCCCTTTAGGTGTGGGGTCGTAACAGATCTCACTGCATTTCCCCATTCCAATTTAAAATCCAGAAAATCCGCTGAAAAATCAAGTGAAGGGATGAGGGGTAAGACACAAAGCCTTTGGGCAGAAATGGATCTTCAGGCAGTGTCTAGCAGACTGGTGAAACCACCTGCATGTAGTGCTCCAGACACTAGAAGTTTCCAAAGGTTCAAGGAGAGGCTGGGCAAATTCCACTGAGGATCATTAAATACAGAAAACCTACCTCTATTCAGAGGTAGCCACTATTCAGAAAGCCACTGGACTAAAGGTAGAGAATGAGAGGGATGGGAAAATGTTAGGGGAAGGTATTATTTTGCCTTGTACTTATATTTTCATAAAAAGCATTCCTTTGGCCAGTACTGGAGACAGCTGCGGAAATATAACAGACCACTGGTTTGATACAGTGTAGACCTGCCCTCCTGCACACATTTCTGGAGTATTGGATCCCAGAACAGTAAAAAGGCCCTACAGTGAGCAGATGATGTGAGACTCTGGTGAAACAAACAGTGTGAGCTGCCCACACCACACACAGGATCAGAAAGGTCTGTGTTTCTCCACTCAGCCTTTTCAGAACTTTAAAAAACCTACACATTAACCTCAGTGGTACAGGACGTAGGCAGAAATCTGCCTACCTCTTTGCAGAAAAGGACAGCCAAAGCTAGCATCTAAATGACAGTAGGCAACAGCTTTTTGGTAAGATTTTCTAAATATTATGTATCCTAATTACACAAATGGACAGCCAATGAGTTGCAAATTCCCCAGTAATGCCTGCCTAGCACAAGATCTTTTAATTCTACCTTTGAAGTGAGTGATTTACAGGAAATGAGCTAGAGATTTCAGTGCTGACTGCAATCAAGACCCTTATCTTTACAATGAGCATGATTTATAGCAATTTTATGCTAATAGCTTTCACCCATCATTATCACAAGAGAGAATATATGTCAAAATTCTTTATTCACCCCAAATCACACATTAGCCGGGCTTCCCATTCAAACTATCTGATTGGGACCTCCAGAAGCGGAAGGCACAGTGTGCTGCGCACAATGACTTTCACAGCCTTTTATGCTCTCCTCTTACTTTGAACAGCTTATAAAATGGCAGAACTTTGTTTTGAATGACAAATACAGTTCAATACAAAGTACAGGTTTGGGGGTGGACATCCAGTCCTACAAAAATGAAGACTATCAAATTCTTGTCCCACTTCAAATATCATATCTAATTAATTTTTCACATAAACACTTCCTAGTACCCAAATAAAGAATGCTTATGACTGTCAGGTGTGTACAGAGGTAACATGTATGGATTCGAAAGCCACAGCTACTGCAGACTGGACAGTGTTCTGGGGTAGATCCCCACTACACTCATGCAGTTGCTGCCTTTCCAACACATCCACTGTTGGAGGAAACACTGGGCTAGACGGTCCTTACATTGGATCTGACAAGAGTCCTGCCTTCTAATATGCTTTTGAACTGACTACAAACCATGAAACAGAGTGCACATAGTTCTTCTGGTGTGCCCACTGTTCAAAAGGAAAGATTAAACTTACAGCATGAGGGAGTACAATAGGAATTGAATCTTGAGGTAATTTCAGTGATCATAGGTGCAAAGCAGCTGCTAGGAACTAACAGGAGCTAGGGCACAGAAACAGAATTTTCTGTATTAAGATTTGTCTGCCCAGTGCTTATTCCAACTGGATTTGAAGTGAAGAATTTCAGCTTACACGATTGGAACTGTGTTGTTTTTAATGAGCCAGTCCAATCCCGCTGCATACTGAGCAGTGCTGAGTGCCACAAGGTGGTATCTTTCTTGCTCAGCACTTTTTCCCTTCCTATCAGGATCCCCTCTGTGTTCATCCTGGGTCTATTTATAACAAATGCTTTCCTATAGGCCTGCTATGCCAAATACCAAAAATTGCTCCCACTCACTGCAAGGCAGAAATTCTATTCCTGTGTAATTTATTCCGTCTTTACATTTCTAACCTAGAGTACAGTGCAGATTCAAACCATTTGCAACCTTTCATCATTTTCAGATATGTGTATACTGCAGTAATCTTCTCCCACATAGATTAGTCAGTATGCACCACCAATAAGTAAGTGCGTGTACGGAGGACACAGAAACTGCTGGTTTTGAGAGATACATGTAAAAGCTGAGTTCTTACATTCTGTGAACTAGCTTGCATCTCTGTGAAGTCATATCAATGGAGAATATTCCCTGGTGATTAGAGACCTGCAATCTATTTTGGTACATGTCAGAAAAAGTGCGGGATGGGTAACCTACATGCACAGTGAAAGTCAAAATTGTAGCTCATCCTCAGAAAAAAAAACCCTGTTTTCAGACATGTGTCTTTGTTGCATAAAACTTTGGACTGGTTCAGGCTGTAATAATCAGCGTTTGATCAAGTATATATCCTTCCTGGGATAGCCTTCCTGATCATTTGTTATCAGTAAAAATATTGGTATCTTTTTTAATACCCTCCACTTTCTTCTTTTTAATCCTTTCCAACTAGATTGTGGATGCTCCCTGCTGACACATGTATTTTCTTCTTCAGTACTCTAAGTTTCCATATGAGAGCTGGGGCTTCTCTCAAATCCATAGCTGGGAACTACATCCTATGCTCACCTGTGTGTCTGCACTAAAACCATACCAAAATGAACGGCTACCCGGGACGAGTTTCTCTGTGGGAGCTTCTCTGTACAACATCTCCTTCACTGAGAATGCCTGGTTGACCCCAAACTCCATGATGTGGATCACCTATGCAGAGACTCTTTTCCATCTCTGGTTAGCCGCACTCCTGGGATCAGGTTGGTCAGTGCTGTACAGGCAAGACCTCTCACACTGTATATACATGTGTATAAAGGTAAGTGATTGTAGGCATATACTTCCTTTTGGTAACCTTGTAATAACAACAGGTTACCAGAGAAGTTGTGCCTGTTCCATCATTAGAAGTGTTCAAGGTCAGGTTAGAAGGGGATTGAAGCAACCTGATCTAGTAGAAGACAAAGACATTGAAAACGGATGATCTTTGAAGTTCACTTCAAATCCAAAACATTCTATGATTCTAAGAATTTGATGAAGGATTCCCAATACTGATGATTCAAGCCCCCTGCCCTCAATCAAATCAAAGCTATCTTTCTCAGGATCTCAAGGTGCAGTGAAACAGCAAGCATCACAAAATAGGGTAGGAAAATAGATGCTAGAATGAGTGTCCCCATCACAAGGTTATCTCAGGTATCCACCCCCAAGATACAACCCCCACTCACTGGGTACGATGTATGACTAAAGTCACTCAAGCTCCACCTAAACATAAAGAAGTAGTATAAAAATTAGTTAAAAATACAGAAATGTTGAGGGGGAGACTCCATCATAACTTCTGGGATCTGTCAACAGGCTGGACCTGTCTTGTCCCCCCACAGGGCCACTTATTAGGTAAGAAAAGTACTCTGTGCCTGCTGAATGATTATCTCAAGGGGGAAGTAGAGCTTGCTAGTGTATTGCTTTGAATGAGTATATCACTTTGAATATACTTTCACAGTCATATATATCGCCGGCAATTCTTGAACCTTAACCTGTCACAATTTTATTAATAAAGAGAGTTATTCTAGTCAGGATGGCAAATTCACCCGGTTCACATCTCAGTGACTGGGCTTTACCTTTGAGCTTTAATTCACTCTTCTGTCAAAAACAGTAAAGACCTTTCTATCCTTTGGAAAATACCTTACTGTCTGGCAGTCCTAAAGAAGCAGGATCCATTGTTAATACTGAAAAAGTGTTTCAATGCATGCAGGAGGGATGAGGAGGGTACCACCTCCATGGCTGACAACAGTATAAGAAATCTAGCTGGTTTCTAAACAAATGGTTAATTTTGCTGCTACATATCAAATGAGCAGAAAAACAGTGGCTACTCAGCCCCAGGAGGATGGAGAGCTTTCAGACATTGTAATTACAGGGTATCATAAGCTCCCCCAAAATGGAAATGAAAATATAAGCGTCTCTGTGAGCTAATGAGCCCCTAAGCCTCAATTCCAACTAGCAGCTGCTTATCACAATTTTAAATCTGCTATGCAAAAGAACCCAGAAGCACAGCTGCATCTAAAGCAATACTGGAGACAGAGAACTGATGCAAAGATGGGACATGACCTAGAAGCATGGCTGGAAAAATGTGTGACTTCACACTCTTCAAATGGGCCAAACACCAAATGTTTAAAACGAGGGGTGAACAAGGTTTTCTGCTGCCAAGAATAAATGCCAGTGGCTGCGCAAAACAAGGCCTAAGGACTGTCTTATAAAGAGATAGCAACTGATGGCTGTAGCCTGGATCTCCTTAAAAGTCTCAACACATCACAGCCCTCACCGATGTTCTTGCCAGCTGTCGATAGCTCTGCACACATTTTCAGCTATCACGCAGAGATCTCAGTCTAGGCCAAGTCAACAAAGAAGGAGCAACTATAAAGGCTCAATGAGTTTTAGCTTCCTCACAGCATACTGAAAATGACAGTCTCAACCTAGCAAAGGAGCAACACATATGTTTAATTTTAGCTCATGCTTTTTACCTTACTGACCGTAATTTATAGCATTTCAAGATTAAAGCCACAAAACATTAGCTGGGATCACAGCAGTCCCATTGATCTACATCTTCTTATGCTAAACATCCCAATTTTTCAGCTGTAGACGAAGTCATGTTTTAACATAAGTGAAACCTTATACTTTTAAGGCAAGAACCAATGCAACTGTTAAAAGCTGATGGTTTTTTTCACCCCTTTTAAGTCTGTGGCAGGGTAAATAGACAGTGACTTAGCAAGAGATCAAGAGATGGGGAGAGATGGGGAGTAAGTTTTTAAGCACTTTTTTTTAAGCGCTGTTTTTGCTTAGACACTAAAACAAAGTCCCAGTTTCAAACATAATGAGAAAGAGAGAAAAACCACTAATAGAGAAACATTTGAGTGCTCTTGAGGTAAACTTTTTTGTTGAGTGTTATGCCTCAGTTGCAAAGGGGACAACCTGACTAATCCTTGAGTCATTTCCATTCTGTTTCTTCCTTTTGCAAACACCACCAAGGAATTTACAGTTATACAATTTTAAAAGAACAGGCCAGGTTAACTAGTTTTGTAAACTCACTGCACTGTTTTCCAGTACAGAAAGAACTCTTCCCACCACCATGCAGGCAACCTACACACAAGTGGCCACTACACTGGCCACAATCACTGGGAAATCACACCTCCTCTTAATAGCTGGCATGAAAAAAAGATTAAATGTCAGTGCTGCTAGAAGAAAGATCAAACATGGTCCTAAGTCAGTACACCTGAAGACCGCCAAGGGTTTGTGGTTTTTTTTGTTTTTTTTTTTTACGGAATGGAAGACGGAATCAAGAAGCAATGTCTGCCTCTTCAAGCTGGAAACTTGAAGTGTTGTTTGACTGGTAGGTATATTCAAAATTCATGTGTCACTTGTAAGATCATGCCAGTCACTCCTATTCAAGAAAAGTGCAAGTGTCATGGATAGCCAGAAAGAAGGACAGCATATCTTATTCACAGCAGCTTCCGGCAATTGCTCAAGGGACCAACTCCCAGCACATGCCACTGTACTCTTTTTTCAGCTCCTGTAAACCCTACTTCTCTTCTTGGGAACATGGCAATCTCAGGTGTTTTCCCCCATATCCTCACCTCTCGTCTTCACTATATTGGCCCTATTTAAGATCAGCTTCTTGTTGATTCTGCCAAGGGAGCCGCAGCACCTAAAAATGGCTCATGCTAGTTATGTCTTCCTTTCACTCAAAATACAAAGCAAGGTCCCTGAAATACATACCACTATGCAAACTGCCTCTTGCATACTGAATTAAGGTTCAGATGCTTCCTGTTCTAATATGAACAGAGTACTCCTTTGAGAGGACTCCCATACTGATAGAAGGTTTTCGTTTGTTCCAAGAAAGACCAATATCCATAAAACTGCAAAGCAGACCGAAGAGCACATGGAGAGAGGTAATAGCACAGTACTAACAAGCAGTAACCTGTTCCTTGCACTTGTAAAGAATGCAATACTTTAGAAGACAAAACACCAATAACAACTTGGTTCGCTGGTTAGAGTGTTAAACCAAGCACAAAACTCATAGATGCTTTGCCAGCATTCCTATCTAAATTCTAGAAGATTAGGGGCGTGTCTCAGTTCAAGGATAACCCCAGCTCTGAGGCAGCTAATAACATGAGACCTGTCAGACACCATATTCTGCTGTCAGGATATCTCCTCATACCACTCAAAACCTTCCTTAGTTTCACAGTACCTCTCCTAATTCCACTGCCCTACCAAACTTTCACAGGAGAAAGCAAAGAAATAAAAGAGTAAACCATTGCAGTGAAGCAATAAAGTTGACTGCTGTTTAGCAGATTTGAAAGCAACTACAGACCTTCTTCTTTTTGCAAACATTCCAAGCCAAGGTGAATTGGGTCTGTAGTTGTGACCTTCTGCCAGGAAGACAATCCTGATAGGAGCAATCTGAGCTAACATGGGCATCCAGCAGGGATGGTAAAGCAGCATTGCCCATGTTCTCTCCTATCACCTTAAGCAAAGGCATTGCCTCTCACAGGTTCCTTAAAAGGTCAGTTAATACTGCTTCTTGGAGGGAACCTCAGAATTTCCCAGTTAACAGTGGTAGTTGTAGCCATCAGCATGTTTGTAGAAGCTACCACAAAAAGGCTTCTGGAAAACACTTGTATTGCTTTGTCAAGTATGGAAGGTGATGCTCAACTGATTTCCTGTCAGGTTGGAAGAATGTGCTGCTGGTAGAATATTCTGCAAGGTCTATCCTTCATTTTAATTAATGGTTTGAATGACAACATGGATGCTTATCCCACTGTAAAGTGCAAAGAAGGTGATGTAAGAAAGTAACAAATGCAACAGTTATTAAAAGAGAGAATACTTTGCTTTACCACAGAAAAAACAGAGCAGCTTTCAAGCACAACAGCTTTTCCTCAGTTCTGTATCTGGATGAGAGCAAGCAAAAAAGGGCTGCCACACAGGGCAAAATTAGCATTATAAGTCTTCTCAAATAATGGAATGAAACAGACAAAGTGTAAAACCAACAGTGCCTACTAAAAGAGGCATATTCAAGTATACAAGTACATGAACACTTCCTGCAAGGAACTCACTAGCAGTTTTGCTGAAAAGATGATGACAGATATCTAAATTACTGTCACAGCTAAGGCATGGAATACACGAGATTACATTTTGCCCTGCCCCTGCAATTATTACAAGATCACAATGAGAGGAAAATCAATGCAATGTGCCAGGAAATAGCTTATATTGGAGTTTAAAGACAAGAGCTACTAAATACAGCTCTTCCTCATCCTGACATAGTGGGAGTATATCAGGCAGAAAATCATCCCAATGTCCCAAGTCATTGTGTTCTGCTGAAAATGTTTAAATGACCTTATAACCTTCACCCTGCTCTTTTTATTAGTGGCCAGAATATATGCCAATGCTGTATTTCATCCTTCTCTTGCAAAGAACTATCACAGGTCCTTTTAATCACTTCATTATCACCTTTGGGGCCAGAGAAGGAACACATGCTTATTCATAGGAAGAAGTTGTAAAAGTTCCCCAGAGATCTGCTTGGGGAAGACATTTTTTAGATGTTAAATAATGAAACACTAGTCTCTAGTTAAAATGATTTGTGTTACTTTCCATTATCAAACTGGTCTATCCATCTGAGTTCTGTAATGAGCTTGGTCAGGATCTTCAGCTGGAATGTTACACAGACAAGTTAATCAAGCTGAAGTTGAGATAACAAATAGCTTTTCATGACAAATACATCCTTTCACCAAAATGAGTCCAACACTTTGCATCCTTCGATATTGTGCGGCTAAGTGGTTTGAAGCACAGCCATGTATCTCTGCTTATGCTTACCTGCATAGATCATGCAGCAGTGAAACCACAGCACCATTTTTTTACAGATAGACAATGACAGCTGAAGCCCAGCCTACTTATGCCATGACACGGAACTGGAACACTGAAGGCCTTGCCCCAAAAAGCAGTGACAGCACCACTGCCTGTCCAGTCGGTTTCCTCTCACACATTTGTTGCTACAGGCAGGATCTCAGAAGAAAGTAATGTTGGGTTCAGGCACACATTCTGCCCTCTGGTATAAACCGGACTGAGTTTCTCATAACCTGGAGGCCTGCTGACAATACACTGGCAGTGTTGAAAAAATGTCTAGCAAATGACTGCCATCCAAGACCAGAGGTCACGAACATGTTCAGCTAAAGAAGTAGCTTTGCTTCTAATAGTGGGCTAAGGTGATGGTGGGCAGAGAGAAGAAAGCTCTTGGGTCATACCTTCTGTTCCCCAATATCCTTCAGGGGCCCAGAATATTCTGGAAAATAGACAGGACTTCCCATATCACCCGTGAAAAATTATCCTACGACCCAGAAAATAAGAGAAAATTCTGTAGATAGACAATCTGTCCCATTTACCACACTGGCATGTGCTCATGACTGCAGAGTCAGGCAAAGCCAGCCAGGTTTCTGAGTAGCTGATTACATGTGTTTTTTTCTCTATCCTTAAGCAACAAGGCTTCAAGTTTAGGCCAGGTTCTACAAGGAGCAGACAAACTGTGACAGTATTTTTCTCTGCTCTCACTATCCCTGGTGCACTGCTTGTTTTGTTTTTGGGGCATGGAACTGGATTTAAATGAGAAGAAAAAATCCCAACAAATCCTGTTGTGCCCAACACAACTAATTTCTTATTTTTTTAGAGGGCAGTTACTGCCAGTTTTAATACATGTCTTAATGAAGACTGATTCATGGGCTGACTCCCTTAGAAGGGCTTTGTAGTTAAAGAGACTGGGAATAGGAACCTTGTTAAAATATAGCTCTACTGAGCATTTTGCATTTCAAGATAGTTACCTCTTACGACTTTCTCTATTTGGTTCTCTAATTAAAAGGTTAGCAAACATGAACAGGGAGCATTTTACAGAACACAGAGAACCTTAGGTCTCTCCACTTGAGCCCTGAACTGAATTTAACTACTCAGAGGCTGTCAGTGATATAATCACTGTGCATTAACCCTACACATATGCTCCAGTGGCAGTTGCAACATTTCTTTCAGCAGGACCATGTGGATATCAGCCCTGTAATCCAGACTGCTGAGCTGTGCAAATTAACGGCTGTCATTTCTTTGTCTCTGTCCTCACTGCTGGGCCCAGCAAACACCTGGCTCTAAATAGTGGCAAGCATCAGAATCTAGACACATGGTTTCAGGAAAAATGTTGCAGCAGTCCAAAAAGGGTAACAGGTATATTAGTGGATAAGTGGAGAGCTGAGCCCTCAAAGAAGAATTATTGTTTCACTTCCCTCCTTCCATCATTGTGTCGGTCCTGACAGATCACTGGGAAGAATAGCCCCCAGAATTTCTATGAAACACAGACAGAAGCTCTAGCTGTAACAAATAGCATTAGTAAAATGTCACTAGATTCATGCTGTTACCACCCACCAGCTGCACCATTAAAGGGTGTCTGCTCCTAAGGAATACATGAGAAAGGGATGCCCAACAGTGCCATGGAGGTAGACAAGGGTGATTTACTGCTCTGTGCAGGGTGATAACATGGGCATGAATCACCAGGTGCCTTCAGAGAGAAGCTAGATTGGAGTTTGTGTGATAAGGTGAACAGGAAAGAAAGCATTTTTAGGTCTAAGGCCTGCCTATGTTTCTTATATGGGATATGTAAAGCACTCTTGATTCTGGGCATGATTAAACAAACAAATCCCCTCTGTGCCTTCTCAGGACACTGCTGCAGTCCTGAAGTAGCTGAGTCAAGTGATGCCAATAAGATCCTCCTGTTAGGCACCACATTTTAAATGAGGAATACCACATAGATAGTCTGATCCTGGTGAATACATCTCAAGAGACAGTTCCTAAGCTGTCCCGTTAAGTGGTTGTAGTGCTATCTTAGCACAAAAGTAAAACAGAAAGATAACAGTCTGACATGAGGGTTCTTGGCATGAGGAAAAAAAGGAGACTGAAAGACAAGCCAGTGTCCATGTCTGTGCCTGTCAGTTACTGTGAGGAAAGAAAATTAACCATTTAAGTCACTATAAAAACCCAAGTAGAAGAGGTACAGAAAAGAATCTGAAATCGTGTCTCAGATATTTTCAAGTGTCAAATGGCACTCAGACCATTTGAAATTAAGTGTGGCCTTCCCTGTGATGTCAGTCATCTTTAAGTCAAGGCCTTCTAGGACCTTCAAGGTCCTCAAATTACATGTCTATCTATTATATTCTGTGGTATCTCTGATTAATCCTTCTCAACGGACAAAAATTTCCCTACAAAGATGAGTGGCACTTCATTCTTAGAAAATGTTTGAAGATGGAACATTGTGATCTTTCTCTTTTGCTCTAAGAGAGTTGCACTTGGAGCAGATCTGGCCCTTGCCATACCAATGAACTCATTCATCAGCCTTGTACACTGCCTCCCAGGATATCTCCATACTGCTTCCTTACCAGCCCATTCCTTCCTGTGATAGGAAAGTTCAGCACAAATGCAAGAAGGAGGATTTCCAAAGGCCCTTGTCCATGAGCTTTTCTCTGATCCCTGAGAAAGTTCTTAAGACCCAAGATATGAAAGGAAGATTTTGACATAGATGGACACTTCTTTCCCATTCTGCTGAAGCCAAATGGGAATGTGGGCAGGTAAGGAGAGCAGCCACCTCACACTGCAGAGAACAGACGTTCCAGTTCTGAGACAACTTTCAAAAACTGAAATGGTAAGTGAGGAGCAAGATAGCACACAGCAGCTGAAATTGGGTAAATGAGACTTTGAGAGGAGGAACAGGTAGGCTTCCCCTGCCCTGCCATTACAAAATGTATTTGCAGAATCAGCTTTCCCCACTGTCAGAGACAGAAGTAAGAGCAGAATTCCCATTGCTTACTTCACCTGGTTAAGTCGTCATGCTTGAATGTGCAGGTGGCAACAGTGCCAAGGCACATTGCTCAGCTGCAGGTGATGCCATAACACAGCAACAAGCCATGCTAGGCATTCAGCCCAAGGAGACAGAAGGTACTCCTCCCAGCACTTGGAGTCCCTGCATAAATCTGGTGCTGGGTTCCAACCACAGCTTCATCCCTGCTGTAGATATCTCCCCAGACATATCTGCCTAGGAATGTAACTGATTCTACATGTCTTCAGGGCTTATGAGTTCTTGTTGGATCCTTTCACACCCTGAACTTCATGGGAAGAGGAGTTTTGCTTTCCAGGTTGTCCTGCACTGAACAGATTTGCTTTTGTTCTATTCCCTGGGCCTTATGTGAGAGGAGAGAATAGATGAGGAAATTTATACAACACTAAGACAATGTCAGTTTTTGTTAAATATAATGGTTTTAGCATGGACCACATGCTACCTGGCTGTCATGTCCTTAACCTAAAGAGTGATTTTGTTATGAAAGATTGCAGGGAGTTTGGTCATCTCCTCCTATGTGGATGATTTATTTACCCTCCTAATGCCTCAAATAATTTATCAGAGAATTTGCACTGCATAAAAGTTATCAATAATGTACCAGTGTCAATGTCTTTTATGTATTCACTTCAAACACAGTATGAACCATGCTGTCCCTGCATTTGCTGACTGTGGGCTTCTTTTGGATTTAAGGCTTATTTCAAATCTTTCATAAACTAGACTGTTACCTTTTTTTTTCTTGCCATGAAATGGACAACTTTTCACTGAATCACTTTTGCATTCCATACTGCCAGCCAAGGCTACTGTGTGTCATCCAAAAGCTACTAAACCCAGTGTTTGTCACTTAACCCTAATCATAATTTCCAGCTAACTAGTAAGGCAAAAAATAAATTTCTTTATCAGCTCCACTCTCTTTACATCTGCTTTATTCCCAGCTGTAACATAACCAGTTATAATTGAGTTGCAGTTTAATCAACTAAGTGGGCCACCCTGTGAGGAAAAACGGAGGGGAAAAAAAAAAAAGAAAAAGAGAAAAAAAAAGAAGAGAGAATCTAGGTCGCTCTGTTCTTAAGACAGCAAAATAGATAATTGCTTCACTCCACAGCATCCATGCTGCACTTGAGGTATGTTTGAAATCTTATGTAACTAATACCATCCCTAGGTTAGCCAGACCATCCCTAATAACATGCCATAAATACCTCTTCCATGCACATGAAGGTGATAGATCTGACTTATCCTTTTCAGACTGTGTGAAAACAAGGAGTATTCCAGCCCATGAGATTTTTGAGGGGATTTTTGTGAGTTTTTAAGAAGAGAAAGAAAACCCCTTTGATTATTTTACTTGAATCTGCAAGAAATTAATAGAAATGCTGGTCTTCAGCTGCTGTAGATTGACAGATCTCTGTCAAGAAAGACAGCTGAAATTTCTAAATTACATTATGCTGTATCAAAGAAGTGCCTACGAGTGCCCAGTACCCTGTTGTGCAGAATCAAGGGCTGAGTTTCCCTGGTCACCCAGAGATCGTCTCTGTTGGGCTAGATTAGCTCTACTGTCTTTTAGTTAGAACTAGTTTTTTGAGTACATAAAAAGGATCTAGTACAGAAGGATCTTGTACAGTACAAAGCAAAATGTACACTAAAGTGATCCCTGAATAAAAAACAAGACAAATAACTATATAAGAACCAGCAATAAGACAGCATGCCTAACAGAGAGAAAAAAATAATGGGTGTTATTAACTCAGGGCAGCCAATTCACAATAGTCAGCTGGAGTGAAAATGTCCTTGAAACTGCCACACTCTACATTTAACCCAGGGAGAGGATTCAATATGTGAAGCAAAGTCAAAACTTTGCACTTTGGCTTCACTTTCCTGTGTGGAAACAGAAGACTCTTGTCTGCGGTAGTGGTCAAGAGGATGCATTTTACCCACCTATTTTAAGCAATTGTTATTGCACCTGCCAGCATAGCAGGAGCACATGCTACTGTCTTGGAGGAGAGTGAGTGCCAGGCAGAAGGAGTACCACCTGAACAGTTCTACCAGATGACATTCAAAACACAAAGCCAGAATTCCCAATCAAGCACCTCAGCCTTGAGGCAAGTCATAGTCTCCTCAACAGGGAATCTCAGGCCACATGACCAAAAAAAGTGTTAAACACCTTGACATGGTGTTCAGAGAGATGTGAATTGCAGAAGGATCTCTGCCTGGCACAGTGTTCACTGGCAGTACAACAACATGCACAATCAGAAGAAAGGGATGGCATATTCCTCCTCTTCCAGAAGCCAGCATCTTGCAACAGCAGTGATCTGGATCTACCACTCACCTGTGTGCCCTTGCTGAAGGTTTCCTTTGAGTAGGCACTCCTGAATTAGTCAGGCAGTTTTAATGAGTCTTGGTTGAAAAGTTATCAGCCACAGGGAAGGAGCATACAGGAGGCATTTGAGCCCAAGAGATTCAGTCCTGCATATAAAACATGGGTCTTTCTCTGAGTGCTGGGCCAGCACAAGGCACCCTCTGAAATCGCTGCCTGGATAAGAGATCTAAGTCATACTGCAATGTGAGCCTGAGTCCAGAATATTGAGATGGCAGTCAGCAGGCGCATAAACTATGGAGCATAATCTGAAACTAACAATCAGGAAAATAGTAAATATTGGTACTGAGGAACAGCTTATTTTCAGACAATTATTGAAAACCAGGAAGAGGTCCCAGAGAAACACCTAATTCTTAAATTACTTGTATCTCAACTGTAGCATAAAACCAAAAATTACCAAATGCATTGAAAACAGCTGCTTCCGTGTAAATTGCAGGCAGAAGTTACCGTGGAGGGAATTTCAAGCTACGCTTGTTACTTGAAACTCAAAATCCTTGCCTGGGCTGAAACACCACAGCAAAGATATCCAGTGCAGCCGTCTATTGTAGAAGTTATTTTGTAAATCCACCAAGTTCTTTGAAATAAAATCACTTTCAATCTGAATGCAAAAGTTGGTTTCAAATCATCTGTGAGCATGGACATAATATAGCTGGCAGACCTCTTCTGTCATACAAATACCATGGGGCTAAAATGTTTTCAGAAAAGGGAAAATTTACCACAGCTCTCTAACTAACTCACCCAGAGGGACACGATGCTGATTCCCACTAAGCTAGGTTTGTATTCTGGACACTATCAGATGTTATCACATATTGGAACAAAATCAAAATTTAGTGTAAAATCTAAACCACTTTTTAGAGAAATTCTGTTATTGTGGACAATCTTCCAAGTGAAGACTCAAGGACATCAACTCTCTATTGAGGTACCCAGGACTAATAATTATTTCCTGCCTCACTGGCCCTGCCTCTCTGAGCATGTACAATTATTTCAAATGCACCCAAGATGCAGTTTCCATTTCTTTCTGCTTGCTGCAGCAGCAGGACTCCCCAGAGAGAGCACCTCTCTTTTCTCCCACTAGTCAAGAGACAATAATTACTGACTCAAGGATGCTCATGGCCAATTTATTCACATTATCCTTTTACCAATATTGTCCTTCACTTTAAGTAGCTCTTCCTTCACTGCAGTGTTCACCTCTCTCATGTATTTAGAGAGAGTAGTGGTGTCTCTGCTTAACCTTTTTCCTCAGCATTTTAATCTATCTCCATGTAATTATAAATTTCCTTTCATGCACCTTTTAATCTTGTCATTGTGCAGCCACGGTGACATGGAACAGAAACTTCTGATATTTAACAGAAAATACAGAGGAGAAAGTTGCAATTGTCAAGAAAAGTGTTTTAAGTATACAGAGTTAAAAAAAAAAACCACCAAAAAAAAAAACCAAAAAGCCCCAAACCCACCAAAATTAAAAAATATTCATCTGTTTCTAATGAAGTCTAGATTTTTTCTAAATTTTATTCTAAGCACTTTTATTCCCAGCTAGAACTGTGTAGAGGAGAAACATATCCATATGTTGGCAAAATCTCTGAGTATTTTCTCCTTCTCCTCAGTTTTTTTGCTTACTTGTATTCTGTTTGAGATTTTAATTTTTTTTTTTTTATTTAAGGCAAAAATAAATCTGAAGGAAACTGCAAAGAGAAATCTAATTCACAAAGAACAAAACATTTCACTCAGACTCAGGGAAGACTAGCATGCATACACTTAGCTCCAGCATAAAATAAATAACTGTCAGAGATTAATAATACATTGGTTTGGACATGATGTCTTAGTCTCATATAGTCTTTCATGTTTGCAATATGTCTTCTTTTCTTGATTGCTGAGAAAAGAAAAACTAGGTGTTTAAAAGCTTTTCATTAAAAAAAACACCAACACAGCCTTAGTAAAACCTTTCCAAAGTCCTCTTGCAAACTAAGATTTTGATTAATATATGCATTTTCAAAGAATTCGAGAGGCACACACACACTCAGGACAGGCACTGGAACAGAGGCCAGGCAGTCCCACACAGTTCCTGCCCCTTCAGGGGGGCTGCAGAAAGTTTCTCACTACATGCAGTAACACCATGGCAGCGAAGCAGAAATAGCAGGGAAGTTTCATTGCCAATATCAAGTCAAGGACAAATTTTCGAGTCTGTTAGGTCTGGATGTTCAGCTCTGCCCAGCAGTAAGAAGCAGAAGGAGCGATAGAAGGACAAAAGAGTGCTGTTCACTTCCCATGAAGGGAAGGGCAGTGCTCAGAGGCCCATGTGTATAGTTGAGTCTGTTGTTTTTCGGGATGATGACGGCCTGTACTGCTTTCTGTGCAAGGAGACTGGGAGAGACACCATTTAGCCAGAGATCAAGTTACCTTCCCAAGCATACCCAGGGTTCTCCCACAGACAAGGCCAGCAATTGAGACATCCATCTTACACTCAGTTACCTTCAACAGAAGGTTCAGACTTCTTTTCTGCTGGTCAAATTTGCCTGAGCTCACCGGCAACAAAAAGAAGAGAGAGATCCAGGGACACAGAGACATGGGAGCTCAGCTATTTGTCAACCTAGGCATGGACACGCATTTCTTTCCCATCCTTTTTCCTTTAATTGTTGCCTGCCTTCCCCTTCATTGCTCCAATTCTCTCAGGAGACTGCAGTTATCAAAACAGCTCCACCATTCCCCAACTGGATTTTTTTTGTTGTTGTTGTTGTTTCCTTCCTTATTTTCCACAGAAGGTAATTCACAGCCATTTGAATCCCAAATTTATGTTGATGTTGTTGTATGTTTGACATTCCTTCAAGGTCAGTATCACTGCAAATAAGCCACGAGACTCAAATCATGATGCAAAAATGTAAGTAGCTACTAAGCAGCCTCATTCTTGTAGGTAATGACAAATTCAAATTGCAAAAAGATGCACAAAGTCAGCAGATTAAATTTGTTGTTTGTATTAATGCACTTCTGCAGTGACAGCATCCACCCAACTTGAAAGCAGCTCATTTAAAAATACAGGAGAAAGGGGGGCGGGGGGAATCAAACCTCAAATTGCACGGGGTGGTCATCAATTAGTCCCTAGCAGAGAGACACAGTTTGTTTCAAGTATTTTGTTTCTATTATGCACTGTGATTCGTACCAGTGATAGATCACTAGCAACCTTTGCCATGTCTGTAACTGCAGCTGTTACCCTTCAGCAAACCACGAGCATCTGCTCAGCAGTCAGTAGAAACTTTTAGCCTTCTCAGCAATGTTCTACATCCCAAGACACGTACTCTAGACCTGAAAACTAACCTGAGAGAACCATAACTGACTATATCCAAGCTCTCACAATCAAACTGTACATGAGAAAGCGTGATGGCAACCAGCAAAGTGCTCAAAGCAGTAAGTTAGCAAATGTTTACGGTTCTGTGTTGCCTTGATCAAGCACTTGATTTCAGCACAAGGAATGAATATAAAAAGGCAGTGCAGAGCTCACAAAGAAGAGCATCCAAGACTAAGGCAGAGTACTTTCTGGCTCACTACTGAAAGAGGAGATCAGAGAGTTTGGAAGAGCTCTCATTATGCTGCTGAGGATCTTTACAGCTGTTGGAAGTGGGAACATAAACTCTGCAGCTGTGGGTCACTAACATCCCACTTAGCACTTCATGAACCATATCCTCTCTCCAATGGCCTGAAAAACTATGAGTTCTCACCCTAGATAACACTAGAATCTGTATTTGTCTCTGAGTCTCAGCACCAGTGCCTATTCCCTCTCTTTCTTCTCTGAACACTATCACACAAAGTTCAGAGATGCGACCTTGGCCTTCAAACAGAAGAAAATGCCTTTTGCATGTAGCCGTCTGACATGAGACAAGCCGATGGCAACATATTAGAGATCTATCCCTTTCCTTCTGCCGGCCTTCCCTGCTTATTGCCATTCCTCTTCCAGGCCTCCTCAACAATTTGGCAGACTGCTGGAGAACTTCTCATCTCCATGCAACTTCCACATGAAATTTCCAGTGACACCATCTTGTTGCTAGGGTGGATTTTTTTGCTGTTGGCCTTTGGGGGGTGCCCCAGCATGGAGAGATATTCTTGTCTTCTGTAAGGGCAAGATGCCTGTCTTCCCTTAGTGGAGAGCCTTTGCAGAGGTTACTCAGGGCTTTTGGAGCCCTATACTTTACTGCAGTGCTAAAAAGTACAGACCATAGAGTCTCGACTTAACTCAGCAAGACTTCTAAACCCAGGTAGCCCTCATAGATTTGATTTCATAGCTTTATGAATTCAAACCTTACCCTGCTAGTCAGAGAACAAAGCCCTGCCACATACATCAGCCTCCATATACACCAGTCTTCTCTAATATCTGTTGTTTTGCCAGCGCATGAGCAAGTGAGTAGGTCTCCACAGCTAACAGATGAACTACATCCTGAACTTCCCTCTCCTTAACCAACAAAAAGGCAAACCAGTAGCCTGTATTTAGAGCATCCCATTTCACCAGGAAGATCTGAATAACTGTTGTACATCACCCGCTAAGCTCCTGCCCAGCTCCAAATCCGCTGCTGCAGATAGCATATCCTATGCAACACAGGCCAAAATTTCATCACTGACAAATTTTATTCGTCCCAAAACCATGCAGCTGGCAAGAAACCACCACTTTTCTCTGCTTCAACTACGAAAGGTAAAAAAACATAAAATCAGAAAGATTCAGGTATACAGAAATGGATATTAAAATCAAAAGTACGCTAAACTTCCTTCAAAGTGGACAGAAAAACCAAGGAGAACAGTCTTTTTTTTCTGCCATGAATCAGTCCCAGACAGACTATTTAATATATGTAATATTTCCTTATTTCTCCCTCTCTGAGAGAGAAAACTTCCTGCTTATCCATGTCACTCCACTCCAAGCAGGCCTTTGGCAAGCAGATGACCTGCAGGACAAATCTTAGTTAAGCTCTTTGTGGCCTACCTCTACAATCAGCTGAAGGCTGCACATTTCCTCCAAGGGTACTTCGATAAGCACACTGCTCTCAGTGCCTGCTTGCAAGTAAGACAAACATAAGTAAGATCCCAGCAGACACAAGAGAGAGCTTTTATGTGGTTGTAACAGCAACAGGCCAAAGAGAGGCAAGCAAATATAAAAGGAAGTTTTCTCAAGAAAGGCACAGGACCTGGTTGGTTTTTCATCTCCTGTTTTGGATCATGGATGGAATAAATCAGCTGACCATCACTACAGTTGTTTCACTGATGTTATCTCAACAGCAACCATTTGCTTCCTTGGAAGACATCTTGCAACTTTATCAAATTTCTTGAACAAAATCTCTTTGCCACTGGTATATGTTAGGAAGGAAAAAAAAGCTTTTAATACCATTCCTTGTGAAAAATGTATGCATCAGATATGCTACCTACCCCAGGTTCCTGCCTCCTGTCACTGGATCCCAGGAAGAAGGGATCAGCACCTCCTTCTCCACTTCCCCTCTTCAAAAAGCTGTAGAGAGCAACAAGGCTACCCCTCTGCCTCCTTTTCTCCAAAACAGAAAAAAACAGGTCCTTAGCCACTCCTCAGAAGACATTCCTTCCAGCCCTTTCACCAGCTTCGTTGCCTCCTCTGGATGCATTCAACTCCCTTAAAAACCTTTTTAATCTGTGGGGCCCAGAATTGCACACAATACAGGCAGAATTTATCTGAAAATGAAAGTAAGTGGCCTTCCAACACCTATCACATGCTGCAGTGGGCTTGAGATCTCATGTCTCTTGCCAGATTCTCTGGTCTTTGTGATTTGGATGCACCTGACTGCAAAACGAAAGACCTCGTGGTAAATGTTTCAAGGATCACAGACAAAAGAGACCCCAGAAGTCAATACCAGCACTATTTGTTGGCACTATGTTTGCATTACAGTTTCTGTCCTGCTCCAGAACTTCATACATTAACACAAGCAGTGGAGCACAGCCTAGTTGATGCATGAGGTCCCAGAGCAGCACAGAGGCTCAGCAGAGAACTGGAAATGTGAGAAACAAGAGAGTGAGTTGGAGAAGGAGAAAATGGAAATCTCTGTGTTTATTTCACAGTCTGTTCCACCCTGAAGAGGTCTGTATTGCCTCTGACTGCACTCAATCTTGCTAACTTCTGCAGGAAAAATTAAGAACTTAATCCTCACATCACAAGCTACTAAAGTGAGGCAAATGCAGCAGTAGAATATACAGAAGGTCACTGCTAAGATGTTAAACACTAGTGTGGTTTTCATTCAGGCTTATCTGGCATTCACACACCCTCACATCTTCCCTAATGTAAGCTTAGCACAGGAGCTGCTCTTTGAGAGCTTAAGTCACACAGTGACTTAAATCCCATTATCTTCATGAGGGTTTGGATCTCTGTCTGCCTTCAAGAACAAGGGGACTCCCTCTGGACTGTGTTTTGTGGTATACCTAGCTGAATCAAAGTTGCTGGTAAGGGACATGAAGTCGGCAGTGCCCCCCTGCTGACATGTTCCAGATGGCAATCTGGTTGCATTTGTCTTCTGACTACAGTATTTTAAGAATCCTTCTGAACCAAAACAAGTGTCCACTGATTCTTGACAGAAGAAGAAAATGTGAAGCAGCAGTTCCCACTCTAAATTGCTGCCAATAAATCAGAAAATCATGCCTGTAATATCTATCATAGTGAATATCTATCCAGAAACTCAGATGTACCCTTCCTCCTAGTGGGGTTTGCATTGCACAGTAAATTCAAGGGGTGCTGGAAGCATGAAGAAGAAATTTAGACAGTACCATTCATATGCACTGTTACATGTGAAAGGATTTGCATAATTTATACACAGACTGACATTAAAAAAAGCCAGTATTTAAGGCAGGCATCCCAACCTTTTACCATCCAGTTCTTGCCATTTCTCCTATTCATGGCAGTAAAAGCAGCACATTAAAAGGGCTCTGTGCAGCATTGTATTTAGAGCTACCGTGTGTTCTGTATAGCCACAATTTCACAATATTCTGGTATGCAGAATGTTGCTATCTGCAGTAGGACAGTAGGAAATCTCTCTCTCTTCAAATACATCATGATTCAACATTCCAGTAAATTCTCCTCACTTTCCATAGGTTTCCTCTTTTCATTTTCGTAATAAAATGTCTCAGACCCTTGACCCTCAAATCACCCAGTAACAGAATGACACCCAGAAGAGCTTCATGAAGTTCATTGTCTTCTATTTCAGTCCAGTTTCCTTATTTGTCCAAGCCAGCAGTGACAGAGGAAGTGATACAGTGTAGTACAACATGGGAGTCAGGTGTTCATGCACAGTTTGCTTTCACACAAACTTAGGAAGAAATAAGCAGTGCACAGTGAAAAGCATTATAGCCAAACTCCTTCGGGACCCACTTTGGATCCTCCAGTTCCTGCTCTCTCTCCTGGGAAATCACACACATTGGTCATGATGACAGCCAGCTTTCACCTGGCTTGGCAAAGAGCACTTCTAATGTAAAATACAGTAGTGAAATTACTCTGATTGTCTTCATTTAATGAACTGTCACGGGAACAGCAAAGTGACCAATCACCCTGGCTACACACCTCTGTCAATGTCTGGTGATGTAACAAGGTCAGAGGTACAAAACATCCCCTTGCTGTTACTCCTGTGGAAGAAGAAGCAGCAATTTTAAACCTTCAGGTTTCCTCTTGCTGCTTTCTTCTTGTTGTCTTACACAGCTAATCAGCATCGTGACGTCACCATGGCTTCTGTCACTGTCAGACAATAAATAATTTGACTTCCATATAGGGTGTTGAAAGGTCTGAGAAGCACAAGAAAAACAAAAAGCCACAGAAGAAAATTGGCCAAATAACCTACTGTTTTGTACTGTTTTTCCTGGACCACAGGAAAACACCCACTGCTAATGAAAGGGTCAAGGATTTTTCCATGGAGAAGCCACAGATTTAAAAAGGCACACTTCAAGCTGGTCAACCTCCAGGCAGAAACTCTGCTGCCAATACAGCAGCAAAATCACAGTGCTGGCAGGACAGCAGAGGATGACCTTGCACTGCACAGAAACAGCAGGCTTCTGCAGACCCTCTTTAACAGCAAGCCAGGGAAAGGACACCTTGTACTTCAGCAATACAATAACCTGTCAAACTGATTTCACAAAACCTAAACGCCCTAGTCCCACGAACTTCCAAACAAAGCAACTTGACACCACATAACTGCCTTTTCTTGCTTGCTAACTTGCTAACTTAGCTCACCTACCTTTCAAAACACCTCGATGCCTTCTTCCCCTATGGGCAAAAATCCAAGGAAAAGCAAATCTGATCATTCTGTGCCACTAGAGACAAGGGTAATATCCTTGAAGTTTGCTTAAAGGCAATGGCAAAACTCCCACAGAAGCGTTCTGCTAAGCTTAGTGTTACTGCTAATTAGCAGAGAGTGAGACCTCCTCTTCCTCAATAAGGTGAGTGAGGAGGTAGGAGAACAATAATGTCTTTCTCTCAGTACCTTATCTGATCACTCCCTATGACAAAACCTGGTCCCAAACTCCTCATGTGCTTCAGAGACCTACACAATAGGGACCAGTAGACCTGTCCAGTAGGGAAAGGTCAAAAGCACCTTCCTGCAAACAGATTTCAAATCCAGGCTCTTAGCTATCATAAGCTCTGGCCTAAGCCTCATTTTGGGCTGTACATTGGGAAGAGAAAATTACATACCCATTATGAAAGTGGCATATCCATTATGCTCTGTCAAGGACACCCAACTGGCCCTCAGCCTCTGTGAATTGTCACTAGCTGAGATAGTTGAAGGGTTAAGCTACCTTAGCTGCAGGTGGTCTGCAAGCAGAATTTATAGCAGGTCTGATAGTAGTTATAGTATAGTAGGTTAGAGGGGACCTTACTGACAAAACTGCAGTACTTTTTCTTTCTTCCAGGAGTGCCACAACAGATTTTCAGAATGGGATAAGAACTTTTGCACCATTCAAAAAATCCTATCAAACAGACAAATTAATTCAGAGGTTTTCTGGGAAAAGCCATATTAAACTAAAATCAAAGAGCCATGAAATCCACACAAAGGCCTCCCAGAAAGTGAGGATAATAAAAATGGTCACTAGCAGATCAGACCATGCATCCTAGCCAAAGCAAGCCTATCAGTCACTAGAGGTTTGGTGCTTTACTCAGTTTGACCATCCTTGTGGACACAATTCACAGATTATTCTGAGTTGAAGGGACTCAGAAGGATCATTGAGTCCAACCCTTAAGTAAATCTCCCTCTGGATATCAGAACTGGCAGATACAAAGGGTTCTGGTCCCAAAACTAAGGAAGAAAACTATAACCTTTAGTCCTTGACTTGCTGTGCCAGTGTGGCTAGCTAGGATGATTTGCATCAGCTTGGGCTTTAACTCCAAGGTGAAACCAGTGTCCAAAACCACCTTTATTTTCCATATTATATTTGCACTGGGAGATCTTGTTTTACCTTGTTGAAACTATTTGTAATTTTAAAATAGGACTCTGCTTAATGAATTAGCATTTCCTGGATTTTACCACTCTACAGAGACTTGTCCTTTATTAAGTAAATGGGTAAGTTCCAGACACATTAAGTCATCTTGCAGAAGAGCTGGTGCCCTGGGCAGCATCTTGACAGACATCAGGAGCTCAGACTTCACAAAAAGAAGCTTTTTGTATTTCCTTTTCAGAAAGTCCTATTGTCATACAAATCCTGACCCTGGCATGCAACGTCATCCTAGAATGAAGGTCTGCCCAGGGTGAATGTTGTTAAGCACAGGCAGACAGTGCTTCCAACTCATGTTAAGTCACCAAGCTGCAGAAAAAAGCAGGCACCATAGATGTTATTCCTTTGCTGCAGCCCTCCTCCCCCTGCCTTTAACTGCAGTCTCTAAGCAGTTATTTCCCTTTACTGGATTCATGGATCTCCAGCTGTAGTGGCTGTATCTCCAGTTTGCAGGTATATTAGTTCATTTCTGAGCAAGCAACCTTATTCACAGTACAGTAAACAGTGCAAAGCCTGCACATCTTAACACTAATTCTCCTTCAAAACAGGCACTGAAGAGTGAAATGAAACAGCACTGCTGCCACGCAAACCGTTACCTTCTCATGTAGATGTCTTCATACCTCGCTATTTCATGCAACCAAATTAGTCCCTTTCTTCTCCAGTTTGATCTCTCTATTCAAAACACCCCAACTAAAACTTGGGTTGCTTGCTCTGTTCTTAACTGTGACACTTTTGCTCCTCTGGTGAAAAACACCCACCACTTTCAGAGATGAAAATATTGTTTACACGCTGTGGAAGAGAGTCCTGCAGTAAATGCTGAAGTTGTATATGACATCACTATCACCACACATTAAACATTTACACAGCCCCATGATTCTACAGTTTCTTCAAATGAAAAAGAATGAAAAATGCACACGAGATAGAGTACAAGAGAGAATGATCAACTTCCTCTGAGGCAAATATTTCAGTTCCCAACAGCATCCAGCATCGCCTCAGTGATGCTTAGACCAAACACCCAGGTCAAGCAGCCTAGAAAGTAGCTGTGGCAGAAAAAAGGAAACTCATTCCCAAATACTTGTGCAGTAATTTCAATTTCTCCTAGACACATCCCTACTTTTTCTATTTCCCAACATTAGGTTAAAACAGTTCCTCACACATGTAAGCTAAAACGTAGAAGGAAACACATAGAAAGTTGGCCTCAAATCCAGGTAAGGTGTGTAGGAATACTTTACTATCATTTCTCTCTTTTTTGTGGCAGTGTTCCTACTAAAAATAACTCTCAAAATATCAGGGACAAAAATTTCTGCACTGGCCATTTTTTGTTAAGGATTTGGCCAATCTTTGGGGCAAAGATGAAAGAGGGCTTACACACATAGAAAAAATGCCACTCTTTCTTTGGGTCTAAACCAGTCTGCATTCTTTGTAATACTTGCCTCAGTGGCATGGCATGAAGCAAATCAAGACCTGCACAATGCACAGCAGGATATGCATCCAGTTGGTAGGGTGCCAATTAGGCATGACCCAGGGCCAGCACACCTTGTGTGGGAGGGCTCTTCTCTGACATGGCACTTTGGTCTCTGCTTGTTGCTGCCCTCTCCTGCTCAGACTCTTCAAACACTCCACTCTGGGATCACGAATCAGTGACAGGCATGCTCTTCCAAGTCCTGAAACAGCTGTTCAAGCTGCAGACCCTACCACAGTAGACCATCCCCTCTCACACCACGTGCAAAGGGGAGGGGTAGGAGGGATTCAAGGCCCCTAGTGTGCCAACCACACTTACCTCCTAGAGCTTGTTTCATAACAAAATCCATGATTTGTTGTTAGGGGTCCTGCCCACCTTCACACCTCACATGCACAGAGACCAGGAATCCTTGGAAGGCAGCCTGCAAAGAGGCACAATCAAAAGAGGAATAGTGTCTCTAGGAGAAGAAAAGGCTAATACCCGGTCTTCCTCAGCTTTCTCCCCTCAGCCTTCCTCCCTTTGTCTGAGTGCAGACAAGTTTCCAACCCTCCATCCCTTCAGACCCTGCTTTGCTCGACAAGGCACCTGAGGAGCAGAGCTGCATGCTGGCGAGCGGTCAGCGGGTGGGAGGAGTCAGGGGTACGCGGTGGTTCCCCCAGACTGGGCAAGTGCCCGGGAGCAAGAGCGGAGGAGCAATGCGGTGCCCCTTCACGGCTTGTCTCCTGCACACGGGCAGGACGGGGTTAAACCTTTGAACTTTCTCGTTTCCCCGCCTGCTTCTCGCCCTCTCGGTTTTCAGAGGGTTTGCTCCGAGGTGGCAGCTCCGCCCGGGACCGCCGAGGGGGCATTTGAAGGTGAAGCGCCCTGCAAGTGCCGGGGAGAACAATCAGGGGATGCTGGGCGACCGGGATGCGGATGCAGTCCGGGTGGCGGGATGGAAAGTCCCCCACCAGAACCCCTCGGAAAGCCCCCAGCGCAAAGCCGGCGAGGACTGCGCCTCCTCAGGGTGAGCCGGGACGGCTCAAGGTTGAGACCGGCCGGCCCCAGGTGCAGCACAAGAGCCTCGCCGCTCCGGCTGCTGCCTCCCACCCCGCGCCCGGCTCCGGCACCGGGTCACAGCCGTGCCAGCAGCTGGAGGGACGAGGGCTGTCCCTGTCTCTCTGTGTGCCCGCACCCCGCCTCTCCTCTCTGCCCTTCCCGGCTCGGCTCGGCACGGCCCGCCCGCCCCGGCGCCGATACCTCGCTCGGCGACAGGCGCTGTGCTGAGACGGGCCGGGCCGGGGCAGGTGGCTGCGGCAGGTGGCAGCTGCTGCGGCTCCTCTCCTCTCCCACGGGCTCCGGCCGGCGCCCGTGTGCCCGAGGCTTGCCGGGGAAGTTGCGGGTGCGGAGTGGGGGAGAAGGAATGACTCCAGATCTTCTCCCTACTTTTCCCCCGCGCCCCTCTTTTTATCACAGCATTTCCGGACCATCCCACCGACACGGTCCCTCCTTCCTCCTCCCCTCGTTGCGGGAGTTGGACTCTCTCCCTCCCCCTGCCTCCGGCTCCCCCGCCCCTTCCCTGCGCCGCCCTCGCCCCTCGGTGCTCGCCGCCGAGCAGGCCCCCAGCGCTTCCCAAACCCCTCGGAGGGGTGCGTGTATCTGCATGCGGGTCCCCCCCCCCATCCCCGGCTGTCTACAGCAGCCAGGTGTCCTTGTGCT